>CM055762.1:3159385-3200155 GCA_029465975.1 Dallia pectoralis | reverse complement strand
GGTTAGGTATCAAATCCCAAACAGAAAGAAAGTCACACAAGAGATTGATTAGTAGACATTTAACGCACGGTCATGCCCGTGAACATTTCTATGGTCGCATGTAGCGCCTTAGTCGCTACTAGGAAAGCTTCTAGAACCCTCCTGTAGGATGTTAGCTATCACCAAGAACATTTCTCTTAATATATCTCTAGACTGGGAAGTCTAATGCTTATTTCTCCTCCCAGAGCCATGAGACGGCCTCGCTGTGGAGTCCCAGACAAGTTTGGAGGTGAGATCAAGATTAACGTTCGACGGAAACGCTACGCTCTCACCGGACACAAATGGAACAAGAGCCACCTGACCTACAGGTAACGGAACTGTTTCACACGCAACTACTACTACTGCAGGCGCCTCAGTCCGTGAGTGATATTCACATGAGTGAGGCCTTGTTCTGTCGCAGCATACAGAACTACACGCCCAAAGTTGGGGAGTACAATTCATACGAGGCCATCCGGAGGGCCTTTGGTGTGTGGCAGAAGGTGACCCCCCTGACCTTCGACGAGATCCCTTACCAGGAGATCAAATACGGCCGCCGTAAGGAGCCAGACATCATGATCTTCTTCGCCTCGGGTTTCCACGGAGACAGCTCACCCTTTGACGGCGAGGGCGGGTTCCTGGCTCACGCGTACTTCCCCGGCCCTGGGATGGGCGGTGATACACACTTTGACTCCGACGAGCCGTGGACTCTCGGCAACGCCAACTTGCAAGGTACGTGATGGATGGTGGTGAGGAACATAGTCTCAAGCTCTTAAGTGTCTGACTGGGCCTCGCCCTGCCTCGCCCTGCCTCCCCCTGCCTCGCCCTGCCTCCCCCTGCCTCCCCCTGCCTCCCCCTGCCTCGCCCTGCCTCCTCCTGCCTCCCCCTGCCCTCCCCCCTGCCTTGAGGTTATTCCACAGTGGGGGTGTTGAGGTTATTCCACAGTGGGGGTGTTGAGGTTATTCCACCGTGGGGGTGTTGAGGTTATTCCACAGTGGGCGTGTTGAGGTCATTCCACAGTGGGGGTGTTGAGGTTATTCCACAGTGGGGGTGTTGAATTTATTCCACAGTGGGCATGTTGAGGTTATTCCACAGTGGGGGTGTTGAGGTTATTCCACAGTGGGGATGTTGAGGTTATTCCACAGTAGGCGTGTTGAGGTTATTCCACAGTGGGCGTGTTGAGGTTATTCCACAGTGGGGGTGTTGAATTTATTCCACAGTGGGCATGTTGAGGTTATTCCACAGTGGGGGTGTTGAGGTTATTCCACAGTGGGGATGTTGAGGTTATTCCACAGTAGGCGTGTTGAGGTTATTCCACAGTGGGGGTGTTGAGGTTATTCCACAGTGGGGGTGTTGAGGTTATTCCACAGTGGGGGTGTTGAGGTTATTCCACAGTGGGGGTGTTGAGGTTATTCCACAGTGGGGGTGTTGAGGTTATTCCACAGTGGGGGTGTTGAGGTTATTCCACAGTGGGGGTGTTGAGGTTATTCCACAGTGGGGGTGTTGAGGTTATTCCACAGTGGGGGTGTTGAGGTTATTCCACAGTGGGGGTGTTGAGGTTATTCCACAGTGGGCGTGTTGAGGTTATTCCACAGTGGGCGTGTTGAGGTTATTCCACAGTTGGGGTGTTGAGGTTATTCCACAGTGGGGGTGTTGAATTTATTCCACAGTGGGCATGTTGAGGTTATTCCACAGTGGGGGTGTTGAATTTATTCCACAGTGGGCATGTTGAGGTTATTCCACAGTGGGCGTGTTGAGGTTATTCCACAGTGGGCGTGTTGAGGTTATTCCACAGTGGGCGTGTTGAGGTTATTCCACAGTGGGGGTGTTGAGGTTATTCCACAGTGGGGGTGTTGAATTTATTCCACAGTGGGCATGTTGAGGTTATTCCACAGTGGGGGTGTTGAATTTATTCCACAGTGGGCATGTTGAGGTTATTCCACAGTGGGGGTGTTGAGGTTATTCCACAGTGGGGGTGTTGAGGTTATTCCACAGTGGGCGTCTTGAGGTTATTCCACAGTGGGGGTGTTGAGGTTATTCCACAGTGGGGGTGTTGAGGTTATTCCACAGTGGGGGTGTTGAGGTTATTCCACAGTGGGGGTGTTGAGGTTCAGGTAATTCCACAGTAGGTGGTAGAACAGTTAACATGATTGTATCATTATGTAGCCAGCAACTCTTCACCACTGGTCTCGTAACAGTTTCTCAACCTGGTAAAACGCTCATAAGAACGGTTGACTCAGTGTTTTTCCGGCACGTTTGCAAAGCTTAAACAAACTTGACTGGGTTATGCTTCAGTGTCAAACGAAGCTGCTCATCCATTCATGTGGATTTTATGTGGGTTCTGTGTGCTGCTGGGTTCATTTCCGTGGGGGGGGGGATAAGTTGGCTCTGTGCCCGAAGACAATTGCTCTCGCTTCCTTTTCTCATTTGGAGTTTATTTTTAGGGACATGGATGTGCTTATGGGCCGTTAAGTCACAGACTGTGATTGGAGGGGAAGTGGTGGTGGGGGGGCGGGGCTTCATGCAGCTGACAAAAGGAAATGCCCATGACATGCCAGCTTTCCGTCTTGGACATCACGTCATACCACGCGCTGCTGTTCGTCGGTACAGACGTGTCGCTTATCACGCTTAGCCTTCAGTTCAGAGGAAGACGGCCCATCGATCAGGTCAAAGGTCAATCCAAGGGTATAATGTGTCATTCACTGGGAAAGTACCAAGTCATCATTTGGGAACCTACATCAAAGGCAAGACTACTTCATAGGTCAATTACATTCAAAGCCATTTCCGTGCACAGCTTAATGTGACGGTGCACAGGATGCTCTTTGTGGAAGGCGGTTGTGGTGGTCAACGTGTCATAGATGTGTTCGCTTGTTTGTGTGACGATACTTCGCTGCCAGTTCCTCTGGGACAAACAGCAGGCATTCATTGGGGTACGAGTTGTCAGAAGACATTTGACTAACTGGGTTTTCCACTGGGAACACCCCGAACCCTCGAAACAAACACATTTCTGCCACATACCGAGTGGATTCGTGGAGAAAGTTAGTGGAAGGTAATTGGTGAAACCAGCGAAGAATTAAGACTAAAGTCAGCTTATAAAGTCAGCCTTATATTACTTCAAACACACACACACATACACAGGATTTACATGAGAGTGCCTTACATTGGAGTCCCTGTTTTCTATTAGTTAGGTAACTATCACTCCTTCGTGTAAGCTGTAAGACCTCCAACATTTATTTGCATGAATTTAATTATAACTAATCAGCTCATCAAGACGGATCAGCCAATGGGGCACTTAGAAGTCCCACTCGTTTGATTACATATGAATTATAGAAGCCCTAAATGGTTCTGTCTAGGCTTGACTTTTGGCCAATAAATGCATCTCTCCTTCTCTATGCCAGGAACGTACTGACTGACTGAGCCAGCTCCCAGCCAGCCCGATGCAGTCTCATTAATAACATGGACGTTACAGTTGTCCTTGCCTGACTGGCCTCTGAGAACAATAAGCAAGGAAACTCCTCGACTTCCCCCCAGCTCCTACACCAGACCCGGCACTCCGGGTCAAATCTGCCTGCTAAACGCACTGTAACCCTTCATGTCCGCTTTTTAATTAATGTTTCGCGGCTACACTACCAAGTGCTAGCAGGAACAATACGTCCCAGACTTCGTAGCTTGTCATGTTTTCAGTAGCTTTTCGTGTCACATGTCGGCGGACTGAATTGATGAAGTGTCCCGGCTTCTGAATGAACGCCCAGTGTCTCCTCGTGGGCGCGCGTGGGGAGCGCCGGGATGAATGGAGAAACGTTGTGTGTGGTGCCGCCTGAAGGGTCTGTTGAAGGCGCTCGTTTTCTGCCCACCCCTCCTCGGTGACACCAATAACTCCGTTAACACTTCCTGCTTTTGGCCGCAGCTCGGGGTCACTGCTCCGGGCACGGCCGTGTTACACAAGGGAACCTCTCACTCTATTTTAGGGTTCAGTCGAGCGTGTGCGTGTACCTCTGCTGCGACTAGAGTGTGCTAATGAATATCCTACTGCCTCCCGGTCGCTCTCTCTCACTCCCGGTCGCTCTCTCTCCCCCCCCTCTCTCTCTCTCACTCTCTCTCACTCTCTCTCCCCCCCTCTCTCTCACTCTCTCTCTCCCCCCCCTCTCTCTCACTCTCTCTCACTCTCTCTCTCTCTCCCCCCCTCTCTCTCTCTCTCTCCCCCCCCCCTCTCTCACTCTCTCTCTCTCCCCCACGCTCTCTCTCCCTCTCTCTCTCTCTCTCTCCACCCCCTCTCTCTCTCCCCCCCTCTTTCACTCTCTCTCCTTCACTTTTCTCGATCTATCCAGGCAATGATCTGTTCCTTGTTGCGGTACACGAACTAGGCCACGCCCTGGGTTTGGAACACTCAAATAACCCAATGGCCATCATGGCTCCCTTCTATCAGTGGATGGAAACGGACGATTTTCAACTTCCAGAGGATGACCTCAAAGGAATTCAACAGATCTACGGTGAGTTGGTTTATAGGGCTAGACCTGAAACTGTTGGTTTATACGGCACTGCTGTATTAACTGTGTAACGACTGGGGTTCCAGTCCAAGGAATCCCCCAGATTAGACCCTTGATTGGACTGGTTTGAGGTCTGTGTTTCCATTCCACATGCCTCCCGCCCACACCAAGCCTTAAGTGGAAAGTCTGTCTCCTGACTCACATTTCTGGCTTAGTGAAAACCAGGACACAACCAGCCACCAATTACGGGATCAGTCGGACAGATCTCTAAGCCTTTGATTTTCTTTTAGGATATTGTGAGTAGTAGAGGCTTATACAGGCTTCTGCATGCGAGGCTTTTAACCGTGGTTTGATCACGTTGTTTCCTCAGGTCAGGCCGACGGTACACCCACCCAGGCTCTCCCTACGGTCACTCCCCGGCGGCCGGCCCAGCCCAACCCCAAACCCCCAACTCACCCCCCAAAACACCCCCCAAATCGCCCCCAACTCCCCCCCAAAGCTCCCCCAAGAGCTCCCCCCAACTCCCCGCCCAACGTCCCTCCCCGGAGGCCCGACAAGCCTCGAACGACGGACCGCCCGGACCACTACGGCCCCAACATCTGCGAGGGGAACTTCGACACGGTCACCATGCTCAGGGGGGAGATGTTCGTGTTTAAGGTGAGGACACACCCCTGCCTGCCGGCAACATGAGGAGATTACCTGATGGATGATTGAATCAAAGGCCGGTGGTACCGCGGCCAGTGGGAGTGCCAACTGTGTAACTGTCTGTCTCGAACTGACAACAGCCTCGGCTCTACTCAATTATGGGGCATCTGGCGAGGCTTCGGGGCAGGTGGGTCGGCGCCTGGATCCAGTTAGGCCCTAAGGAGGCTGTTAAACCCAATAGCTGTTCTCTTTTATAATATGGAGGCTAATAAAGAGGACCGGCACTCTGGATCTCAGGTGGTCCAGCCAGGTTAGACGGGTGGAAATGGCTCTCTGTCAAACCATTTGTTAGATCATTCACCTACAGCTGTTTATCCCTTTACTGTGCACTGTGCATGCTTTGGTTAATGTGCTTTCGGATTCCTGCAACAGTATTGTCTTCATGAACCGCTCTTTACCACGATGACTGTAGTTAAACGATCTACGGCGACGCTGAAATTAAATTAATTTTTACCACGCTGCCTTGTCACCTGGCCTTAGTCAAACAACACGTACTGTAGTATACTCATGTCCTCAGACCATTTTTACGTACAGTCCGTCACAGACTGTCTCTGACATTGAACAGTGCTTGTAATATCTGTTTTTTTCTCTCTGCTTGTGCAATTGGTACCACAGTAATATTTCCCTCCCGCCGGTTCGTTCACAGACGACTCCAGTAGATTGAATGCAGGGGCCAGTCTGCTTAAAATAAAACTCTGTACACAAGCAGCGCTGCGCTCACTGCTTGAAGGACATAGATCTGAGCGATGCTGCCAGGAAGATGCAGCTCTTGGCTTTTAGCACTAATGCCGACTGCCAATGCTATTGACTTACTTGTAATAAATGAGCTTGCAGATCCCAGCGTTCTGCCTCAGTGAGGGAGTGTCTGTGATCTATACGTGACAAACACTCCTGGCTGGGACACTATTTCACTGAGAGGGTGGTTTCCCCTCTGCTGTTTCTGATGTCTTTTTTCGCTGACTGAATGTCAAACAGACCGGTACTTGAAACTCAATAAGCAAAAAACGCTTCAAGCCCGAACCAGTTTTGACAGTAATCAGGCATGCGAAACGCTCGTGGCGATACGCTCGACGCTGTAGTCTTTCTGCGTCGCCTTTGTTATTTCCTAGCATGTTCTCGTTTGCTTTTCATGTAGTGCACGCATTGCAGCATGCTTTGGTGAGCGGACACCCAGGGTCACTCGGCTTCTCCCCGAGTCCAAACTTTTGCCGGAGCCGAAGTGACATCAGTCGACAGAAAGAGTTCACTTGATTCCCCTCACCGTCGTTTTCTGTTCCTTTTCACCAAGACCCTGTCCTCTCTTTTAGAAATTGAAGTGCGGGCTATGGTGGTGTAATGGGTGTGTGTGTGTGGGGGTGGGGGGGGCGAAGGCTTACTGGATGTAGAGAGGTAGGCGGGGCTTGGTGTCAGAACAGGCGGTTCAAATTTAGAGGCCCTTGGCTGCGTTCCTGGGTGGGTTTGGATATTGGACAGGTCGGGAGTAATCTCAAGGTCTGGGCCTGAGCCAGCGAGATGGAGGGAATGTAAAGGGCAGCGCTGGGACGTTTACCAAACCATGTGACTTACTGAGGACACAATGACAGGCGGAGAGATCGAGGAAATAGTGCCAATGCGTGGGTGCTACATGTGCACTGCTGTTGTTCGAAATGGATCCTGTTAGTCGATATCCAAATTGTTGATTGTGGCTCGAAGGACTTCTTTCTACTTTCTACTGCAGGCAGTGTGTTGAGCAGACTCTAACAGGCAGTGGATGTTCAGGAAATATCGTGCACATGGCCTGTCATGTTCGCTACTTCCTGTTCCTCTTTCTCATATGGCTGTGATTGCATTATGGTACTGCTGAGCTCCTGTGTCTGGACCATATCTGGTGTGTAGGGCAGGACCCTTTAGTTAGGTCTGGAGCTCCACAAAGCCATAGACAGGAAGGGTAAAAGGTCAGAGGTGAGGTTGGGCATATCACATCCAGTGCTCGCTAACTGGCTCTCCGGCCTCATGTAACAGGGTCGCTGGTTCTGGAGGGTGAGAAGAAACAGGGTTCTGGACAACTACCCGATGCCCATTGGTCACTTCTGGAGGGGTCTGCCTGGAGACATTGATGCAGCCTACGAGAGGCATGATGGGAAATTTGTCTTCTTTAAAGGTATTTGTTTTTCATCATAATAACGCACATGCACGCTCACATGCCCGCTCACATGCACGTTCACATGCACACTCAGTAATTTGAGCCAGGGTTAAAAAGAAAACATTCCGTAATTTGGAAAAGGGTTAAACAGAAAATGAACAGGAATAGTGGGAATCAGAGGAACATTTGTAGAAATGGCAACATTCACAAAACAACATGAGTCTTTGGTTATCCTGGTTAATGAAGCTAGACTGCTGACTCTAAAACAGATTCACAAATTATTTTTTTGGTCTTCTGTGCCACTTGTGTATTATCTTTTTACACTTGTCTGCCTAGGAGATGAAACCCCAAAGCACATTAGTATATTCCATTTAACAATTTAATCACATGTATGTACAAATTGCCAATTTCACATGAACTCTTGTTTATGCAGACAATGCTGACTTCTCATTGTTCATATTCACTTTAAACGTAGAGCCCTCAAATATTTTAACTTCTAAAAGAATTCAGACACCTTCAATTCACCCAGATTTTGTGTTATGGACTGAATTTACCATTTATAATACCACATCATGACAAAACAAAACAGTTTGTGCCAAATTTGATTAGTTAACATGAATTTACCCTCTAACGTCCAGTCTGAAACCTTGTGGTACTCTGGATCAGATTTTCTCCAGGTTTTTTACTGGATTCAGGTTTTTAAGTGTTAATACTTCCCAGTTATTGACTCCCAGTTCTTGCGGTTGAGAAGCATTCCCATAGCATAACACTCCTACTATTTTTCTCCACTGTATGAATACTATTAGTCATGTGTTGAGCGATACCATGTTGTTTCCAGACATAGTTCCTGGCATTCAAACCAAATTGTTTGTAATTGGTCTGACCTGAAAATGTTTTTCCTCATAGTCTCAGACTGCTTTTAAGTGCTGGTTGGCAATTTACACACGGTATGTCATATTCCTTATGAACAGGCGTGGCTTCTACAGACATTAAGAACGATCAAATGATGCGTCTGAGTTATATTTGGTCTGTCATAGCAAATGTTCTAATATTTATGTACATGGAATATTTCAGTGCTTTTTTATCTTCTAAGAAATCATAAATGTTGTCATTATGGGGTATTCTGTGAAGACTAACATGTTACAAATTATATATTCAGTCTATTCCCATTATAGTCTAACACAAAAGGAAGTGGAGGGGACTGAATTATTTCCAAAGCCCAAGTGTTACAAACTAATTGATCGAGCTGTTTTGACCAAGAATAAAATGACAGAATAACAGTTCAGGAAGTAGAACCCGAGTTCTCTTTTTGTGTTTCTGATTTGTGCCGAAATACAACCTGATTGGGCTAGACATGAAATCTCCTTAGTGGCTCTTTTCATGACAGCAGCGACTTTCCTCCCTGCATCGTTGCCCTAGAAACCGTCTCTGGACCCAAAAAACTTTAGGCTTAAATTTCAAACGTTTCTGCTCATTAGATTGACAGAAAAAGCCTCCCGCCTCCTCATCTGTTAAACCACAATTTTATTAATAAGAACTTCAGGAGAACCATAGCCAATATTATTTCTCAGTAGAGTTGACTATAAATCTGGCTGGCACCTCTTCGTTCTAGGAAGTTAAGCACAAATGGTTGAAAGACAGATACAGATAGTGAAGAGGCTTTTTGGGCTGACATTTGAGCCGTAGGTCGTTCAGACAGCCGGCGCTCTATAAAGAAAAACCTCTGGGGCAAATGATGTCACTGGCAAGCCCTTCTGACATTTGGATGACAGCCAGGAGGAAAAAACTCTGGGATTGAGAAGTTGGCCAGCGACGTCCGGCAGATGTGAATGAGAGAATTGCGTCAGCCATTTGTCTCCAGATGCTGACGGTAAAGGTTTCTTTTTCAATTAAACTGTAACCGAGAATAGAAAGCGGGGCGTGTGGATGTGTCCTCGAGGCCTGAAACTGCAAATCAAAATTGTAATACAAAACACAGAAAGAAAAGAAAGACTTGCCAACATACTTGGCCTGCCATAAATCTAAACTTCCAATTAGTTCTGGAAAGCCTAATTAAAGTGTTGCACGAATACTTTTTATCTTGCCATAAGCCATTATTGGTGCACGCCAGCCAGGAGATCAACATGACTAGTCAAATGTAGTGACGGGTTAACAGTTTCCTCAACCGTCTTCGGGTATTCCACAAATACTTTTCTCTTTGTCTCTCTCTACTTCCTGTGCTATTCCGAATGACTCCCCCTAATATCTGTCAACTTCCTCTTCTTCATCTTGACCCCGCCCCCCTCCGATCTTCCTTCTGCCTGCAGGCGATAAGTACTGGTTGTTCAGGGAGGCCAACCTGGAACCCGGATACCCCCAGGAGCTGACGGACTACGGCAGGGACATCCCCTACGACAGGATTGAAACCGCCATCTGGTGGGAACCGTCCGGTTTTACGTTCTTCTTCAAAGAGGACCGGTGAGCACCCACTGGGACCCGTTCGTTACCAGTTTCTCAGCACATGCAGTTGTTACATGATGTCATCCCCTTAACGCTCACAGTTCTTGTCTCGAAGACCAATACAGCCGGGAGTAACGCAAGCTCTGTATAACATCTACACATATGCCCTCTATGTACTGGTTTAACGTCCTGCTGTTCTCTCCCGCGTCTCGTGTAGCTACTGGCGCTTTAACGAACAGTCCCGTGCGGTCGACAAGGACTACCCTAAGCCAATCAGTGTGTGGGGCTCTTCAGTCCCGACCTCTCCCAAGGGGGCCTTCCTCAGCGATGACGGAGGTGAGTGGGGGGAAGGGGTCCCGGAGAAATGACACTAATGAACACTCTGGGAAAGATGGGAGGGCCCAGGCAATCTGAGAGAGGGAACGATTGAAAGAGAGAACAAAAGAGAGGCAAAGAGTGGTTGGAAGAGGCGGAGAGGGAAAGAATGGGAGGGAGGGAGAGTTTAATAGAGAGATGAAAAAAAGAATGAGAGACGGGGCTCGGGGAATTGTAGCTGAGGAGTGAAAAAAGTGACATCATCTTGAAAGGATGAAAAAGGCTAGAGGTTTTTGGGCTTTTTTTTCTTCCCTGAAACTGTACAGTATTTCCTTTTTGACGGATTCCCTCAGATAGGCCTTTTCATCATCATAACATTGTTCTGTATTTTGGACCTTTACATTTCCCCTTGCCTTCCCCTCACAGCGTACACGTACTTCTACAAGGGATCCAAATACTGGAAGTTTGACAACCACCGGATGAAGAGCGAACCGGGCTACCCCAAGTCCATTCTGAGAGACTTTATGGGCTGTAGCGTAGACCTGGTTCCAGACCGAGACACGGACGCAGACGCCGGGCGCAAGGTGCCCGACGCGGAACACCCGCCCTTCAACCCGGACGCGGGCCGGGACCAGGACAAGGATCTGGACCGCACCAACGACGTCGACTACAAGGACGCGAAAGAGGAGGAGACGAACGAAGTGGACGTGGTGTTGAAAATTGACGAGAACGAGACACGCACTATAAACATCATCATGGTGACGGTGCCCCTGGTCCTCGTGCTTTGCATTCTGGGATTGATCTATGCCATCATAAACACGCTGCAGCGGAAAGGAGCGCCCAAACTGCTGGTCCACTGCAAACGCTCCCTGCAGGACTGGGTGTGACCTCTGACCCACTTAATGCCCCCCCCACCGAACCCAAACCCTCAATCTGTCTCATAATCCAAAACATGGTTGAAGAAAAAAATCTGTGCAGACACACACACACACACACACACACACACAATACAACTTCTTATTCTCCATGGTGATCCTACCAGTGAGCTGGCTGTAGACTATTCATATCAGAATGTTTGCACATATTGGGGGTTTTTTGCATCGCTTTTTTGTTTGGTTAATATTGTGTGATTGTGTTGTTTTTCTCCATAAACCAGGTAGTGTCGGCATTATCCTCGCGGTTCGCCCGGTTACAGGGTTTCACTCGGAGATAACCGGTTTTCCGATTAACCTTTCGAAAGTAAAAAATATTAATGACACAGAGCGATAGAGAGAGAGAGAGAGAGAGAGAGAGACTGCTGTGCAGAATGAAGTGAGTGAGGAAAAAAAAAGATTGATTGGGAAAAACAGAAGGGTTCACTATTATCTACCCCCCTCGGGCTTGTGCAGAGGAGAAGAAGAAATGCCTGCGGCAGGTCAGGTATCAACAGGAGACAGGCGTGTAAACAGTGTCTTTTTGAGCTGGGTCTCACCTGATGCCTTTTTGTTACAGCACCCACCGTGTCGAAACAGGCGCTGCACGCTAACAAAGGTTACGGGTTTATCATCTGTTTTGAATTCAAGGGGCTCCTCAGATGACGTTGGAAGTGCTGTCCAAACCTAATAGAGGGCTCTCGCAAACGTTTAGTTCATTCAACGAAATACCAGCGCCGTTTTTTTGCTTTCCAAGCCTTCTTCCGCCCTTGCTTTGTGTAAGTCGTGGTCGTTCTGATAGGGATTCTTTGGAAAAGAAAGGTGCTACTTTACTATTTTTGAAGTCGAAGGCAACTCACTGTGAAATGGCTCTGTGTGAGACTTTGAGGTCGAGGTGTTCAGGTACCAAGAGGGAAGAGAGAGAGAGAGACTCATTCCAGATTAACTTCATGCTTTCATCTGAGAAATACTTGGAACAAAAGACACTTCGTTCTCCTGTGAAATGTTTTAATACCTCCAATTCAAGTGATGTCCCATACAATGAGCCCTGTCTCCGTAATACCTACTCCCCTAGATTTTAATAGATTGGAGCCCTCACTCAGTCTCTCGCTGTCTCGCCGAGCTCGTGTTCTGGAGAATTATCCCTCTGAACAAACCCGGATAAAGTCGGCTAATCCTTTCATTTAAAAACAGCAGGTGCTTCAGAATACGGTTAACCTCCCAGCCTCAAGTCTTAAGCCTTCTCTGCACCAAAGCAGGCTTCTTTTCATCTTCGGAGAGGTCCAAACGGAGACGGGCAGACTTTCGCGGTGAGGCAAAAGGTACATATCGGAGGGTCAGAGACGGACGGACTGCCGGGGGGGGGGTGTTTTGGGGGCGTCACCCAGGGAACTTCAAAAGCGGACGGGGTGTAAAGACAGAAACATTATCTCTTCAGTATTTGGGAAAGATTACAGTCTGTCCCTGGATAGTGTGTCCCACTGATGTAGGTAATTGTCAGGGGGGGATGGGAAGGCTGATTGACCAGAGATCCATCCCTACAGCTGAGTAAGGGTAATTCGGTGGGGGGAGAGGATGTGCTGGGAGGGAGTGGGGAGGAGGTACGAGGAGGAGGGACTGGGGAGGAGCCACGGACTCCATCGTCTGACGTTGAAGGAAAGTAGCAGCGTGCGTGTGCGTGACTCCTCGCGCCAGCGTGTTTCCCACGCGCCTGCTTCTCCCAGACAACGAAGGCCCCTTTCAGATTGCATCTGGTGGATACACCAGCAAAGGGATTCGCCTTAAGGTGGAAACGCCGTCATATACGAAGAAAACCTCAGAGGCGCGTTTACGGTCTGGCCAGAAGTTGCGGTGAACTTGTCTGCCCGACACATTCACACGGTTGAGTAAGTTACACCGCGGATAAGACGCTTCCATTATACCGGTGAGATGGGATGAGGCCAGGTGAAAGGGGCCATTACAAACATAATTGCTCGGCAGGAAAGGAATGGCCGTTATTAGATGCTCGGCGTGCGTCACCGATGGGCCTCGCTCGATGGGGTTGCTAGGAGATCTCCTGGTGCCGGGGATGTGGAGACCACAAGTTAATCTGTGGTAAAAGCCTTCCCTCGGCTCCATCCGCCGCTCCTGTTCAGATCAATGGAGTTACTCCCCATCTGCCGGCCTCGGAGGAGTCTGGACACACTCAGAAAGGCTATCATTGTCTGAGACGCGGCCTGACGTTTCGTTCTCCGGGGTGGCTATTATCTGTTCGCCCGTCAGATGGACCGACGCTATCACTGCCAGGCCCCAGGCCTTTCCTACTGCGTCTATCGCCCTCGGCGATTCTCAGCGAAACTCCCTCGCCGAAGTTCCACGGCCGTCTCCGTCGATGCCTGCCTGAGAATGAACCAGAACAGCAGGGACATTTCACAAAGGAAGCGCCTGCTTCAACTCAACGGAAGCCTTTAAAAGTGCGCTCTGGGATTCAGTCCTATGTGGCTTTGTTTTCCTTCCCCCCCTTTCTCTTCAGCTGTTCGTGTTTTTTTTAACACTGCAGTGAGGACAAAAAAATCCAGATATAAACAAGAATGCCAGGAAATGATTGAAGTGTCTCCACTGTGTGAATGTGTGTTTTTTCTCCCATTTTTATAGACTCTGAGACTTTAGTTGTTTGTAACAGCTTTAATGTCAGCGTTCTATTTGCCTACTCTCTCTCTCTCTCTCTCTCTCTCTTTGTCGAACACCTCCTTTGGTCTTCTGTGTAGCCCGTCTAGCCCAAGTCTTGGCCCCCAGGGTTCCATAACAATGGCTCTCACAAAAGTGCAGCATTGTCTTATATGCTCTCATTGCTCCAGCCCAGCAGGAAGGGAGCCTGGGCCCTAGGCCAGGATCAGGAAGCGTCCCCCCTTCCCACAATCCCTCTCTCTGTTTCTTTACGCTCCTCCCAGCAGTTCTCTAATGGCCAAGGAAGGAGCACAGCAGAAAAGGCAGTAGGTTGTTTCATTTCTGAGGTGGCGGTAATTCAATATTTTCTGTTAGCAATTTTAGTTAGGCTCAA
The DNA here is from genome assembly GCA_029465975.1 of Dallia pectoralis. NCBI lineage: Eukaryota > Metazoa > Chordata > Actinopteri > Esociformes > Umbridae > Dallia > Dallia pectoralis. Next base: position 3,186,121 of record CM055762.1, on the reverse strand, counting down.
ATTAATTTGACATTTATTCTGGACTGTTGCTTTTGTGTGTCTCACAGTTAACCACTAGTCGTCCAATCATTTGTTATCTGTCTATTGCCAACAGCAAAATAAAAACAGGGTGACAAACTAATCTTTGCAAAGAGCCGGATTACAAAGAAAGCAATGTTAATTTAGTCCTTGAAGTGGCTGACAGAACCCGCTGACGGATGTTCGTCAGGACCAGAGGTGGGACGAAATATGATCAATCAAGTCTCGATGTTTCACCTACAAACACACTCAGTGGCGGGTGTGCGTCTGTTATCGGAGAGTGCGTCTCACCTTTTTTACTGGGCTGAGCCTGAACAATTGAAACCACATATTAACTCTCAACTAACACGGTCAACTTCTCCTCCCAGTTCCTTGGGAATCCAGGCAACTAAAATCCCACCATGCAATTGGACTAAAGTGCAACATCTCACAGAAATAAACGTACGCAAAGTTGTGTGAAAGTTAGTGCCTAGGTAATGCTTCAGTGAGTGTGCGTTTTTAACCGACCGTAACGAATAACATTGCCGGGAGGAACATGTGGTAATTTTCTTCAGTTTGACTATTTGTCTTACTAATTCGGTTTAATTTTATGCTGTTTCTTTTTTTTACCTTGTTAATAACATTCCGTATTTTTTTTTATTTTGCCCGAAAGTGAAGATTTTATACGTTTGTGTTGTGTGTTCACCTCCTGTGTTGAGTGTTAACAATCCATGCTGGACATGTACACAATAAAATGCTCGAAAATCAATGAAGCTGTCGAATGCAAGTTTCTAGTTTGAGAGAGGGCTGCATTTGATCAACTATGTGTACTGATATTTGGCACTGCAACCATGTAAAAGCTCAGGAACTGTACATTTTTCATAATTGTGCTGCGTCTACCATAATGTCAACCTCCTAATTATATCAAGTATGTACTGACATTAGTCACCTCTCACTCCTCACAGTCTGATGTGATGAGCAAGTAGCATTTGTCATTTTATACCATCAACTGGTTACATCAAATAATACTGTACATTAACACACACTACGGAGTGTATTTAATGTGCATCTTCAACAGTGCATGTGGGAATGTATTAAGAAAATCTGTTGCATTATATCCTAGTTATGTTACTCTCAGTCTCAGCAATACCACATAATGAGAGCGTTTTGCTAATTTATTCAATAATAAAAAACAATATATATTATATATATATACATACATCACGTTTACTTAATTATTCAGACCCGTAGCTATTATACTATATATTGAGCTCCGGTGCAATGTGTTTTCATTAATCATCGTTGCGCTGTTTCTAAAACACGACACGGCTAAATCTATTGTTTATTCAATTGATTGGACGTGATTAGGAAAGGCGCACACCTGTACGGATAAGGTCCCATAGTTGACAGCGTATGTCAGAGCAAAAACCAGTGCCTGAGGTCAAATACAGACGGCATTGTGTTGAGGCACGGGTCTGAGGGCATTTTCTGGATCCTGTGTCCCCAACAACACAGTGACCTACATCATTCTCCAATGGAAGATGTTTGGAACCGCCAAAATGTTTCCAACAGCTGGCAGCTCAGTTAAGCTGAAAAATCTGAAGAAGAACTGGGCCTATGTATATGGCAAAGAACCCGATTGCCTCTCTGAGAGAGCTCAAGAGTTCCTTTGTGGAGATCGGAGAACCTTGCTGACTGAGTCAATGAGAAACAATATTGTCTGGTGTGATGGAAGCAAAATTGAACTCTTTGTCCTGAATGCCAAGTGTCACGTCTGGAGGAAATTGGCTCATCACTTGACTTATAGCATCCTTGCTATAGGCTAAGTCACGGTGGTTGCAGCATTATGCTGTGGGGGTGTTTTTCAAAAGCACATACTGAGACTATTCAGCATCGAGATGAAAGATGAATGGAGCAGAGTGCAAACAGATTGTTGATAAAATCCTGTTCCAGAGATCACAGGAACTCAGAAAGATAATTTGCATTCCAACAGGACAACAACACTGAGCACACAGCCAGGACAACACATCAGTGTCTTCGGGACTCATATATAAATGAACTCTATTTGCCTAGCCAGAATTCAGACTTGAACCCAAAACGAAATCTCTGGAGAAAACCAAAAATGACTGGGCAGTGATTTTACCCATCAGACCTGGCAGAACTTGAGAAGCACTGCAGAGAATGGAACAAACTCCAATTACAGTTTGTAGCCTTATAACCAAGAAGAATGGAGGGTGCATTTGCTGCCAACATGTGTTTGAACTAGTACTTAGTTAAGAGGTCTGACTATCTATGTATTTACAGGCCGAAGTTAGAAGTTCACACACACCACTAATGTTCGAGGAACACAACAACAAGCTCAAGGTGTTGATTTGGCCTCCAAGTTCCACAGATCTTAATCCAATCGAGCATCTGTGGGATGTGCTGGACAAACAAGTCCGATCCAATCAGGCCCCACATCACAGCTTACAAGACATGAAGGATCAGCTGATAACGTCTTGTTGCCAGATACCACAGGACACCTTCAGAGGTCTAGTGGAGTCCGTGCCTCGATGGGTCGGGGCAGTTTATGATCAGGTGGCAACTAATGTAAATACACTTTTTGTTTGACAAACTAACATTTTTGTCAGTTGTGGCTTTTCTATGCAGCTGGGACGTCCGGTGCTCAGTCGCTCATGATTAGACAGCACCTGCTTTATGGCAAAGAGGTGTTACCTTGTAAACAGTCCAGCTCTCTGAGGAGCATTAAGTCGGTTTCAGCTGGCGTGACCTGCAACAAAAACACCCACTTTAATGCCTCACGCATGTCCGCTGAATTGACTGCACATGCAAAAAGCTGTGCGCACACGCATACACTAAACAACGCAGGCCGACACACACGCACGCGCACACGTACGCGCACGCACACACACACACACCACAGGAGAGTAGGACACTAGAAGAATACAAGGGAAGACGTCTGATGTTGATGATCATTTAGTCCAGGGTCAGTGGTCAAGTTCATTAGGGGTCACATGAAACATCCGGGTCACTCGTCTTCCCGAGAGAAAGTTCTGTCCCTGTTACCACGACGACAGTCCTAAAGGCCCTCAGTTCTAAATCCAGTTCCCACAACCCCCAAACTGTTGCAGCATTTGAGAAAAAGACTCGGGAGATGCAGTTCTACGTTTTGAGACACTATGGGGTTCTACGTTTTGAGTCGCTATGGAGTTCTACGTTTTGAATGGTAAATGCTGCGCTTTTATATAGCGCTTTTATCCAAAGCGCTTCACAGATCCTGCGTCACATTCACCCATTGATTCACTCATTCATACACTGACGACCGCAGGCTCGCCAGGAGCAGCTGGGGTTAGGTGTCTTGCTCATGGACACCTCGTCAATTTCCCAGGAGGAACCAGGATCGAACCACCAACCTTCCGGTTGATTGACAACCGACTCAACCCACTGAGCCACTACGTTTTGAGTCGCTATGAGGTTCTACGTTTTGAGTGGCTATGGGGTTCTACGTTTTGAGTGGCTATGGGGTCCTACGTTTTGAGTCGCTATGGGGTTCTACGTTTTGAGTCACTATGGGGTTCTACGTTTTGAGTCGCTATGGGGTTCTACGTTTTGAGTGGCTATGGGGTCCTACGTTTTGAGTCGCTATGGGGTTCTACGTTTTGAGTGGCTATGGGGTTCTACGTTTTGAGTCGCTATGGGGTTCTACATTTTTAGTGGCTATGGGGTCCTACGTTTTGAGTCGCTATGGGGTTCTATGTTTTGAGTCGCTATGAGGTTCTACGTTTTGAGTGGCTATGGGGTTCTACGTTTTGAGTCGCTATGGGGTTCTACGTTTTGAGTGGCTATGGGGTCCTACGTTTTGAGTCGCTATGGGGTTCTACGTTTTGAGTGGCTATGGGGTTCTACGTTTTGAGTCGCTATGGGGTTCTACATTTTGAGTGGCTATGGGGTCCTACGTTTTGAGTCGCCATGAGGTTCTACGTTTTGAGTGGCTATGGGGTTCTACATTTTGAGTCGCTATGGGGTTCTACATTTTGAGTCACTATGGGGTTCTACGTTTTGAGTCGCTATGGGGTCCTACGTTTTGAGTCGCTATGGGGTTCTACGTTTTGAGTCGCTATGGAGTTCCAAGTTTTGAGTCGCTATGGGGTTCTATGTTTTGAGTCGCTATGGGGTCCTACGTTTTGAGTCGCTATGGTGTTCTACGTTTTGAGTTGCGTTGGGGTCCTATGTTTCTACAGGCCGTGACGGCCGAATGTTTCCTATTACACAACTTGTGTTTACCTCATAATAACACAATATGCCAAGCTTTCATATAGTTCTTGCTAAATTGGTTGGCTGCGTGGATGTCGTAATCTGAACGCCAATGAATGTAATATTTGTGTTTATACAGTTTAAAGAGAAGGGTTCCAGATGAGGAAATAATTGCCAGTACTTGTGTTAATGTTTTATGTCCTAGCTGCTCTCCTCAGTGAAGTAAAGGCGTAAACTGAGGTGTACGTTCAGGAAAGGGGGTAAGTATTGTCCCTCATGTCACATTAAACACATGCCTCATAACTCTAAACACATGCTGGGATCAGCATTAAAACATAAAGGGGAAACAGACCTGGCATCTATTAAACATCTGACATGTAAAAGCGGATGTGTAACTCTGTTGGGTCTGTGTAGGTTTGTGTGGGTTTGACTCTGTGTTTTGGTATGTAAATAGTATTCATTATGTAAACGGGGACAAAAAAACTCATATACAGGGCCCTTGTCCCTGTTACCTGTTTTGAAATAAACAACCTAGAATGCTAAAATCGTACAAATTCGTCAGGTCACCACTTGTGAACAATGCAATTAAGTACAGTGGCTGTCGTTTTTTCTGCTCAAAATCATAGCCTTTCATACAACCTCAGCCATTTTCATGTGTATTTTGCGTTGGGATAATTTTTCTGACATTGAGAGGCTATCAGTAAAAAAAGTTTTTAAAAAAGTGTTCAGGGATGATACATAAGGTTACATTTACTTTTGCAGTGTGAGATGGAATTTTGACCTACTTCTCTTTCAGTGAAAACTTTGTCCTCTTTCATAACTGTCTTTGTCAGAAGAAATCAAATCATTATGGTTAGTGTAGCTATAGCTAATGTAAAGCTTTTTACGTTGACAACATAACTTTAAAATATGCCCTAGCTTTAACCAAATATTAAGAGGTTAATACTGGATTAATGTGGTCACATTTTTGTAGTTCTAGTTAAGATTCTAGCAGCGGTGTTAAACACACACGGTAATTCTTTAATATATCCGGATCAAGGTTAGATTTTTCTATCCCTAATTTCTGCTACTTTTAGTGAGTTTGGTACAGATCTGGAAGATACGGTGCAATTTATTATGTTCAACATTGGTGAACCAAGCACAGAAAACAACTCTTATTTAGTTGTAAGTTATTTAGTTGGTATCGGCTCTAATTGACAATTGGTCGATTACGAAATCATTACTAATTTCGCTAAGTTTCAAGAGAAACAGGTGCAAAAGAAATCACAGGTCGCCAATGGCGCTAGGTCAGGGAATGTTTAGACGTGTGTGGTTGAATGCAAGTGCTAGCATGACCTACCTGCTGTACTGACCTGTCTCTGCCTGATAATGTGTGGCGCTTTACGAAGCGCAAAATAAGGCAACACAGGCCCTGTACAATTGCCAGCTGAAGAAATGCATAATGGATGAAGGGGGAACATTTGGCTTGGTGAACTTAACCAACTGGTCTCTTTAGTGCCCAAATGCTTAATAAGTTTTATTAACACAAAAGCTGATGTCACACAGTGGTTACAGTAACAGCCAACTGTCCCAACTTTTTTGGAGTGTGTTGCAGTCATCACATTTGAAATCAGTGTACATTGTCAGAAATACATTGAATTCACAAAGTAAAACATCAAATACTGTGTTTATAATGTGTTTTCAATATTGTCTTGGGTGAAATACATTTTGAAATGGCTCTTTATTTGTTTTTCGAAATTGGGTTGTAGATCTGAATTAGACTATTTTTGTGTGTGTGAGTGTATGTGTGTGTCAGCGTGTGTGTGTGTGTGTGCGTGTGTGTCTGGGTGTGTACGTGTGAGCGTTTCATGCGTGTCCTCTCTGACTCACTTGGCCAAATGTGAGCAGTTACTCCCGATAAGAGCATCTGCTCAGTGACAATAAAACCTGTCGTGTTTTTGTTTGTCCCCCAGCACGCTTCTATACGACTTACAGGTGTGTGTTTTGGACCCCTGAGTGAATGACTGAGCAGAACCAGACCTCAATTTGACTGATGCGAAACCCATTACAGTTACGAGGAATGCTGGAAGTTGGCAAAGGAGTTTTGTGTTGTTGACATGGTGGCAAACACATGTTCGCTTCACAGAGCCGCAATCACAAATATGCATGTGACTTGGCCAGAGGAGTAATGATGCATTCAATGGTGTTTAGATCAATGGATGACTCAGCAAAACAACCGCTTAGCAACAGAATGCCATTAGATATAGTGAAAAGGGCATTTGTGTTAAAAGTAATCAATTTGTTTTATAGTTAATCTAGGCACTTTATGAAGCAGTTGTTCACGAGAGGCAGTCGGGTCCCCTAGATCAGCACAGCCAGGATTAAGTATTTTTGTATGCACATAAACTGAATGCAGATTCATTATTTTGCCAATATCAAAAGCATACTGGACCAGTCAAAAGTTTGCCCACCTATTCATTCGAAGGCATTTCTTTAATTTTACTATTTGCTTTTTTAGAGTAATAGTGAAGATATGAAAACACACACAATAACAAATGGAGTCGCAAAAAGTTTATAACAAATCAAAATCCATTTATATTTTACATTCTTTGATTTAGCCAGCCTTTGCCTCGATAGCTTTGCACACTCTACTCAACCAGCTCCATGACGTTGTCAATGGAATTACCTTCCAACAGTGTTTTTGGGGAAGCCGCCAAATATGCTAACCAGGTCCAACTCTTCCAAAATCCACGGGGTGATGTCAGGTGATTCTGGAAACCATCGGTCCCAAAGAGTGGCCAGCAGGCATGGGTCCTCCATAACGTAAGCGGAAACAAGACACAGGGAAAGGTTAGACACCCTAGTTCCCTACGTCCCGGGACAATATAGTATAACAGCAAACATATTGAAACTGAGACAGCGGGACCAGTGAAACTGTGGCCCTGAACAGGGAACCAGTCAACCACAACCACTCTGGGAGGGTTTAGTTTTACTCACAGAGTTACTCGAATTGAGGGAACAATAGAGAACTATAGTGAGCCAGTGGGGATGAGATCACGCCCGGCAACGACAGCACGGCGGAAATGACTTTCCGAGCCTTCCGTTCACCCTCGTACCCTGGGCCATTCTACACTTAACCATAGACCGTGCTAAAGCGATACCTTTTTAAAAGTGACTTAAAAGTTTGTCTGCATTTCTAACCCTGTTTGCCAGCTCACACCAATAGCGGAGCTCTTTAGGAGAAAGCTCTACCTCTGGCTGTTTGTGTCGAAAACGTAGGTGCAAATAGAAAGCCAGCATCTTTTGATCTTAGGTTACGCGTAGGTATGTATGGCTGGACCAATTCAGCGAGGTAGGTAGGAGCAAGTTTATGTAAAACTGTATACGTTAACGATATAACTTTAAGTCTAGCCAAACATAGCCTGTTCTAGTCTTAACAGGTAGCCAATGTAAAGAGGCGAACACCGTGGTATGGTGACTTGAATCCTGCATCATTAGATAATCCCTGGAAAGCATTTTTACATTGTGCCTTAGATCACTTTTCAAACAATCGCACATTTTGATTTGACCAACCCATTGCAGCATGTTTTTTATAGAAGGGCCTGAACCTGGACCTGTTTCATAGAAGCAATTCAGCAGTTCCCCGGGAGAAGATTTACTCAGACATTCTTTGTCCGTGATGTCGGCAGGTGATCCGTCTGCAGCTGCCGGACCCGTCAGGGCATCCGGGCAGCGTCTGGAACGCAAACTGCCCGGGGAGGAGCTCTGTTTCTGGGTCACCCAGGAGGGGGGAGACCTGGAGACGCAGTCAGATTTTCCAGACAGCTGTGTTAGGGTACCGGGAACCTTGGGTAAAGCAGGTTAAAGATGCACTTGCCAAATAGAGACACTCATTCCAGGTGCTGTTTATAGTGGCAGCACGCAGTGGAAGTAGAAACACCTGCCGTTGCTCTCATTCCCATAGAATTCACACACTCCTCTACGTTCTCGGTTTTCCTCCCAAGCTCTCATCCTAATGGGCCATTCTGTCATGCTATTTCCCTCCCCTCTACATTTCCGCTCACCGCTTCTTTTATTGAATCTTCTCAAACGAGTCAGCAGGAGTAGACTCTAGGAGAGTTCCTCCATTCATCAGTGTGCGTGTTCTTCTACTTTTCACCTTCAATAAGTACAATACGTTCAGTCGGCATTTGAAGTACATGTAGTACACGCACACACAGGCAACACGTGTGACATATGAAAACAGATCGCATGTATACCAATTCGTGGCTATACTATATTAAACGCAAAAATAGCAAACGTTTCATTATTATATTCTAACACAAGTTAGACAACAAGTTGTCAGAGTGTAAATAAATAGTTCCAAAATCAAGGGGGGGCCGGTCACTTTAAATGGAACATGATGACTGTGTGAGACCCAGGAAGTATAGCTGTAATCAGATCACATTTAGGCAGAACACGCACATCTCTGGATCCACTCTGCCTCCGCCCAGCTGGCTTTTTAACTGGCGCTATTGTCAGCAGTGAGGCTGTAAAGTTTTGCAGCTGAGACGACACCACAAGATTTCGGGCCTCGGTTCTGATCCAGGCGGGACACCGTAAAAAAGCATTTCCGAGTTGAAATGAGACGCGGCGCCCAGATAGAAGAGAGGACGAATCATTTGGCGACTTCCTATGTCATTTTATTCCTCTGTCATTACTCCCGCGAGCCTCTCCTTCATTTTAATGAGAAGTCATCTTTATTTTTCCCAGATGACCGTTCGGGAATAATGGAGCATTTGCAGGACGAGCGGGTCTAGTCCACGTCTTGCCTTAGCATGCATTCCTCGCCTCGTTCCATTCCAGGGCACTTGTTGATTCAACAGAAGCATTGTGCTTCGACTGTGCCTTGGGCGAGAACAGTATCTGCCAGTAAGGACAGTTCCTTTGTCTAAGTGGGCGAGGATTCAGTCCAGTGGATTTAAAGCAGCTACATTCTTGTGCAATACGGACAGAATGTACGTACACACATATTATCGACTGTCCACGTTCCCGGTTGCCTGACTTGTAGCGAATCCCCCCGTAAGGTCTCTCTGTGTAAACAGGCATCCAAGCGTGCTCCCCCCGTTGAGAACAGCTGAGTCACGTATCTCTAGATGAATTAGTCTTCAAAGAGCTCCGTATCAGCGGAGACAGGGGGGGGGTGAGAAGGAGAGAGGTCGGATGAAAGGACTTCTGAAGGCGAAATAAGCCAGTCAAATGACAGAGCGGCGTGTCGTATCTCTCTCGCAGGCTTACGCGGTAACAGGGGGGAACGGGGCACACCGCTGAAGCTGTGACTGACTTCACAGAACCGCCGTATCAGCTCCGGGGCGCCGGGGAACCTCGAGGGAAAGGTTGTGAAGTCGGATCAAGATCGAGCGGATTCGGGAGCGCGTTGGTCTGCCCTACGGGGCTGTACACAAAGTGGTGTTGCTGAACTGAGAGAGAGAGAGCCAAGGAGGAAATTTGTCTATGGACAGTTCAGGATTCAGTTTGGGATCCTAAGCACGCATATTCATTGGATTACTGTCTCATCTCACTGCTCCCAAATAACCGTTTCTATAAATAAAGGTTTCTGCCGGGATATAACAACGATGTGAATCATAAATGACGCGGTACGCAATAAACACAGACCTGTTTTTGGCTCGAGAGCACTGCGTTCGCTAACCACAGGTTAAATGATGTCGAGACTCTGAAGACTCCCTTTGTATGTCATTACCAGGAGAGTGCGACGCCACTCGTCCTCACCTGACTCTGGCCTCGTCATGTTGACTTGTTGACTGGTCTGTCTTGTTTGTGTTGTTGTCGTTCACTCCGGAATGCAGAGAGATAGCACCCCAACCCCACCCCCTTCATCTTACCACTAACTATCACCTTCAAGTAGGACTCCCCCCGGGCCACAAAACAAGAGGCAGCCCGGGCAGGTTTAAAGACCAATTCATCCTGTCCGATCTCCTAATCAGCGGTCCCTGTGCATTTGTAGCTGTGGCGAAAATAAAAATACAAATATCCACCCCGGATACAACACACTGTGCACTTTATTGTCCGTTAAGGACAGGCTAGCTTGAGTCAGGAATGTTTATTCCAAATACCAGAGTTACAGTAACTTGTTATGGCTACGTGTGCTCTGGAAATGCCTTGGGTGGTTCTCGGGTACTACGCAGTTGATCTATTACCACGGCAGAGAGCAGACCTGTATAAACTGTATACAGCAGAGCTCCACAGAACTTCCACTGGATGACTCGTCTGTTCAGCGTCAGATTGTACCAGACCTGGTACTGACTGGTGATCCTGATGACAAAAACCTCCCACCAGGCCACCGGTTAAGCTGTTAAGAATCAGGGCAAAAATATAAATTTCCGACTAAATGAGATACCCAAATATAAATGCTCGTAGCCTCCTCCCTGAACCAGCTAGAGACATATACTTATGTTGGAAGAGATAACACAGTAGAGCTAGCAAAAAAAAAGACAAAGGAAAAGCGTATGTTTGATAGGGAAAACCATAGTGTCACATTGACATTGGGAGCTCCTCATATAATCATCTATGTGGCAGCCAAGTGTTGCAGAAGTTGCAGGTCCTTTGCATGAAAACCCAGTGAGAAATGGACAAATAAAGGAGATCGTTTCCGGATCTACCCAGAAGTGGACATAAATGATTATTTGTCAAGAATACAACCCGATGTGTGTGTGTATGTGTGGGTCTGTGTTTGTCAATGTGGGTGTCTGTGTGTGTGGGTGTCTGTGTGTGTGTGTGTCTGTCTGTGTATGTGTGCGTCTGTGTCTGAGCTAGTATCAACCAGACATGAATTTGTCATAAGCTTCGCACACCATCTGAGAGCTACAGCGGAAGAAAGTTAGAAAAACATATTTCAACTTTGTCTACATGATTTCCGAAGATGATTTTCGACTTCCAGCAACCACTTTTTTATAATAAGCGTAACTAACATTAAGCAGGCACATGGCGCACTATGCTACCCCAATACTCATTCTCTCTGAGGCAAATTCCCATGACGGAGAAACACTGTCCGTCCGTCAAAAGGCGTTAAGGCTTAGGAATCAACCTAGTTTGTTCGATAGAACTCAGTTGTGATTGGAGGACAAAACTGTCAATCAAGTGAATCGACCACTACGAGGTCGCCCGCGTCCTTTTTTAGCCCTAGTGGCAGCTACGGGCCAGATCACACACACACACCTCCCTTAAGTCTATGTTTGTGGGCTTGCCCTGTGACTTGGAATGCTGATATGGATCACTACTTCGTTGCAATGGGCATTCCTAGGCGCCGATCAGTCTCACTGCCCCTGTGCCATCAGACAAGCCAGTGATTCCTTCCTTCCCAAGGCTGTTAAGGACGATATTTGGCACCCGCTCAGGAGATCCCATCTGGAGAGTTCCAGCAACAACAGACGCAGTACATTTCTGTTTTAACAATCCGATCAGGCCATGTAATTGGGTTCGTATTTACATAGTTTACAAACAGTATGTGACATGGGACCTTAAGACCCAGGGGGTCACCTATGGCACAAAGTTATAAAACAGGAAGTAAAAGTAAGAACTTCAGGAAGTAGTCCCCAACGCAAGGTATGTCTTTGGCTGAGTGGAAGATGCAACAGTTTTTTGGCTGTATCTCAATTATTACAATATCTGTGCTGTTTTGATAGGAGAGCTGTAGTTGTACTGCCATCGTAAGGCTAACCCAGCAATAACTAGATTACTAACCATGAGTTATAATTCAACTTCTTGACATCTGTGTTATCTGGTGGCTAAGTTTGAGAGTTCAATGCTGGTTTGTTTTAGAGAAAAAAATATATAAAAATTGCATCATCTACAAAATCCGACTCAAAACCAGGGTGGTGTTGCAGTTTACACATTTCCCATCTGCAGGTTAGTCATAACGAACGATGCATGCGCTAAACCCTGGAAATATGACTGGAAGTCCTCCGCCTCTGTGGCTTTGTCTTCACGCTCGTTAAAACCACGTACCACTGCTTCCCATAATCCCAGACTGTCACACAAACACTAAGTACACACACACACACACACACACACATACACACATTGTGACTGTGCCCTTCCACGGGAGACCACACACCTATTATCAGACCACGTTCGTATTTAAGAAACAGAAACCCTTTCACCTCATTCTTTAAAACATCTGATTGCTCATTCCTCCTATCTTCCATTGAGTTATTTTAGTTCTCTGTCCTGCAGTGCGAGGTAAGACTGGGAGTGATTCCCATTTAAAGACCCCTACGTGATTCTTCACACACCTGACCTCTAGGTTGCCCCGAGTCAGCTGACGTCTGCTTTGTGTATGCAGGTTCTAGGTTCCCCCTGCAATCAAATCTTTTCAAATCACCACCTCTGAGCACACAAAGAATTGTCCCCATCTGCCAAGACCTCCGACCTGAGGCGGCAGACAAATAGCTTTTATTAAAGGTGCCCCCCACACCCACCCCCTCCAGAGGATCTAACGCTCCACCAATAGTCAGAGGCGGTGATCAGACACAGGTGCGTCTCTCATATCCGGCCTGACCTGCCGCAAGCGTCTGTGTCTACACTGTGTAACGCCTGTGAAATTATTTGGTGGGGGGGGAGGGGCTTTTAAAAACCTTGGGTAGCCTGTAAGAGCAGGCGCGCAGAGACTAGCTCAGACACATAAACACCCGGACGCTGGGCAGCAATGTACGGAGGAGGAATAGATCACCGTAACCCTGGCAGTGGATGCATCGTTAGCCCCGGGTAGGTGGGTAGGATTTATCACCGGCTACTGGCTCTTCCCTGGATAGGGGAGTGCTCGACCGCTCACCGCTTCGGTCGGCTCCGTCAAGGTCAAGCTCCCACTTAAAGAGAGTCTACCAGAAGGTCGACCGGCCTGACTGCCGCCCACGGTTACGCTGCTGGACCTGAGCCTGAACGTTTTCTCTCAATCTTAACATCGCATTGCCTATCAACTAATTGTTTTTCCTAAAGGCCTGCATGATTATTGCATAAACGCAGCAGTGCAGGTCAACGTTTGCCTGAGAAAATGTCTGCTTTACAGAACAACTCTCTCCATGGAGTGAGGCCTAACTCAGAGAAAGTTAGATTTTATGACTGTAGAAACTTGGGGTGAGAAATGGCATCGAAAGGTTCTAAGTCCGCGGGCCTTCCGTCGATCAGAGTGGTCCTGTCTCCGAGCCCCACTCTCCTGCCTCCACCACACATAATGGATGGCTAGCCAGGCATCCCTGCAGTGGTCTCCAATGCATGAGGTCATTCACATCCGCCAAAGAGAGCAAGGTATTGACCTGTACAACACCGTTATGTTTTGTAAAAAGGGAAAAACTGAGTTTGATTCCCGCTGATCATCATTGAGGTAGTTATTTTCCCCAGTCTGTACGCACTCCATTGTTTTCACTGAAGCAGCCAGTGTGGTTAGTGTGGCTAACCCATGATGTAACCATACCCCGCTGTGGTAAAGTCTCACGGGGGACGTAGAACCAATTCTGGACCGTACATGAAGACTAGAACTGGATCTCCGAGGACCGGCACAGCAAACGACGAATGACGCCATTTCATGACATCACAACCTGGTTCAACACCGGCCAGCTCCGGCTTAACCGTAGCCCTGCGAACCGTACGATACCCGAGAGGCTGTGGCCGCATGTAAAGTCAGAGCTCGTAACGGCGAATCTCATGGGGAATTATTTCACTTAGTTGCCGTGTAATCCGTGTAAGCAGGAAATGAGAAGTAGTCACCATGGCGACTGGGGGCATGCGGTTATGTCAGTGGTGACTTCTGGCCGAGACGCCGGCCCACACCCTGGTGCCGGGGTGAAACCGAGCCGAGGACCCAGACCTGACTGCTCTCTGCCACACTCATCATCATCATCGTAGCTGTGATAGCCGTCGTTAAAGTTATTCTTCCTCGTTCACTCCGAGAACCGGGAACGAGACGGAGTAGATCAGGGGCAACAGTAGGACTCGGGCGCAGTTCTTCAACTTTTTCAAAGACAGCAGAAGCTCGTTCAAAAGCCCGGGAAGTTCTGGCGCCTCTCTGACGTCATCTCAGAAATCGTCTCCGACGTTCTGGATCTCTCTTTCTTCTCGGCTGCCTCCCATTCGCACGCACAGGGGCGAGGCTAGCCCCTTTTTAGGGGTGCTTCAGCACCCATAAAAAGGAGCTCAGCACCCTTAAAACTGGAGTAAGAAATGTTGTTATTCTAACATTTTTGTTCGTCTTTGACAAGGTTAAATAATATCCAAAATCTACTCCGTAGTTCGTGGTTTAAAATGTATGTGTTAAGGATCAAAAACACCCCCGCTTAGCAAATGGTGTCGTCCTCTCCTCTTCTACTTGTCCTCTACCTGCACCGTTCAGCACGAACGGCATCCAGCGTGAAACACACGCAGAGTGACAACCCGTTATGTAGTGTTGTCAAATAACTAAGTTGCTCCAAAGCTGTGTCACACCTATTACCATATCGGTGAGTACTGGAGTCAGTATCCTGAATCACCATGGTACACCTATAATAAGTGTTTATTTTCGGACTATTTAAGTCCAGCATGTCGCCGCCGCTGTGGAGTAGCACAGGACCTGGGTGACTCGTCCATAGTCATAAACGGAGAGAAGTAACGCCGGTTATAATGTTCTTCTGCAAGACGCATGCAGTTCTGTTTATTAACTGCTAGAGCGTGAAAGAAAAACAGCAGTGCGACAAATAAACTGCGTACCTGTGTAATGCGTACCTGTGCAGTGGGTGCCAGGACCATCTGTGTGATCTAGAGAATTACAGAACGGCCGGTACTCCAGGACGGCCGGCCCACCACCCGCCACAAACGCAGTCATCACCTGTTTTTTTTCTCTAACTGCAATATCCCTGTTTGGAGTAGTGGGCTACAGCTCTTGGGTGTGGCGCAGTAGGACCCAGGCTAAATCCCCATACCAGCTGTCTCGACTTTTTGAAATATTTTTTAAACTTTTATTTTCAGCTAAACTTCAACATTTTAATTGTAAAATTCCACATGCAGTAGCTAATATTAAGAAATATGTTGTGTGAACTCTCACAATAAGCTGGCGCTCTGAAAGGATTTAAAAAAAAATCTGGATTTTTGAGTAAGTTGAACCAATGTTAAAACTATTGTTATTTTTCAATAGACATTTTTGTTTTTGTGTGAAAAGTGGGTGGGTGGTGGCAGTGAGGCTCTTTGGGTGCTCAGCACCCCTAAAGCTCTGACCCTAGAATCGCCCCTGCGCACACCTCCTGCCAGAGTAGCCGCCTGCAATTACTCTCATTGGCTTTCCGATTTAATATGGGGGGAGAGAAAACATGAAGAGAAAATGCATTTGCCCTCTTTGTTCAAATCCCCAGTCATGTAAATCCCATCGTATACCAATCTGACAGCAATGCCTTAGATCTGGTGTCACAGGCATAAAAAATATGTTGTCAATTAAATCTGTTGGGGCCAATGCTGAGGAAAAGGCGTGTACTGTGCAAGACCACACTGTCGCCTGCTGGAACACATTCGGAGTTCATAGAAAGGTCAAGTCCTAGGCCAGACTTCTCCTTTTCTCCAGTGTCCTAAAAAGCTTTCTGAGACTCTCCAAAGCGAACAGATGAATTCGGTGGACCAGTCAATGGCCAGCAGGTTGGTTGCAACCTCGTGTTGAAATGTAATTAGCGTTTCCCAATGCCGCGGCATGATATCGTGGAAAAGCGTCAATCTGGTGCACATTTGCTGAACAAGATTGCATCAAATCAAATGTCACTTTTGTGAACACGCTAAAAATGTGTGTTAACATACTATATTAGCATCTAGACACTGGTTTTTCATTACAAACCGCACGGGGCAAAATCAAAATGCAGACTGGTTGACGGCTGTAACATATGCACCAGTTTACCACAGGCATGACAACGATTACATTTTCATTGTTCTATTTTGCCGCTGTAATCGCGGGTTCCTTATGACAACGAGGAACCTCGTGATTTATGGGATTTGTGGGCAATTCACCACAACCAAGGCCTGTATCCGAGCACCATGTTGCATTGTGCATAAGAGCAGCCCTTAAATAGCGGTGGTATCATGCCCCTATGCCACACCCCACATGCCTGATTGCTCAACTAGACCCGCGGGGCCTGATCACATCTCACGGGCGTCACACTGACCCTGTACGATGACGTGGGGAGAAGGGCTGCGGTTCTATTGATCTATCGCTCCTCTCTGTATGTGCGGTGATTGCACAAACTAGGCTGTACACATATTGCACAGCATGTGGCCCTAGTAATTCAACACTGACAACTTAACCGCTGACAACAACAGAGTCGCGTCAGACTGGCGCAGATTGTGTGTCTGGGTAGGGGAGCAAATTGGAGATATAAAAAGATACGAAGCCAAAAGGAATGGAGGACAGCATTGGTAACATGATTACGGATCGACAATCATATTTAGGTTTGTGTGGTTGGTCGGAACGTTGAGCGTCGCCTTGATTGAGAGGGATGTCATAGTGGTGGGTTTGGTCTCTCTGCCAGGGGGAGGAGCTAGTAGCGAGTGGTTGCTTACTGGGTGGGATTTACGTGGGGCTGAAATGAGTGTCATTTATTTGTTCGTCTCAATGAGGAGGCGGGTCAGAGGGAAGTCAACCCCTCCTCCACCACAAAGAGTTTCAGAAAGCACCCGGCCAAAGAAAAACGACATGATTGATGATAGGGAGGAATTAAGAGAAGGCTGGCCCCACCCCTCCTGCCCATCACAGTCCCACCCACAAGCATGACATCACCAGGTCCCCGAGGATCCAATGAGACAGAGATTATGAGGATCAACTTCTTCTGGAACGTGCCAAACGTGGGTGTGACCTTACTGGCATTCCAAACGTTTCATTGGATGTTTGTTCTGCTGGAACACAGCTGGTTCTTAATAACATTCTCATTTACATTTACATTTTTAAACATTTTCCCGAATTACCTCGCAATTAAACTAAACCATCGCCAAGAAAACCTTTCTATTCCAGGTGTCAGCTGTTCCTTGTCGGTAAGAGTTTAAACAATGTAAATAAGAAAACACACACTCCGCTAATGTCCGCAAGTTCTAATTTCTATAATGGCATAAATTGACCCCTATGATAGATTTTTTTCTCAGCAAAGTCATTAGAGCTAAACAAGTTACTCTGCATTGATGAAAATAATACATGAATCCCAATGTAGAACTCCAATGGATGTCAATCCTGGGATCAAAGGTCATGCCCATCCATCATGAACAGCCCGCTACTAAATGGATCACGGCTCTGAGCCCAGCGCGACACCGCGGGGAGCCTTGGATGGTCACCGTCAACACCTCAACAATCCCGTTTGAACGTTGCTGTTATCAGCTTGAGACGCTTACTGTACCTTTTCCCTTTGGTAGCAGCTGCATAAAAAATTGACATGTATTATGTTTCATATCATAAATGTTAGAGTAGTTATATTTAACTGACCCGATCGGGCTCTTGTGAAGAAGGCTGAGGTAAATACCGGCGTTGCCATGGTGGTTCGGTCCGGACGCCGCGGGCCGGCGTTGAGACAGAGCCACGCCAAGGACACATGGAACAATGAATGTCCTGTCTGTGGAAGAATGGACACTTGTCTCCTGCCCGAGAAAATGACATGAAAAAGCATCCACACGAGTGTGAGAGGGGGTTTTGGTTTGTTCCAACTGAGGGAAAGATTTCCTGTAGGAAGAGATTGGTGTGATATCAGTTCCTGTTTCCGTTTCTGCCTAGAGTATGTGCAGTGGATTTGGTGCGGCCATAGAACTGGGGGATGATATTTGAGAGGTGTGCCGTCAAAGGCTTTTGGTAATATGATTAGTCACATCCGTCTTTCATCCCTTTCTCGCACCTTCCGTATCTAACGGAACGCGTTCAATTCTTACGTCGCTAATATCCAGTAAGAGAGAGCAACCTCAACCCAAGAAGCCACTTTCGTCCAGAATATCTTTCAGAAGGTAATATCGCAAAATTAAATGTAACACATTTTGCCGTATCCCTTGCACCGTGACACAACTTTGGCTATTGTACTTCTGAGATGAATCAGTCTGTCCTCTCACCCAAAACCGGTCTAAAAAGAAATCAGTAGTGTAACATTTGCTTTTGAAGTGAGCCCATTTGACCTCCGACCTCTAGGCAGTAAAGGGTTGCACGTGAAACCAAGTGAGCTGTGACGGAGTCTAACGCTGTCACGAGTGGTGAGTTAGGGTACTGCACTGTCTGGTTTCGGGTGCCCACTTCCTGGTTTATGTTGGTTACAGCTGTTGGGGTTTTGCAATCACTGGGCTATAAAGGGGATTGCTAGATGTCACTCTTTGCTCTTCATTGTTACATGTCACGATTGCGTTAGAGGTGTGTGTTTGTTGTTAGACGGGTTGTTTTTGCATGTTTGTTATAAGACGCTGTACGCGCACTTTCATTTGCAGTTTGGCACCAGTTTAGCTTTTCCGCTGTTTACGGTTTGTTTTGTGTTGTTGTCACGAATAAACCTTTACTGAAACGGATACCTGGCTTTGCACATGGCTTATTACGCCACACCGTACCAGCAGCAGGACAGAATGAAGAGCCACCTAAGCCAGCGGAGCCAGACGGTGAGTGGATTCCACGGGGGGGCAAGCTATAGCGCCCCGTCGGATGAAACTCACCGTCGCCCCACGGAGCGGTGGGAATGGAATCGGCCGGAGACACCACAGGAGTGGTGGCTACGTCTCCGGCCGTATGCTGAGTACGAACCATCAATGCAGCATTCAGGGTCTGTGAAAATGGGTCCGCGGGCCTTCTATGAAGGCAAGAGGACATCCCGGAGGCGCCCCAAAGTGATTTTTGGGGGGGAGCTAACGGGGTGTTCAAGGAGGTCCGCGGAGAGAACACCCACGACCCTGGTGCTGCCACAGCAACCACCCACTGCTCCGGGGCTGCAGCCAGAGCCAGCAAGAGCTCTGGAGCTGAAGCCAAAACCCCAGCTCCAACAGGGCTATGACCCTTTCCGGCCACCAACCTCCAGGGCCCAGAGACCACCTAAGGGCCTGGAGAGCCAGCCGTCCGAGGTGATTAGGAGATGGTGGGGGGTGTGGTTCACCCTGCAGGACCAGCCTCTCCCACTCCAGCAAGAGTGCCCTGAGCGGTCCCTTCCACCACAGCAGGAGTTCCAAGATGAGCCCCTCCCACCTTTGCTTGAGTGTACTGAGCGGCTCCTCCCTCCTCTGCGTGAGTGTCTAGATGAGCCCCTCCCACCTTTGCTTGAGTGTACTGAGCGGCTCCTCCCCCCTCTACGTGAGTGCCCGGACCAGCCCCTCCCACTGAAGCGTGAGTGTCCTGAGCGGCTCCTCCCCCTCTACGTGAGTGCCCGGACCAGCTCCTCCCACTCCAGTGTGAGTGCCCTGAGGGGCTCCTCCTTCCTCCGCCAGAGCTCCCAGAGCGTCCCTGCCTGCCAGAGCTCCCGGAGTGTCATCTCCTTCCTCCGCCAGAGCTCCCAGAGCGTCCTTGCCTGCCAGAGCTCCCAGAGCGTCCTTGCCTGCCAGAGCTCCCAGAGCGTCCTTGCCTGCCAGAGCTCCCAGAGCATCCTTGCCTGCCAGAGCTCCCAGAGCGTCCTTGCCTGCCAGAGCTCCCAGAGCGTCCTTGCCTGCCAGAGCTCCCAGAGCGTCCTTGCCTGCCAGAGCTCCCAGAGCGTCCTTGCCTGCCAGAGCTCCCAGAGCGTCACCGCCCGCCAGAGCTCCCAGAGCGTCACCGCCCGCCAGAGCTCCCAGAGCGTCACCGCCCGCCAGAGCTCCCAGAGCGTCACCGCCCGCCAGAGCTCCCAGAGCGTCACCGCCCGCCAGAGCTCCCAGAGCGTCACCGCCCGCCAGAGCTCCCAGAGCGTCACCGCCCGCCAGAGCTCCCAGAGCGTCACCGCCCGCCAGAGCTCCCAGAGCGTCACCGCCCGCCAGAGCTCCCAGAGCGTCACCGCCCACGATGGCCGCCGCCACGCCCACGTCGATGGCCGCCGCCACGCCCACGTCGATGGCCGCCGCCACGCCCACGTCGATGGCCGCCGCCACGCCCACGTCGATGGCCGCCGCCACGCCCACGTCGATGGCCGCCGCCACGCCCACGTCGATGGCCGCCGCCACGCCCACGTCGATGGCCGCCGCCACGCCCACGTCGATGGCCGCCGCCACGCCCCGTCGATGGCCGCCGCCACGCCCCCCGTCGATGGCCGCCGCCACGCCCACCACGATGGCCGCCGCCACGTCCCACAAGATGGCGGAAGCCTTGCCGCACAAGACGGCGATCGGGCCACCAAGGCCCTTTAAGGGCTGGACCTGCTGTCTTGGACTAACCCTTTGGGTATGACAGTGGGTCCTTGCCTGTTGCTCCCTTGTTTTTTTTTGTATGTTGTTGATGTTGGTTGTTGGCTATCTGGGAGCTAGCCTTAAGTGGGGGGTACTGTCACGAGTGGTGAGTTAGGGTACTGCACTGTCTGGTTTCGGGTGCCCACTTCCTGGTTTATGTTGGTTACAGCTGTTGGGGTTTTGCAATCACTGGGCTATAAAGGGGATTGCTAGATGTCACTCTTTGCTCTTCATTGTTACATGTCACGATTGCGTTAGAGGTGTGTGTTTGTTGTTAGACGGGTTGTTTTTGCATGTTTGTTATAAGACGCTGTACGCGCACTTTCATTTGCAGTTTGGCACCAGTTTAGCTTTTCCGCTGTTTACGGTTTGTTTTGTGTTGTTGTCACGAATAAACCTTTACTGAAACGGATACCTGGCTTTGCACATGGCTTATTACGCCACACCGTACCAGCAGCATGACAAACGCACAGGCCCCCGCTCCATACAGCCACCAACAAGGTCATGGCCGACGTCACGCATCACAAAGCCGTTTCTGATCCGGACTTCAAAAGGAAACCCGGCACTCAGAGATCGCTATCGGCGGACGCGAAAGTACGCCGCGACCCGAGCGGAGGCGTACAGGGGAGTCCAACCCAGAGTTTGATCATTAACCCGGAGCCGTCTGTCTCTCCTGCTGTTTAGACAGCGTGGTTCATTGCTCCGTGTGTAGGTTCCCAGCTGTGTTTACGCCTCGGCGCACTCAACCAGAGAACAGGGTGACCCTGAAAGTCGTGCTTCACTTTGTACAGGACCGACGCCCGTTCAAACAGAAAGATGAAACCAACTCGGTAATCAGATGAGGGCAGTTCTTCTTGAGCTCTTGAGCGGGGATTTGTTCGCATGATGGCAAACAGGAGTGCACGTTAACAGGAGTGCACGTTAACAGGAGTGCACGTTACCAGGAGTGCACGTTAACCAACGCGTGCTTGGCCAACGAGATGACTGATGAGGTCACCGGCAGTAAGCACGTCAGGCCCCTGATTAGATCTCGCCGGTGCTGTGATTTAGAGGGGACACGGTGGATGCGTGCGGGAGTGTTTTTAGCACGTGGGTGACATGTAAAACGAATAATGCACTGGGCGAATTCTTGGCCCCCGGAACGCTTCTCAGTCGTGGCCCCTGGGTACCGGAGGACGCCACGGCGGCATTAGACCGTCTGCGAGTAAGCAGCGCTGTCATTATCAGCATCGTATCACGTTGTCCCCTGTAGTTTCGCTCTAATTGGACAGCGTCGCCCACTCAGCCTGCATGTTTATTGGTCAGTGTCGCCACCGTAGCCTGTGAAGTACAACCTGCACTCTGTGAATTATACGTCCCCACGGCTCTGACAATACATTCCAGGGACACATTGTCACGTCTGCTGCACTGTGAACTCTGTCCCACCAAAACCTATTTGTCCCTACGTTCTTGTTTTTCTGGACACGTTCCTCCGGCAAGGTGACGCCACCGTTGTTCATTACCAAAGTGTTCATTAGTTGCACTATCCAGGCTGGATGTTCCGGGTCCCAAGGGCACGCCTTGGCACTTTTAAATGAAGGACGAAAACCCCCAGTTCAGCTTTGTTCTGCCCTGAGCACAGAGCTTTTTGTCTTCTGCCTTTGCTTCTGAAAGGTGCATGATATGTATATACAATCGCTGACCACAGGACAGTGTAAATGGACTTGGACATGCTGTTTTAACACTGTGGCTCCCTTAATTGGTGACAAATAGAACAGACAAATAGAACCCGCCACCCTTAGACCCGATGTTCCCTCTCTATTTTCCATGCCTTGTTTCTTTCTGTCCATAGAGAATCGTAACACTCCCTCAGCTTCCTGTGCAAATAAGATAAAGGCCCTAATGAGACTGGTGCTCTCTGACAGCACAGAGCAGAGAGATCCGGGACTGACCGAGCATCTAGTAAATCAGAGAAAAATATAGAGAGAGTCAGAGAGATTGAGATATATAGAGAGAAAGACACAAAGAGAGAGAGAAAGGGTCGAAGAGAGACGAAGACAGAGAGAGACAGAAATAGAGGGAGACCGAAAGGAGCGGCGAGAGATAGAAGGACAAATGGCCAGAGAGTGAGTGTGTGTGTGTGTGTGGTTGGGGGGGTGGGGTTATGGTGGCAGGGGGGGCTGCAGTGTAATTTAATAAAAAACCCATCAGCCTAATGGGGCCTGTAGGGTTTACTGAGGCTCCGCCCCCCTCCGTCCCCCGTCCTCCTCTACCTCATTTCCGCGACATGGGAACCCATTGGCATTCATCACGCCGCGCCGGGACATCCAGCATGTGCCAGAGGAGACAGGGACAAGGAGAAAGAGGGGGATGTGAAGACGGAAAACAGGGACATTGGAGGAGGGGGGGGGGTGAGAGACGGAGGAGAGGAGGAGTGCAGAGGCATAGGTCCTCTCCGAATTACAGTTTTTCTCGATTGTTTTCACACATTTTCTGAAAGCATGCCTCATATTCTCAGAACTCTACACACAATTCCAAAAAACACACACACAATGGGCAAAACTCCTCAATTCTCCTGCAAAATTAAACTTTACATTCAAAATAATGTTTTTTCCCCTCAAAAAGGTATTTTGTTTTCAAATGACACACACAAACCATCATATGAACATTTGACATATGACATTTATAAGAACCAGTTGAACACTTCTCCATTCATCATGATGACTTAGGCCTTTTTTTTGGTTCAGTGTTACACTTACTACAGACAGTACATAAGTGTGTTGTAAAATATTTGAGAATATTGTCCTTATACTCGGAAAACTCAAACACACGGTAACAAATATATGTTATTTTTCCCACAAAAACAATGTACATCGTGTACATCCCATTCCAAACCAACACAAAGTTGCACATACAGTGGTATACATACAAAACAACAGAAGGATTTACTGTATACAGTTACATAATTTATAAAATAATACCGTAATAAAAAAAAACCTATGCTGCATCCTCAGATTATTTCTGCGCAAGACAGAGTCCAGTGTTGATAAGCTTACCCTATCAATGTTTTGAAACATCTCATTGTTTTCTAGTATTTTTCTATGTATTTGCCGTAATGTTATGGCATTAGTTCCTATGACCATGTTGATTATTTCAGTTTCCTGTTCAGGAGACAGAAGACGTTCTCGACCACCTTGTGTCGGTAATCTTTCAGTTCTGCCAAACAAATAGTAAAATACTGTAAATACAAAGTAGGAATACATTTCCCAAATACTTGAAACATACTTAATTTTTACAGTCCTACAGAACAGTCCACAGGCAATACTGAGCTACAGTACTCACTGAGTACTGTAACTGCAACTGCAATTTTCTAGTGAGAGTATTTCTTACCTATTCTCATTTCGGAAAGTCCGGATGATGGATGCTACAGTGTACCTGCTCAAATGTGGCTGTAGTCTGCCCACCTTCCCTCATTGTTAGACCATGGTTGACCACATGATCAACCAAAGTGGCTAGGATCTCATCAGAGATTACGGTCCTTGGCCTTCACCTTCCTCGTCCTCCTCCTCTTACTCTCACTCCTCTGGCTCTGCCTCTGTTTCCAATGTTGGCATCCATTGCTCCAAAACAGAAGAGCTCACCTGTTGCCCTTGTATGCTAAAGCTCTGATTGCTAATTGTAAAGATGTGTGATGGGTGTTTGCCCATGTGATGAGTCAGTGTTCATATTTGAATGTCAGTGTGTTCCTTGTGAAAACAAGAGATTTTCTTCATGAAAATTGTGCCGAATGCAGAGAATTGTGTGTAGTGTTTTGGAAAAAGTATGTTGTATAACTGGAATTTGAGTGTAAAGCAGGAATTGTGCTTGTAGTTTAGCAGAATTGGTTCAGTGGGTTGGGGCATGAGTTACATGTTGTGGTCTTTGTGTCTCAAGTACCAGTATTTGTGTGTAAACAATTGAGAAAAACTGTATTCCACAGATGTGTTGTTGTTGTCGAACACGCTGTCCTACGCAACTTTCATATGCTTTAAATATTATATTTATATAAATAGTGGGACAGTCTTACTCATTTTATGTACTTTGTGGCGGGCTATTTATTGAAACAATTGTGCTGCATGAAAACTGGTCAGGAAACAGTCAAGTCCAATTGTGAAATTGTCAGAATATGCACAGTAAATCTCCGGTAACAGACAACATGTGTGTGAACATGCATACACGTCTGTACGGTCAAGAAGTGTATGAAAAAGTTAATGCTCCAGTGATCGACATCTGCAGAGATTCTTAGACCAGCTATGGATGCCTCTTCATGTAGCACTACATTTGAACCCAGTGATGTAGCCAGACGGTTAATCCTAGATTGCACAGATGATACATTTTAAATATGAAATAGATTAGTGGGGTGTGTTTTCTTTGATAAACCAATTTCATGTCATGTACATGGGTGGGACGTGTTGTTACAGTATGACCCGTGAGATGGATGTATACAATATTGAGAGTGCAGAGTTCTTAGGCTGTGATCAGAGAACTAAATCCAGTGCAACGGGGGATAAATCCAGTGCAACGGGGGATAAATCCAGTGCAACGGGGGATAAATACAGTGCAACGGAGGATAAATCCAGTGCAAAGGAGGATAAATCCAGTGCAACGGGGGATAAATTCAGTGCAAAGGAGGATAAATCCAGTGCAAAGGAGGATAAATCCAGTGCAACGGGGGATAAATTCAGTGCAAAGGAGGATAAATCCAGTGCAACGGGGGATAAATACAGTGCAACGGAGGATAAATCCAGTGCAAAGGAGGATAAATCCAGTGCAACGGGGGATAAATTCAGTGCAAAGGAGGATAAATCCAGTGCAACGGGGGATAAATTCAGTGCAACGGGGGATAAATCCAGTGCAAAGGAGGATAAATCCAGTGCAACTGAGGAGAAATCCAGTGCAACGGGGGAGAAATCCAGTGCAACAGGGGAGAAATCCAGTGCAACGGGGGAGAAATCCAGTGCAAAGGAGGAGAAATCCAGTGCAACGGGGGAGAAATCCAGTGCAACGGGGGAGAAATCCAGTGCAACGGGGGAGAAATCCAGTGCAAAGGAGGAGAGAAATCCAGTGCAACGGCGGATAAATCCAGTGCAAAGGAGGAGAGAAATCCAGTGCAACGGCGGATAAATCCAGTGCAAAGGAGGAGAGAAATCCAGTGCAACGGGGGATAAATCCAGTGCAAAGGAGGAGAGAAATCCAGTGCAACGGGGGAGAAATCCAGTGCAAAGGAGGGGAAATCCAGTGCAAAGGAGGATAAATCCAGCTCGACTGAGAATAAATCCAGGACTGTGCTACAGAAAAAACGTGTGACGAAAAAATGTCAAAAATGCCTAGGAAAATGATCACGTTTAATCCAGTGAGGGTGATGACAAATATATCCACCCTACACTACTGGGACAGTCACACTCTTCAAAGGACATCTGAACTCCAAATAGTCATTGCACATTTGCACAATTGCATATTCGTTTAATACTTATTGTATTTAAAATGTTGCAT
Source organism: Dallia pectoralis (assembly GCA_029465975.1). Lineage (NCBI taxonomy): Eukaryota > Metazoa > Chordata > Actinopteri > Esociformes > Umbridae > Dallia > Dallia pectoralis. Next base: position 3,160,024 of record CM055762.1, on the reverse strand, counting down.
ATCCTATCTATAAATATACAGTATATAAATATGGAATATTCTATTTTGCATATTCTAGCTATCCAGGTCACTCTTGTTCGCCTTGTTCGTATTGTTCAATCTCCAAGGACAGCTCTAAAGGTCATCTGAACTCAAACCAGACATTGCTATTTGCATAATCAGGTTTTATATTACATTTAAACACTGCATATTCCAGCTACCGGTACGCATTGGTCTCTCTTACTCGTATCGTACGTGTTCTTCGTATTGTTAATGTTCGTCCTTTAATGTGTGAATTAAATGTTGCAGAAACAAATTCCCTGTTCTTGAGGTGCTATTTTTTCATCAAACATCCATTGAAGAAAATCTCAATACAACCCGATCATCAGTCTGTAAACTCTGCGAGGGTGGTGACACACATCGAATTACGTCTGGTTTTGTCTGGCCTGTGTCTCAGTGCAGTCTGACTGTTGAGATGTGTCACTATACTGCCATAATCACCAGACATCCACATTCGTAACACATAGAACATGACCCAGAAAAACCTACATTTAATCCAAAGTATCTCCAGTGGAGAGAAAAAGTCTACACACTCCTGTTAAGATGCCAGGTTTTTGTGATGTTAAATTGAGACAAAGATAAATGATGTCAGAACTTTTT
>CM055762.1:3136885-3154385 GCA_029465975.1 Dallia pectoralis | reverse complement strand
CATACACACATGTTTACACAGCTGTCCAAATGGGGACACCAAAGTAGAATGCCCTTAAAAAATGTTTTACTTTTACTAAACCATACCATTAACGTAACCATAACCCTAACCCTAAACCACACCATAACCATAACCCTAACCCTAAACCATACCATAACCATTATCATAACCATAAACCATACCATAACCATAACCCTAACCCTAAACCACACCATAACCATTATCATAACCATAAACCATACCATAACCATTATCATAACCATAAACCATACCATAACCATTATCATAACCATAAACCATACCATAACCATTATCATAACCATAAACCATACCATAACCATTATCATAACCATAAACCACACCATAACCATTATCATAACCATAAACCATACCATAACCATTATCATAACCATAAACCATACCATAACCATTATCATAACCATAAACCATACCATAACCATTATCATAACCATAAACCATACCATAACCATTATCATAACCATAAACCATACCATAACCATTATCATAACCATAAACCATACCATAACCATTATCATAACCATAAACCATACCATAACCATTATCATAACCATAAACCATACCATAACCATTATCATAACCATAAACCATACCATAACCATTATCATAACCATAAACCACACCATAACCATTATCATAACCATAAACCATACCATAACCATTATCATAACCATAAACCACACCATAACCATTATCATAACCATAAACCATACCATAACCATTATCATAACCATAAACCACACCATAACCATTATCATAACCATAAACCACACCATAACCATTATCATAACCATAAACCACACCATAACCATTATCATAACCATAAACCATACCATAACCATTATCATAACCATAAACCATACCATAACCATTATCATAACCATAAACCACACCATAACCATTATCATAACCATAAACCACACCATAACCATTATCATAACCCTAAACCACACCATAACCATTATCATAACCATAAACCATACCATAACCATTATCATAACCATAAACCACACCATAACCATTATCATAACCATAAACCACACCATAACCATTATCATAACCATAAACCATACCATAACCATAATTTTCACCCTAAACCATACAATAAACATAATTCTAAACCATACCATAACCATAATCCTAAACCTAAACCACACCATAACCATTATCCTAGCCCTAAACCACACCATTAACCATAATTTTCTCCCTAAACCATACAATAAACATAATCCAAACCCTAAACCACACCGTAACCATAATCCTAACCCTAAACCATACCATAACCATTATCCTAAACCTAAACCATACCATAACCATAATCCTAAACCTAAACCACACCATAACCATTATCCTAAACCTAAACCACACCATAACCATTATCCTAGCCCTAAACCACACCATTAACCATAATTTTCTCCCTAAACCATACAATAAACATAATCCAAACCCTAAACCACACCGTAACCATAATCCTAACCCTAAACCATACCCTCCAACATTGCAGTCATTGATAAATGTGCAGCTTTGCTCCTTCCTGTCGGATTATGGTATTTCAAATGCAAATCAATCCAGTTTTAGACCTCATCATAGCATTATTACTGCCTCTACATTTGTTGTGAATAATACTGTTAATGCTATGGATGCTAAATTGTGCTACACTGTTCATTGACATGTCTAAGACCTTTCACATTGTTGACCATAGTATCTTATCTTGTCCTCAATAGGCCTTAGTTCTGCTGCATGTTCCTGGTTTTATAACTATCATACTGACCAAACGCAATCTATTGTGCTGGATGTAGTTAGGTCTGATAGTCTGGATGTACACAGAGGTGTACCTCAGGGATCCATCCTAGGACCGGTTCTTTTCACTATATACATTAATGATATTTGTCAGTCTGTCAATAGTTCCACATTGTACCTTTATGTTGATGTTACCATTCTATATGCTTGTGCTCCAATAATCAATGGTGCTCTGGCCAGTTTACAGTCTGACATTATTAACATGCAGATGGCACTTAAAAATATAAAGCTTGTACTCTACACTACACTAGCAAAACCAAATGCTTGTGTTTTATTACTTTGGACAGAGATAATTCCACTGCATTTTATACCAGATCAAATCCTAATTCTGTAGATCCCTCCATTACTTTATTTTTGATTATTTAGCCATACTCCACAGGCTTCCGGTATACTTAACATCAATATCGACACATAGATCTTCCATTTTCAATACTAGATCTTGTGTTGGATAGTATTAAAGACACCATTTGTAAATAATGAGTTGGGTACTTCAGCCTCCTCTTTTAAAGCACTTCAGCTGTGGAATTGTGTCCATGATTCAATAAAAAAAAAAAATTGACTGAGATCATTAATTTTACGTCATTATATCTGTTAACGGTTTGCATTTGGCCTTAATTGTTGTGGTTTTAGTGAGTTGATATTCCCAGGGCACACTTGCAAATGAGACCGCTGTCTCAATACGTCTCCCTGAATAAATAAAAGTTGAATAAATTTTTTATAAATAACTTGTGTTTTTATGTAATGTCCGGACATCTTGAGGCAGAAGGTAGAGACACCAAGCACACTCATGTTGTATACAATTTACGTCAGTAGCTGCAGTTTTTGCTTCCCCTGGGACGTGTACAGTCGCGCTGCATTCGTCGTGAGCTTTCAATGACTTTGTTTGCTTTTTGATCTCAAAGATACGGCCCTTGTTTTTCTTCTCTGTTGTCCTCCCTAGTATTGATGTAACTTCTGAATCTGTCCGTAACGTGTGCCCGTGTGTGTATTTTTGACTTTATAACGGGGAACGGGATTTCCCCAAACAATCTGAAAATGTTGACTAAGAGGGAATTCTTTCTACGTAAATATTTTGAAATGTAGTATTTTTTATGCGCTTGATAATTGTTTTGTCCTTTTTTCCTGAATAATTCTAAACGTTACAATTAGGGTAATCCGGGTTAAGATTCTGAGTTAAGGGAAGGGTTAGGCATGACCATCAGCACTAGGGCTAGGTTTAAGATTAGCTTTTACGCATGCGGTTGTGTGATAATATAATGTATGTTTGTTAGATAGAGATCTGATTACTTTTGTGTTCTATGAACGTTGATGATTATTGGACACCTGACTTGTGCGGCGGTCATTTCACTGCCTTTCAGTATTGTAGCCGTGTCATCGTGAGTTTGGGTCATTGCAAGTTCAATCAAGATAGAAAGCCGGAGAGAGTGTGTATAGTTTCGTGTTATTTAACAATTACAGTCAAGACTTCCTGGTTAGGCAGACAGAGTTATAATAACCGATTTTCCTTGGAAGACACATATCTCTCCATCGACTGTCCCGAGTCCACTGGGAGATAACGCAATGATGCTTACTGCACGTTGACAACTGGACATGCTGACAGTGTTTTAGTCGTTTAAGAAAAGATTCATGAGAAGTGTCATAACACCAATTATGAACCACTTTCCATTGCAGTGAAACCACACAATGACGAACCGCATGTGAACCTTAATCAATACGATACCTGCTGAAGAAGCAGAAACTCGTGAACCAGCCTAAATGATCACACTTACTACAAACAGACGGCGAACAAGAGAACATGAAGGACACTTAACAGAGAAAAGGAAAAAAGAGCTTATACTGGAAAGAAATTTGTAATTCAAGTGAAAAATTTGCAAAATGGACAGAAAGACAAAGGCATGGTAGAACGCCGATGGAAAAGATTTATATTTGAAGATGACAGTGCTGGGTGGACGGAGAGGTTGAAATGTTGTTTCTCTTTGGGTCATTGTCAGACTGTATAAGGAGATATCTTTACTTTTACATGCATTTATATACATATCTTTGCTCTTTAGATCCACATGTTATTACAGCGTGATTTCTCAGACTTTATTTGAAACCTGAAATGTCCAAAATCACTTTTCACGATTTTTTTTCAAATCCAAAATGCCGTCCTAATCAGTCTACGACAGTGCAGTACTGTATATGCAGATTGTGTCTAACAGAAGGCTGGCACCAATGATTTAATAAAGACAGGCCGGTACAGTTGTGCACTCGTAGAAGCATTTTATTTTAAGCGTTGGACGATAACGAGGTCCAGTACTGGCCAGAACCGTTGACAACTGAAATAAAATAGGCCGAGCCCTTGCATGCGGTGCCCAGGCCCGGTGTCTCTTCCCTCGGTATGACTCAGTCCTGTCTGCCAGTCAGACCCGGGGTGACCTTGTTGGCTGGTCTTTGCCAACTTTGGCAGCAGGTCCGGGGGGTTCTGTTACCACCCAAGCCCCAGACAGCTGGCCACCACCCCCGCACTCTGCCCCAACCTTTCACACCAATTCCAGGCCAAACATGTCTTCCAGTCTCCTAAGTAACCAAACGTGTTTTTGGCCTCCTCCCACAAAAAAATCCCCCACCTGTTCCCTTTAGGGCGATACTGGTGGACTAGGGGGAAGACCCGAGAAAATCGGGGCTACGGTTATGTATCACAGCGTGTGAATATACACCCCGGGCGCACCCCTAACCACAAGAACGTGAACTAAGCCTCCCAAGGCAGAAGCCTGTCTTACCCACCCTCCGTTGGAATTTAATGGACTATTTCTGACTGCAGACCTCTCCCAGAGAGGCGTATGGGTAAGGTCAGAGTGTGTGGAGGTGCGTACATGGGTGCTTATGATACATCAACGCGCCGGTTCTGTGTGTGTGTGTGTGTGTGTGTGTGTGTGTGTGTGTGTGTGTGTGTGTGTGTGTGTGTGTGTGTGTGTGTGTGTGTGTGTGTGTGTGTGTCTGCTGTGGGGACAGGATGGGAAAGTCCAAAGAAAAATACCTTTGACACAACCGTTCGATTGCTGCACACTAGTAAAAAAGTCAAGACTGACAGGATGGCAAAAATGTATTTCCATGGTAACAAACTAATCGTCACTCCCGGAAGACTAAAAAGCTACCAGCCAATTTAGAACGCAGCATGTCGAGATCTAACGCATTTCTGTCATATCCTGTCAATCAGAATCCGAAAGTACGTTCAGCGGGAAACATTTGCTCTATAACTTCATTTCCACACCTCCAGCTTCCTGGCTGGACTCCTCCTGGAACTATTAAAGCTGTCAGTAAAGGAAAATAAGGCAGATATTTCATACCGACAGCACCATGGTCTCGAGCCACCGCCGAGCCGCCAACAGCATCAGTGCGCCTTGGCATAGATTCCACGAGTCCCTAGAAATCTACACGAGGGAGAAGACACCATTTTTCTGAAAATATATTCCTTTGAATGATGGTGTTTAGGAGCACTGTTTAACATGTCACTCTAAAATCTCCCAGAGCTGTTCAACTGGCTGGAGATCTGGTGACTGCATCATTTTCATACTCATCAAACCATTTAATTCAATCTGTGTCCGTGAAACATCCCTCGAAGTCACTCACTACTTTCCGGTTATCGTCCTGATCCGAAAACAAGGCCAACTGGTCCTGCCCGGCGTTTTATACATGCCACAGAGCCTACCAGGATGTTAAGTGTTTATTTTTATTTTAGTACACCTGTTTCGAAGCATCTGCTTTCAGTATATTCCTCCACTTATTCAGGTTTTTCCTTGAATTTGTCTCCCACCATTCGGAGGCCCCCGGTCGTTCGTTGTTGAGCGGGGGTCGGAGAAAAGGTTCAGCGCTGCATTGGGCGTGTTTAGCGCTCAGTTGAATGAGAGTAAACTGTCACTCAAGCACCAGGCGTGTTTAGTCTGGTTTTCCCTGTATCTTCCATCGCTCCTCATGCTGACAGCGTGAGACAGAAACCACAGGGTGGTACCAGAGGGATGATGTCTCAAAATGTGACAGAGAGATGACGGAAGAAATGACTGTAGCACTCAGTATGCCGGTTTATCCTCAGGAGATTTAGAAGAGCTGAGTACTTAGGTTGCCGTCCATTTCCTCTGTGCGTGTTTCCCACTTACTAGATCACCCACGGAACATAGCTCATCAAGCGGAGATCTTCTGTTCAGTCACCCACAAAGGCCCGGGTGTCACCGCTTCCTGTGCTTTTACGTCGGGCCGACAAATCCACTCTTTCTTTCCAAACACCCCCATGAAATTAATTTTGTCTCAAGGGAAATCATTTAGAGTTTATTCACAGTTGGCCCTGTCCAAACATGTCATTGTGCTTTATTTGATTTCCCTCTCTCACTCTTGTCTGTTGATACCCAGTGCTTTGGAGTTTCAAGAGACGATGAAAACACAGAAAAAGATTTTAAGGTTGTTTGATGGCGTGGTCATTGACGCTATGATTTTCCGTCCGATTCTCCGAAGAAACGGCCCTGAATCGATCTTTTTGTCTTCGTTGAATAATGCAAATCCATAACCCATATGTTAGAAAATCGGAACTAATGTCGTATTCTATCTGCCGGCGTGTCTATTTCACTTTTTTCCTCTGTCATCCACGGAGACGCGATAATACAAAGAGAATAAAGAGCAATTTCCTACGAAAGGCAATGTAACAGATATGCTGTATATGGCATTAACTGTGAATAAAGACAGGAGCGATCGATGCATATCCCATTACCTCAACATGACGTCCATAAGTGTCAGCGTGAAGCGTCCTATCAGTGATGTGGTGCAGTCACTGGGCAAGTGCTTACATGGGCAAACGGATCGTTTGGCCGGCAGAGAAATCCTCATTCTCTGTCATGTTCATCGTCGTTGGTGAATGGGTCTCTGTGTGTGCGTGTGCGTGTGTGTTAGTGTGTTGTGTCAGAAGAGGAAGTAGTGGTGTGAGTGTATTTCCTTGGTACAGTGACTGGTTTACACTATTTGTTTCTGTGGGTTTGTGTGAAGAGGAACATTCGAGGTGATGAAATGTGTGTGTGTGTGTGTGTATTAGAATGACTGAAGAGGGACCGGCACCGATCTCTAGGTTTATTCATTTCTGTAAATAATGACTAATGCTGTGTCTGAATAAATAGTTGTTATCTTTTGAGTTGTTTCACCAACGATAATGTTAATGGGATATTTATCCTTACATCTTTTTCATGGCCTAAAAAACCTTGGTGGATTAATGTTTCTCAGATTGTGTAAAACCTAAACATAAAACAATCTATCTAATACCTCCCCCTACTGATAAATGTCGGCTTCGAGAGAAAGGGCATGAGGTATACAAGACAAACAAGCAGAAAAAAACATCAGCTGGAGAAAAGGCTCAACTTGATGTTCATAGAACCACCTCGATTACCAGCGGCTGATCTCTTTCATGCCCACTCCGGGGGTCTTTCCACCGGCCAGCCACTCTACATCCTCCCCCTGCTGCCTCGTGTCTGTCAGAGCCTAATGCCAGCCACACATCCATCTCCAACTGTGTGTGTTTGTTTAACTCTTAGTTTCCGGGCAGCTGTGACAATTTGAAGGGGGTTTTGGGGTACGGGAGGGCGGAGGGGAAGTGGTGACCTTTCCATGGACAGGTCAGTGCCTCAAAGAACCGGATGGGCTCTGTTGTGACGCGAACAACAATGACGTCATGTCCTTTACGCAGAGCTGTGCTCGAGACCACCTAAAGCGAGACCGAGACGAGACCGAGACCGAAGGGGGACGAGACCGAGACGAGACCAAGACCGAAGGGGGCCGAGACCGAGACGAGACCGAGACCGAAGGTGGCCGAGACCGAGACGAGACCGATACCAAAGGGGGCCGAGACCGAGACCAGTCATATCAACACTAAATAATATGACATGTTTTTGGTCCAATGACCAATGTAAAAAAAACACTTGACCAACAGCATCAGATCATCTACTGTGTTGTCATCCTGAATGAAATGAATTTTATTAAAAGAGTATGTAGGCCTATTTATTGTCTTATGTAACCATAAAATACGAAAATAAAACCATGATTTTAAAATGCACAGGCTATGATATTAAAATTTCTAAAAATCGAATAAATGAAAATCCATCAAACTGTATGTCCTATGTTGATGTAGTAAATGCTAACACATTTTAGATCACAAGCGACTTGCAATAAAATGATTTGCGCATGATTGGCCGATAAACAAATCTATTTCTAATTATTTTTCCGTCCACAGGCACGCAGCTTCAGTTGTTTGTCTGCTTGAGCAGGACACGCAAACGAACCGGTTGCACTGCGCACAGTGTTCATTAGTCTTGTTACGAGTGCACATGAGACAGCAGCAGTGTTCATATAGATCAGACCGAAACCCGTCCAGTTTAATGAAGATCGGACCAAAACGGGTCCAGTTATATAGATCGGACCATAACCGGTCCAGTTTTATGCTCTTTCTGCCGTATGCCCCCCGGACTTATGTATGTCCCACGTCCTTCTGTGTGCATGAGTAATTTCATTTATCGCCCATTTGTAGTAAGCCTATTAATAATTATTGTTTATATTCGTTTAATTTCGATATAAAACAATATTTTGTTGAAGTCCCTTGTAGGCTATATGAATACACTGTGGTTCATTCGTTATTAATTATTGAGTACAATAGGCGCATGACACAATGGGGCTGTATGTATTTGGCGGAATTCGTTCTGTGTATTTAGTGAAACATATTTCTTTATAAACGTACCTCTTTTTTTGTAGTTCAACCAAGCCAATCAGACTATTGTCTATATGTGTTCTCGTAGTATTTGTCTGTGTATCGCCCATTCAACCATTGCCATCATAGGCTCAGTGAAGTGTGATTGGTGTCTGGGTACCGTAATTAGGGTACCAACGCCCAGCGGCGTGGGATTTTGGCGACAGGAAGGCATCAAAAAACATGTAAATAGTAGTTTTATATATTGTCCGGTTTGTGATTTTGCAATTAGGAAAACGGGACAAGGTAAAATGCACGTATTTATAGGAAAAGTCATGGAAGGACGTCGGCTGTAGCTTTTCAACATTATATATGTATTTTAATTACTAACCGCTGTGTGTTTTCGGACAAATTATTTATTTGTGCTCAATGTGCTGAATATAGGCAAAACGAATATAATGGCAGATTGTGCAGACATGATCGAGCATATGTTTAAGATTGAAGTATTTACGTGACTGGGTGCACGCTCTAGCGACGCTGGGGGTGGGCTTTTCTTCAAAAGTACATAGCCATTGGCGGGATAAGCCACATCAGAAAAAAACAGTCTGACTCTGGACAAAATACAGCCAATGGAAATACAGCCTCTACATGTCATACTTAAATATTTTGCTAGAAAAAATTGTGGGCGATAATTTCTACGCTGGTCTCGGAAGAATTTACGAGTCCTTACTGTCCGAGACCGAGTCGAGACCGAGTCCAAATGTAACCGAGACCGAGACGAGACCTTAAAAAAGTGGTCTCGAGACCGGTCTCGAGTACTACAGCTCTGCCTTTACGCATACGAACAAACAAATGTGATATAAAGAAATCGAAGTAAAGACATGTGCTGTAATGTTTTATGGCTTTTCAGAGAAAAGGCTGATGAATTCAATAAGGTAAACGGTTCAAATGGCAGGAAGACCGTTGGATATCATTAACCGTGCATCGTTAAAAAGAGTATACAATTATAAATATCTAAATGATTGCCTCCTTAAACTGTATTAGTTTTACCAACTCCAACTGAGTGCTATAAGGCAATTGCGTAGTTTTCAAATAACCAGACTGTTGTTCCATCAGAAATACATTTTGCAGGATTTTCCACAGTAGATGAAACCCAACTCCATGCTGAAATCCTTCAAGGCCCCAGTCAGAAGAGTTCTATCACTTACAAAGACTTCTAAGTAGCTGACGGTTGTTTTCTAACACAAAGCTGGTAGTCTGACAAGAAGTGAAGTCTGACATCTCACTGTGTCTGAGAGTGAGAAACATAAAAACGTAGACAGCCGAAAGACACTACAACAAACTCTCTCTGGCACGCGCACACGCACACAGACACAGTTTTTTTCTTTCAGGTGCCTTAGACTCCCTGAATCTCCACCTCTAAATTCTAGAAGATTCCAGGAAGCAGGCGATACGGAACAGCGTCCGTGTAGCGCTTCCAGTCTTTCCCGTACTTGCTGCTGCAGCGATGCTCGTCTCGTACACACCGGTGCACCAGGAGGATGGTCATGTAGACAATATAGAAGTAGGGGTGGACGTGTCCGAAGCCGCAGGCCGCGCAGTACGCCAGCGAGCCCATCAGGTCGCCCGTGTAGTTCAGGTGGCGTGCCACGCCCCAGAAGCCCGAGGTCATGAGCTTGCTGTGGTGAAGGCCGCCGTCGGCCGAGCGGTAGGCGCACTCGATGAAGGTGGGTTTCTTCCCCCAGATGGCGCATTTACCGTCGGTGCGGCGGAACAGGTCCTTCTGGTGGTTGGCGGAGCGGAAGATGTAGTAGCCACCCAGACCCAGGAGGAGAACGGCAGCAGCGTGGCCCGTGGACAGTTGGACCGGGTTGTACACCAGGTACAGGCCCTGAGAAGTGGGACGTGTTTAACACACAATATTGGGTCATGACCATTGAACATAGAAATGTTTGTCTGCCGATCTGGTTTACCTGCAGCGTGTATAGGAAGGGCAGCCAGACACAGTCTCCCCAGCCCAGGTACCAGCCAAAGTGGTCATGGCAGATGTCAATCGTCTTCAAGTACCATGCTTCGTTCCAGAAAAAGTCAAGGACGTAGATTCCCTGGAGAAGGAGTTTACATAAGTAGCTATTCTCTGGAAGCGAGAACGTTACCGAAATTGGTTCGGTCATAAACACTCTCTTAGATCTGGTCTCGCAAGCCTATCCTGCCATCTAGTGGCCGGTGTAAAGCGGCGCATCACCTGCAGCACATTGACCAGGATCATGGAGTTGGTGACGTATCCATAAAGCTCCTGTTGTTTGGCGGCGTAGGAGAGGTTAATGAGCGTCCAGGCAACGATACCAGGTCTCCCGTTGAAGAACAGCTTGAAGTCGAACCATTTCCCAATGCGGGGATTGAACTCAATGCCCATCATGAAGTTATAAAAGACGTTGCCTGTAAATTTACTAGAAAACGACAAAGGAAATTACGATTAATGACACTGTGACACGGCTGAGTGAAAAACATCACAGTACAACTGAGTGGTGCTCACCAGTCTTCAGCATTGGTGGGAAACAGGTAGGCTTTGACAAAAGCGAAGGTGGACACAGAGTAACCCAGTATATTAGTGCACCAGAGCAGCGGTATCCAGTTGTCAAAGATGATGGTTGGGGAGAACCAGTGAAAGTACTTGGCATTAGCATACCATAATGCATGGGTGATCAGCCAAGACTGTAGACCATTGATCTGGTACTTGTTTATGAGGCCTAAGAGAGAAAATAGACGGAAGACAATGAGATCCATAGCAAGCATTTATATAGCACAATTCATACATAGAAGCAATTCAATGTGCTTTACAAAGGAGAATTATAATAAAATACATGCATAGCAACCGGTTTACTGGCATTAACTACATTTATTACATTACATCTACGTATTAACTGTTTACATTTTATTCAAGCGGTCTTCTGAACCTTTTCAGGTCTTTAGAACCTGGCCAAGAAGTCTTTAGAACTCCCGAGTCTTACGAAACTTTTCAGCTATTTATAACCTGGCTGATTTATTCAAAAGGTCTTTAGAACCTGGCCGAGAAGTCTTTAGAACTTCTAGGTCTAAAGAACTTTATTTAAACGTCTCTAGAACCTTTCCAGGTCTCTATTACCTGGCCCAGAAATCTTTAGAACTTCAGATATTTTATGTATAAATTACAGGTTTTGATTAATGCCATTCATCACAATAAAAACATCAAATGGGCAATTCAATGAGTAATAAAAAATTTAAAAGTAATAAATAAAAAAATAGACTCAACAGTTTAAGCGCTCAGTGAAATGAGAAATGATTTTAGCCAGGCTATTTTCGATAACAATAGTTTCTTCTGAGGCGTTTTACCTGCTGGTGTACGTGCTCCATCCTGAACACCACCCGAATAACCAGGCAGGAACTTATGAGTGATATCCGGAATGCACGTGTAGAGCACCACCTATTGGGAAAACAGTGTAATTTCACAAAACAATGCTGAAAACCCCCAGATTCCAACCATCCAAAAATCTAACGATGCATTTAGACGCGCAGTACTAATGTGATCTGACCAAATATTTGTTCTCATCCGGAACAGGATCAGACGTTGGCGGCTTACGGTCCTACCTGAAAGAACACCCAGGCTGCGTAGATCTGCACAGCGGTCCATGTGAAGGAAGGCGCCTTGTCCCAAATGGAGGACAGGGTGGCCTCTCCGCTGTAGAGCTCAACCAGGGGCTGGGTGACCGAGCATTTGTACTGGTGACAGGCCATGACGAAGAAGAATACCTGGAAGGGGGCTGTGCATAGCAACAATATCACACCGCCCAGAGAGAACCAGTCAACCTCCCTAACAGATGGGAAATAGAAGACATGTTGTATTAATGCACAAGCATAATCACAGGATCGCTTATCAACATGCACACTTGACACATAATATACAATCATGACTTGGCTTCATGATGTTCAGCATGCTTCACTAGCTAGAGTATACCCGTTACTCCAGAAAAACATTTTGTGGTGTCCAAAGTTGTTATAGCACAAAGTAAAAGTACATGGCTGTATTACTCAGCAGAGGGAAGTTCCTAATTAAGATAAGATAAAAATAGTTCATTTAGATCTTATATGAGAACATCCCTCAACTCTACTTTGTACTTTTTAGCCCTCTTGTGGTGTAAAAATCTCATTCTTAAAAATGCCCTTGTCTATTCCATGAAACTCTTAGCAAGTTCAGAGGTAAGCTCATTCAAAAATTACTAATTAATTTATATGAAATGTATCAGATAGAAATATATACGATTTGATATACATTAAAATGGTTCATACATTTATACTACAACTCTCCCACACCTAACTTCCCTGAAAACCGGGAGAACTGGATCTTTGCAAACCACACAGAATAGGCATTCAGTTCTGGAAAATCTACACAGATAAACACTTTTACACAGACCACATTTACTCAGTCCCCTTCAACTGGAGTGGCAGAAACATGATCATTCTAATACTGTCATTCATCAAAGTCATCTTTGGCAAAAAAACACACCTTTACATAAAACAACTTCTGCAATAACATGTGGAGCTTGGTGGCAGTACCACCTGAATAAAATAAATACAATAAAACCAGAAAGTGAAACCAGTTACCAGCCTTCATATAACCATAGGCCTACATTAAGTCAGCTTCATCTTACCATGCTCTTCCCCACTGGCCTGCGTTCTCCTCTGTCACCTCAGGTGAAACACTGGGAGAGCTGTGTTTAGGGCGCCTCCTAGTGGCCTCCATGGCCACTGCAGAAGACATCTCTAAAATACAGATGCAGAGGAAAGGAAACTATCAAGATTTCTATAACAAGGGAGTACATGGTTTAAGGGCTGGAATTATATTAGACAACCTAACCGTAGATGCACACCACCAACTACCTCAGCTCGAAAATCTTCAAGAGAGCTGTAACTGAAGACTCTTTAGTGTTCACTCCGCCAGCTCGGAGTGGGGTGTGTCTTCCTAAACATTAGTCTCTGCGATTATTAAAACGACTTCAATATTTGTGTCTCCACCACACAAATTGTATTACGTATCGACATAATGCCAACTCAACGATTTGTCAATTTTCATAAAGCTATTTATTTCGTATTGCTTTATACACTAACCTGTGATCCCAACCGGTTAAAAAATTCTTCCATGCATCTACTTAATAAAAAAGAAATTCAACCAGAGAGGCCCAGAGATGGGGAGTACAAACAGTACGCACTGTGCAAATGGAAAATAAAATAAATGAGGTAGCAGTGTGCAGAGTAAGAGGTAGCGAAGGAGGTAAGCAAGTGTCGGGTTTCAGAGGGTTTTCAGCAGGGTAACAGCAGCTGGGAAGAAACTGTTCCTAAGCCTGCTGCTGCGAGTTAAGGATGCTTATGGTGAAAATGAATGATGATAAATGACAAGCCTCATTGTAGGCAGCTACCACCTAATGAACTCAGTTCAAAACGTCTAAAAACATTGCCTTACAATTTTAATTGTAAGACAATGTTTAAAAACATCTAAAGTAGGAATGCACAGATTGTGATATATTGGACCGATACTGATGTTGTTAAATTTGTATTATCTTGTGTTTGTTGTTATTTATTCCTCCTTGTGTGTCAGGAAAACAAATAAATCTTCATTCTAAAAATAAATGAACTGTTTTAAAGTTATTCAGCCCTTCATTGAACTTTCAACACACATTAAATTCAATCACACTCTGAGCAAAATGTATGAAGACACAACTGTTGAACATATCGTTGTCAGTCAACAAGGCAAATATTAGCGATACCGACGCATCGTGCATTCATATCTAAAGGTTTGTTAATATACTGAAGGTTTAAGCTAAATAAATTGAGCAAGTCTTATGCAACAGTTTTACATGCATATATAAACCACATTGGGAAATGCACATCTAAACTAAAATAACACCATGACATCAAATGGTTAATGGTTAGCCAACTGTGCACATTAGTTCAATGCAATCAGTAAAAACGTTATCACCCTGATAATGAATTTAATACCAGCCTGTTATGAATACATATTAGAGGTAAGCTACCCTTTGAGCTGTAAAAAAGGATGTTGCAAAACCGGTCAACATCTAGGTCAGAAGTGAACTGTAGAACACTGGTTGTGTTATGTCAGCTTTGATGTTATGAAGAAAAGCCAAACTGATGTTGTTGAAAACATCTGTACATGGTAACATCTGTACAATAACATTTCTGGCAGCGGCAGATTCACCCTGATGTCTATTTACATACCATGTACACAGGATTGCTTGAATTATGTTTGGAAGAGGGTTCCATGCAATGCAATACAATTCATTGCTGTTTTAGTTAGCATTACAGAGTAACATGATAGGTTACCTGATTTTAAAACAGATTATTGAATACATAGACATCAAACAACTTACATACACTTGTACAGTAAAGGAAGTAACAATGACAAACATGTGAGATACGATTTAGGAAGCCATAGCTCATGCTGCCAATGGACCATGATGCATAAAGGCGAGGATGCAAGAGGAACTCATGAAATAAACTCACCTTTACCCACACAAGGGTAGTCCACTGGAACGTATGCAAATGATACCTTAGTAGGCGAATGAACGGTATTTAGGTACGGATGCGAAATCAACCGGCCCAGGTGTTTATTATGACAGAACAAATGCAGAAGGATTTTTGCTGTGAGTCCAGTACCGCCCCTAGGGTGTCAATGCACAGTTGCACAGTGAAACCAACCAACCAGCGTGTCCGTAGGGCAGGCGCCACTATGCCATGTGCCACTCTGATTGGTCAACACCGACCTGGAGCCACTAGCGCCCCATGAGAGCACACAAATGGATGGGCCATTGGAAAGGTGCGCTAAGTAACATGTCATCACATTACCTTGCGATCAGACCGGTTAAAGGGGTATTTGACTGTTTGCAGCACACATGGTCCCGATGAGATCTGGCTTCTGCATTTAATCCAGTTCAAACAGGTCCCTGGGAAACAATGTCTAGCTCAACTCCTAAATATTTGTCATGCATCATTACATACACATCAGTTACACACACACACGTTTGAGGTTTGAGGTCAAGAACAATTGTTTTTCATTAAAATAACATCAAATGTTCAAGGAAGAAGCAGTCAGTTGGTATCCTGTTATGGACTGGCCACCGGATCTGCGAAGCTTAAACTGTTGCAAATGTACGAATATTAGGCAAAAGATTTCAAGGAGACAATAATTATTTAAAATAAAAAGCATGATTTTCTAACAATGTCATTAAAATATTTCTATTTATTTTGCTATATTTTGTATTCAGAACTAATTTAATTCAGCTTTTGATGAAACACAATTTTTAAGTGACCGCACCAAACTTTGGAACGGTAGTGTAGCTCCATTGATAACTGTATATTGATACTGTATCAATAATAGCCAATATATTATACATGTAGGATCATGTGTTCTGTATTTAACTCAACGTCACACAACCTGTGCAGATGCTGGTGCCTGTCTCTTTAAGACATTCTGAAAGGAGGAAGGGCGCTTGTAGTAGCCCCGCCCCGGATCTTACAGATACATTGTTGTAGCTCAGATGTTATTCAATAGAGCGTCAACAATAAGTTAATATCGATTTGACAACAATCTGCATTCCCCCCCATTAACATTTCTGCAAGACCACCCCGTCGCAGCATATTCATATTAACACAATGGGGCGAAAGGTTATTTTAGCTACATGCTCCTTGAACCAATGGGCACTCGATTTTGACGGGAACTTTGAGAGAATCTTGAGAAGTAAGTCCCTAAATAAGATTTTAGGTAAAACATAGTTAGAGATTATATTTTAGTCATAAAATGCATGGAACGAGGATGGCTTATTGATTCACTAAAGTGGCAAACGGTTCATAAAGCTGTTACAAGTCTGGCTGTTCCATGTGTATAAACAACACCACCACCAGGGTTTGCAAGAAGTCTTACAAATCATGACATATCAGGAAACATCTTAAAATTTTATGATGTCCACTTAGGTATTGAGAATGCCAAATCAATGGGAGCAAAATACAGATTGGGACCCGAACTGGAAATATGGTATTGACTTTTTACTTGTTTATACAATCAGCATTTGTGTCATTATTGTGTTGACATTACTGAATACTGTTGGTATAGCCTGCAGTACACATTTGTTTTTCACACCATACACATTAACATGATCTCTTATGCCTTCAGTCGCACTTTTTATATTGATTGAGTTGCCTACATCACCTTTTGATTTCTCCCCCATCCTACTCTCTTTCTATACTGTTTGTCAGTGGGTATGGCTGTGCTGACCACTTCTACGAGTCAGACACCCTACTGCACTGCTTCCAGGTGCTCAGGAAGCTGCTGGAATCACCTGTCACCCAGGACATCATCTGCGATGTTGGCATGTAAGTCAAACCTCACAAGTATTTTAGTTATTTTCTGACTCCCGGACTGTCATGCTCCAGAAAGTAGGGTTTTTATTTATGCCGAGAGCATGTCAGTAATTGGGACTAATGTTTTGTGATGTTTCTGTAATAACTCCTCCAGGCCCATCATGCATCATAATGTTCGCTACAACTGCAGAGTCATTTTCCTCAACAGGTACGTCTCTAAGATTATCAGTCCTAAATTGTGCATGGTCGATGGTAATTAGGTGTAATTGTTTTGTTCACTCCTATTAAAGGAAGATTTTGCTGATCCGACCCAAAATGCTGTTGGCCAACTATGGCAACAACCGGGAATTCCGCTGGTTTTCACCCTGGAATAAACTTAGGTTAGTGATCAACAGGGAACCGGCACAAGAAGGTGTGCCTTTCTGAACGCCACGGTAATACTTGGACAAAGTGTACACATACTGTGGTTTTTGAATTAGTGGTCTTGGGGACATGATGGACATTTATTTCACATCACACATAATAAAATGGCTGCGCCTTCCTTTGTACCACAGA
>CM055762.1:3113683-3136385 GCA_029465975.1 Dallia pectoralis | reverse complement strand
TGCTCTTCCCCACTGGCCTGCGTTCTCCTCTGTCACCTCAGGTGAAACACTGGGAGAGCTGTGTTTAGGGCGCCTCCTAGTGGCCTCCATGGCCACTGCAGAAGACATCTCTAAAATACAGATGCAGAGGAAAGGAAACTATCAAGATTTCTATAACAAGGAGTACATGGTTTAAGGGCTGGAATTATATTAGACAACCTAACCGTAGATGCACACCACCAACTACCTCAGCTCGAAAATCTTCAAGAGAGCTGTAACTGAAGACTCTTTAGTGTTCACTCCGCCAGCTCGGAGTGGGGTGTGTCTTCCTAAACATTAGTCTCTGCGATTATTAAAACGACTTCAATATTTGTGTCTCCACCACACAAATTGTATTACGTATCGACATAATGCCAACTCAACGATTTGTCAATTTTCATAAAGCTATTTATTTCGTATTGCTTTATACACTAACCTGTGATCCCAACCGGTTAAAAAATTCTTCCATGCATCTACTTAATAAAAAAGAAATTCAACCAGAGAGGCCCAGAGATGGGGAGTACAAACAGTACGCACTGTGCAAATGGAAAATAAAATAAATGAGGTAGCAGTGTGCAGAGTAAGAGGTAGCGAAGGAGGTAAGCAAGTGTCGGGTTTCAGAGGGTTTTCAGCAGGGTAACAGCAGCTGGGAAGAAACTGTTCCTAAGCCTGCTGCTGCGAGTTAAGGATGCTTATGGTGAAAATGAATGATGATAAATGACAAGCCTCATTGTAGGCAGCTACCACCTAATGAACTCAGTTCAAAACGTCTAAAAACATTGCCTTACAATTTTAATTGTAAGACAATGTTTAAAAACATCTAAAGTAGGAATGCACAGATTGTGATATATTGGACCGATACTGATGTTGTTAAATTTGTATTATCTTGTGTTTGTTGTTATTTATTCCTCCTTGTGTGTCAGGAAAACAAATAAATCTTCATTCTAAAAATAAATGAACTGTTTTAAAGTTATTCAGCCCTTCATTGAACTTTCAACACACATTAAATTCAATCACACTCTGAGCAAAATGTATGAAGACACAACTGTTGAACATATCGTTGTCAGTCAACAAGGCAAATATTAGCGATACCGACGCATCGTGCATTCATATCTAAAGGTTTGTTAATATACTGAAGGTTTAAGCTAAATAAATTGAGCAAGTCTTATGCAACAGTTTTACATGCATATATAAACCACATTGGGAAATGCACATCTAAACTAAAATAACACCATGACATCAAATGGTTAATGGTTAGCCAACTGTGCACATTAGTTCAATGCAATCAGTAAAAACGTTATCACCCTGATAATGAATTTAATACCAGCCTGTTATGAATACATATTAGAGGTAAGCTACCCTTGAGCTGTAAAAAGGATGTTGCAAAACCGGTCAACATCTAGGTCAGAAGTGAACTGTAGAACACTGGTTGTGTTATGTCAGCTTTGATGTTATGAAGAAAAGCCAAACTGATGTTGTTGAAAACATCTGTACATGGTAACATCTGTACAATAACATTTCTGGCAGCGGCAGATTCACCCTGATGTCTATTTACATACCATGTACACAGGATTGCTTGAATTATGTTTGGAAGAGGGTTCCATGCAATGCAATACAATTCATTGCTGTTTTAGTTAGCATTACAGAGTAACATGATAGGTTACCTGATTTTAAAACAGATTATTGAATACATAGACATCAAACAACTTACATACACTTGTACAGTAAAGGAAGTAACAATGACAAACATGTGAGATACGATTTAGGAAGCCATAGCTCATGCTGCCAATGGACCATGATGCATAAAGGCGAGGATGCAAGAGGAACTCATGAAATAAACTCACCTTTACCCACACAAGGGTAGTCCACTGGAACGTATGCAAATGATACCTTAGTAGGCGAATGAACGGTATTTAGGTACGGATGCGAAATCAACCGGCCCAGGTGTTTATTATGACAGAACAAATGCAGAAGGATTTTTGCTGTGAGTCCAGTACCGCCCCTAGGGTGTCAATGCACAGTTGCACAGTGAAACCAACCAACCAGCGTGTCCGTAGGGCAGGCGCCACTATGCCATGTGCCACTCTGATTGGTCAACACCGACCTGGAGCCACTAGCGCCCCATGAGAGCACACAAATGGATGGGCCATTGGAAAGGTGCGCTAAGTAACATGTCATCACATTACCTTGCGATCAGACCGGTTAAAGGGGTATTTGACTGTTTGCAGCACACATGGTCCCGATGAGATCTGGCTTCTGCATTTAATCCAGTTCAAACAGGTCCCTGGGAAACAATGTCTAGCTCAACTCCTAAATATTTGTCATGCATCATTACATACACATCAGTTACACACACACACGTTTGAGGTTTGAGGTCAAGAACAATTGTTTTTCATTAAAATAACATCAAATGTTCAAGGAAGAAGCAGTCAGTTGGTATCCTGTTATGGACTGGCCACCGGATCTGCGAAGCTTAAACTGTTGCAAATGTACGAATATTAGGCAAAAGATTTCAAGGAGACAATAATTATTTAAAATAAAAAGCATGATTTTCTAACAATGTCATTAAAATATTTCTATTTATTTTGCTATATTTTGTATTCAGAACTAATTTAATTCAGCTTTTGATGAAACACAATTTTTTAAGTGACCGCACCAAACTTTGGAACGGTAGTGTAGCTCCATTGATAACTGTATATTGATACTGTATCAATAATAGCCAATATATTATACATGTAGGATCATGTGTTCTGTATTTAACTCAACGTCACACAACCTGTGCAGATGCTGGTGCCTGTCTCTTTAAGACATTCTGAAAGGAGGAAGGGCGCTTGTAGTAGCCCCGCCCCGGATCTTACAGATACATTGTTGTAGCTCAGATGTTATTCAATAGAGCGTCAACAATAAGTTAATATCGATTTGACAACAATCTGCATTCCCCCCCATTAACATTTCTGCAAGACCACCCCGTCGCAGCATATTCATATTAACACAATGGGGCGAAAGGTTATTTTAGCTACATGCTCCTTGAACCAATGGGCACTCGATTTTGACGGGAACTTTGAGAGAATCTTGAGAAGTAAGTCCCTAAATAAGATTTTAGGTAAAACATAGTTAGAGATTATATTTTAGTCATAAAATGCATGGAACGAGGATGGCTTATTGATTCACTAAAGTGGCAAACGGTTCATAAAGCTGTTACAAGTCTGGCTGTTCCATGTGTATAAACAACACCACCACCAGGGTTTGCAAGAAGTCTTACAAATCATGACATATCAGGAAACATCTTAAAATTTTATGATGTCCACTTAGGTATTGAGAATGCCAAATCAATGGGAGCAAAATACAGATTGGGACCCGAACTGGAAATATGGTATTGACTTTTTACTTGTTTATACAATCAGCATTTGTGTCATTATTGTGTTGACATTACTGAATACTGTTGGTATAGCCTGCAGTACACATTTGTTTTTCACACCATACACATTAACATGATCTCTTATGCCTTCAGTCGCACTTTTTTATATTGATTGAGTTGCCTACATCACCTTTTGATTTCTCCCCCATCCTACTCTCTTTCTATACTGTTTGTCAGTGGGTATGGCTGTGCTGACCACTTCTACGAGTCAGACACCCTACTGCACTGCTTCCAGGTGCTCAGGAAGCTGCTGGAATCACCTGTCACCCAGGACATCATCTGCGATGTTGGCATGTAAGTCAAACCTCACAAGTATTTTAGTTATTTTCTGACTCCCGGACTGTCATGCTCCAGAAAGTAGGGTTTTTATTTATGCCGAGAGCATGTCAGTAATTGGGACTAATGTTTTGTGATGTTTCTGTAATAACTCCTCCAGGCCCATCATGCATCATAATGTTCGCTACAACTGCAGAGTCATTTTCCTCAACAGGTACGTCTCTAAGATTATCAGTCCTAAATTGTGCATGGTCGATGGTAATTAGGTGTAATTGTTTTGTTCACTCCTATTAAAGGAAGATTTTGCTGATCCGACCCAAAATGCTGTTGGCCAACTATGGCAACAACCGGGAATTCCGCTGGTTTTCACCCTGGAATAAACTTAGGTTAGTGATCAACAGGGAACCGGCACAAGAAGGTGTGCCTTTCTGAACGCCACGGTAATACTTGGACAAAGTGTACACATACTGTGGTTTTTGAATTAGTGGTCTTGGGGACATGATGGACATTTATTTCACATCACACATAATAAAATGGCTGCGCCTTCCTTTGTACCACAGACATGTGGAGGAGTATTTTCTGCCCAGGATGATTCAGGATGTGACCCGCCAGGTAGGATTTCCATTACGTTCTATATAATTAGCTTCACCATTTAGCGAATGACATGTAAAACTATAGATGATCTTCCTGGTGTCCAACGCATAATAAAAAAGACATTATACAAAAAGAGCATCATCTATAGTATTGACTATCATCAGTTGGGTGAAACATTAGGCTGACATTACAGACAGTGTTTCAGACTTCCAGTCCAGCAATTTGTAGTGTAAACCGTTTTTCGTGGTTGTTAATGAAACCTTTCTCCTCAAGGACACTGTCCCATTTGGTGACTGCGTCCTCTCGACTAAAGACACCTGCATTGGGAGTGAGATCTGTGCTGAGCTATGGAACTCACGGAGGTACATCTAATCAAATAATGGACTTTTCTAGTCAGCCTGGCCACAGTTTCGCAAATGTCTTTGTCTATTGATGTCCATTTTTAGTATATCATATACACTGGTAAGCCAAAACATTATGACCACCAGAGTGAAGCGAATAACATTGATCGTCACCTAACAAGGGCACATGTCTGGGTGGATTAGATGGTGAGCAAACCAAAAGTTCTAATAGTCAATCTGTTGGATGCAGAAGAAATGTGCCGAAGTAAAGGGGCCAAATTGTTATGTTATGGACAACTGTGTCAGAGCATCTCTAGAAACGTCATGGCTTCTGGCGTGCAGTGATGAGTACCAACCGACAGTGGTCCATTAGAGACAAACTGCAAGCTGGCCCCATAATGATGGGCACCCGAGGCTGTTTAATGCGCCGGGGCTACAAAGACTGTTCCGTCTGATCTGAATTCAGAGGATTTCTACTGTGGCACAAATTACCGAAAATGTTAATGGTGGTTACAGGAAGTTAGTGTCACCCTGCTGCGTATGGGGAAGAGTGCCCCTGACGACCCCCTGTCCACCGCCAAATGCTCTGGGAAACGTTCTGCTGGGAAACGCTGGGTCTGGGCATTCATGTGGTCGTCAATATAACACTGCTGTGTCGGCGGCGCGCGGAGGACCGACAGCATATTAGACAGGAGGCCAGAATGTTATGGCTTATCAGTGTGTAGACGTATATATCGTCACGTGCGTTAATAATATGATAAAAGCTCAACATTCTGAAAAGAAGTGCGAGTGCGATAGACTGCGCATCTGAAATACCACGAGTGCTTTTCTAGTGAAGTGACGTGCATATGTGGGAACGTCATTCTGATTGGTAGCCCTCATGTGGACATGGGTCTGGATGGTGTGGAGATCTTCACCAACTCTTCAGCCAGCTACCACGAGCTACGCAAGGCAGACCACCGTGTCAACCTGGTCAAATCAGCCACAACAAAGGTACTGATTTTCAAGTGCACCCCCATTTGAGATGTAAACGAAAAGCTAAAAGTACATCACCAGAGTTCGCACACCATGGATGGAAAGGTCTAATTAAGACCTAAAGAACTCCCTTTATGTGGTTATTCAATAGGAATCAGGAACGAAGGATTCAATAAGTAAGAGCGTGATGTACAATATGATGTAGTACCGTACAGTTCTGTATGACAAGACGTTGATCAGGCAATATGATGTAGTACCGTACACTTATGTATGACAAGACAGTGATCAGGGAATATGATGTAGTACCAGACACTTCTGTATGACAAGACGTTGATCAGGCATTATGATGTAGTACCGTACACTTCTACGTCCAGTACCAATGATAGGTTAGTATAGCGTACCGGCAAAATCATGTCTTAGTGGTTTTGCACGTTCTGAGTGGCTTCGGAAGACCCTCTGTACAGCTGCTTCTAATTCTATTGTGTTTCCGTAGACAAATTGTTTCAGAGAGATGGTGCTTTTTTATGCATTCAGAAAAAAACTGTCTTGGTGTTTTGCCCCCATAGCCTGATTAGTATGACTTGAAGGACCACGTATCATCACCCTCTTCATGTGTAATTACATATTGTTGGTAGAGCATAGTGATTTCTATAGTGAACAATTAAACACAGGGAAATGGTCCCCTATGCAAAATGCATGATTCTCACTGTCGATCTGAATGACAGTCTCCTAAATTACTAACGTATCAATGTAAAATAGTGCAGAGTAAGGGGCCTTTAAATAAAATGTATTAATACAATTAGGTTGTTTCTCCTATTTAAGTTAAATGAGGAAAATGTTGTGATGTTGTTGTTTTGCTCAGAGTGGAGGGATCTATTTGTTTGCCAATCAGAAGGGTTGTGATGGGGACAGACTCTACTATGACGGCTGTGCCATGGTGGCCATCAACGGGGATATAGTGGCCCAGGGAACACAGTTCTCCCTGGATGAAGTGGTAAGAACAGGCTAAACATAACCGAGAATGGCCGTGACTAACCCCTCCCCTCAGGAGGAGCTACATTATATATCGATAGGCTTGGTTACAATAGCTTGACGTGTTGCCATTACTGGAAACACTTGTCGTTCTTAAGGTTAACGCGGGGATAAAGCGGATGTGTGTGGTCGTCCCTGTTACAGGAGGTTGTGACGGCCAGTCTGGATCTAGAGGACGTCCGCAGCTATAGAGGAGAGCACTGCCACCCGCATGTGGTGAGCTAACAACTCTCTTCAAAGTGGCTGACAAACTTTCTCCACCTCCTGAGTGATGCAGAAACAGTGTGCCCACGGCGAAACCAACCACTCGAGGAATCCTCTCCAATTCAACCTCCTAAACCCAAGTCTGTACATCTGCCTAGGCCGGTCATACCTCCCCTGTAGCGGAATGATTTATTCAGAGTCACTTTACCTTCTCCCTTCAGTTGTTTGCTCGGACTCAAAATATGCCCGCTTGTGATTTCTGAAATGTCACATGGTCTGCTGTTATGTCCCCTGTTCACATGTGCGCAGGAGTTTGAGCACAAACCATGCCATAGGGTCAAAGTGGACTTCTCCCTGTCTGATTGCGATGACTTCTACCTCCCCACCCACCAGCCCATTGAGTGGCAGTTCCACACCCCCGAAGAGGAGATTAGGTATGACACCCCCTGACAGAGACTGTCGTGTCAGACTCTGAGGGATATTGCTTGGTTAGCTGCTTGTTGCCCTGTATTGAGTTTTCACCTTGAAATCTTTAAGATAGCAGCCTATTTATTGCCACACAGGGGATTCTGGAACTTTCTGTGTGATATTGCTCCCTTATGTCAGAAACTGTGCCCTCTGTCTTCTGTGTTGCAAATCATTGTCTGAGGGAACTAAGTTAAAACTAGAAAAACACTTTATTTGAAGTTACTTTCCAGCTCATGTGACCTCCCACATTTCCAGATCTTTCCGGTTATGTGACAAACAGCAGAGGGCCTTGTGTATAACCTTTGATTGAACCCACATTGTTTTTCCTACATTATTTTGGTGTTTACAGCCTGGGACCAGCGTGCTGGCTGTGGGACTACCTGAGGAGAAGTGGCCAGGTGTGTAGTAGCACTGTTTATGTATTTCCTGTTTAAATTATGTGTAAATGTGGTTATTCTTACATGATATTGCTATAAAACGAATATACTGATTATTTTTTAAATCAGGTCGGCTGATTGTGAACTAAATATTTTTTTACAATTCTGAGTGCATCGGCATCCTGGCCTAGATTAGATTCAACTTTATTGTCATTGGACAGTACACGTGCAGTACAGCGAAAGGCAGTTTGTATCAAACCAGAAGTGCAAAAAAGCAGTGCAAAAAGATATTGGATACAGTGTGAGGATGTGCAATGTGCAGTTTAACAATGTAGCAAATTGCAAATGTGCCGAGGGCACACCAGCGGAGAACATCTGTGCAAGTGGTAAACAGATAGTAGAAACGATAAGCATTGTGCAAAAGGCTAATACAATAACTAGGCCAGCAGTGTGCGGGGCAAGAGGAGAACCACATGATGTATTGTGCAAATGGCAGATCAAGTAAATAAGTTAAAAGTGTGTCGGCAAGAGGTAGCAATAGGGGTACAACAGTACGCGTTGTGCAAATGGCAGATACAATTAATAAGGTAGCAGTGTGAATGCAAGGTTACCGAACGGTTTCAGAGTTCAGTATGTCAACAGCAGTAGGGAAGAAACTGTTCCTAAGCCTGTTGGTGCGGGTGAGTATAGATCTGTAATGCCTGCCCAATGGCAGGGGGGCAAACAGTTTATGGCTGGGGTGTGAGGGGTCCCTCATAATGCCACAGGCTCTCTGCAAACAGCGCTGGTGCTGAATGTCTTTGATGGC
Organism: Dallia pectoralis; assembly: GCA_029465975.1. Lineage (NCBI taxonomy): Eukaryota > Metazoa > Chordata > Actinopteri > Esociformes > Umbridae > Dallia > Dallia pectoralis. The sequence goes on along the minus strand of CM055762.1, from coordinate 3,127,874 downwards.
GGGGAGCTGTGTACATAAAAGCGTTATGCATGAAAACCAGACGACAGTATTGACTTTGTTTTGGTCTCTCTCTGGATCCATAAACATGACTGTTTTTATGTATCTGCTCCAGGCTGGTTTCCTTCTACCTCTCAGTGGCGGGGTGGACAGTTCCTCCACGGCCTGTATCGTCTACTCAATGTGTGTGCTGGTCTGCCAAGCCGTCAGAGATGGCAGTAAGTGCTGAACTGGGAACTCGTCAGAACCAATCAGTTGGACATTTCAGTGTGTCTCTATTGTGTCTGACCACAACCTCTGTGCTTCTCTGTGTTTCTGTATCAGACTCCCAGGTGCTGGAGGATGTTCAGCGTGTGGTGAGTGACGTATCCTACACACCAGTGGACCCCCGGGAGCTGTGTGGACGCATCTTCACCACGTGTTACATGGCCAGTGAGAACTCCTCTGAGGGAACGCGAAACCGGGCCAGAGACCTGGCTGCCCAGGTTGGCAGGTGACACATCAATGGCTTTATCAGTAACTTTCTTCATTGGAGGTTGCAGAAAAGCAAACTAAGTTTATTGTTTTTTGATTGACTCTTCACCAGAGCGACATACAGTCGAATAATCATATAATCTAACCCAAGGCTTTTTCTACATATGTTTTTTTCAGCTCTCACATGAACTTTAACATTGACCTAGCAGTAAAAGCCATGCTGGGAATTTTCTCAATGGTTACTGGAAAGTGGCCCCAGTTCAGTGCCAATGGTGGAAGCACCAGGGAAAACCTTGCCTTACAGAATGTGCAGGTGGGTTGAGTGTAAAGCGATGCATTGTTCACAAACCGCAGACAGCATAGCATGCGTGATGGGAAATAAATATGCTTTCGGAGATCTATTTCATTGTGCAGTTAGGTTCTGGTTCACACATGCTCGGCCCAGTCCTCTCACTGTCATGTTTCAGTTTAACACTCCACTCTGGTTAAGTAGCTGTTGGTTTGACTTATGTCTGCAGATCTTGGTCACTTCTTCCTCTATTCTGTTTCGCTTAGGCTCGCATTCGAATGATTTTGGCCTACCTCTTTGCACAACTGAATCAGTGGGCTCTGGGCAAACCTGGTGGCCTTCTAGTCCTTGGCTCAGCCAATGTGGATGAGAGGTTAGTGTGTAATGTATTTAAAGCTAGTTTAATAGCCTAACAGTACTGTTTTTCAAAACGTTCACTGCAATAACAGAGTATAACAAAGAATCTAGCCTGCGAACCTTATTTTAAACCTCTACGTATTAAGCAATAACCGTATTTATCAATTGAGCTACAAACATGTTTAATCAGAATGTCCACAGAGGTTTAGCACGTAGCTTTGACGAATTCTAAGCAACCCGTATACAAGATTGAATCCTGTGGACATTTCCAAAAGGCTTTCAAATGAAACAGCTTTTTTTATTGTTGTTCAAATAAAGTTTAATCTACTGCATGCTAACACACGCGTTTCATGCACACACCTTTATCATCCAATGTAGTATAATGGATGAATGGTTAAGTAAAAGAGACTGGAAAGGCAAAAGTATTGTGGGATATGACCCCTATATTCTAACTACACACAATAAACCACTGTGCAACGAAAGCTATTCCAACAGTATGTGACATGTCTATATGAACATTGAACAAACGATTATCATTTCAAACCAGTAGATGTCCCTACTGAGTACGCGTTTAGAGCGTTTTGTAAGGCCTGGACACAGTCTTCAATTGTTTTTTTCGGTAAGAGTAGTTCTAGACATTTTCTCTTCATGCTTGCATTGTCCATCAAAAATGACATTAAAATCTGTTTTATTGCCGGGATGCTTTCGCTAACACATATATGCACTGGGTGCGTACATATTCCAATATGGCCACAAGCAGTCACTAGAATGCGAATTGACAATGTTATGCTATTATACAATAGTTTTGCCCTTGTTGTCAGCAACGACCCGGACCTGAAAACCTGGCTGCTGTGATTCACTCAAATGTTGTCAAAATCGATTCAGCGTGTTCCCATATGTCACATGTGATGCTGCGTGTATGTTCAGAGAGAGATTACCTCATGATGCTCTGGTTTTTCAACAGCCTCACAGGCTACTTCACCAAGTATGACTGCTCCAGTGCTGATATTAATCCCATTGGTGGGATCAGTAAGACCGATCTGAAGAGCTTTCTGCAGTATTCCGTCGAGCAGTTCCAGCTCACTGCCCTTAACAGGTGAATTCAAACTTCACTAAAATCATGCGACCTGTCTCTTATACCTGGACACTAATTATGCAGGCAATCGTCTACTTCCGTTTAGCATCATGGCTGCACCACCGACTGCAGAACTTGAGCCTCTTACGGACGGCCAGGTGTCGCAGACTGATGAGGTAATATCCTGTCATGAAGCCATGGGTCTCTGGGATTTCAAACTGGGCTCCAGTCATTTGAAGATACGATGATCTTTTATGTACCTTCTTTTTCTCGTGGTTGGCCGATTGAAACTTCTGGCGAACTGAAATGTCACATGCATAGTTTTCAAAGAAGATTCAGCCCACCAACAATCATTTCCATTTATGTGGAAAAAGATCATGAGCCATTTTTGGCCGGCACGTCTTATGTGTGTCTAAAATCCAACAGGATTTAAAATTGATTTTAAGAAACCCTTTTACTTACTTCCAAACGTGGCAGATTCTCCTCCCGTGATTCACAACAAACATTAAAGAACGATGAGGACCATGAATCGATACAGAGCTTCGGTACAATGCAAAAATGGCAATATTGCAATCCATTGCCCTGCTGCGAAAATGGTTTAAACCCAAGTATTTGCTAACTGATATTTAGTGAGACATAAATGACAGAGTTAAATAAAACAATCTCGCAATGTGGTGCTACCCACCGAGAAACATGAGACATGAGTTTTCTTTTTTCGCTGTAATTTTTTCCGCAACATTTCTATATTCTAGGAGTCATATGTTGTCGGCGGCGTATTGTTCACATTTAAAAACGCATAATGATGATTTATTAGATGCAATAGTCTCAAGAAAGAGATGCATTAGTAAGAAAACATGACTTCTAAAATCTGGGAAAATTATTTTCAAATAGACCTTAACCCTTGTGAGTCATACCCACGATTCATGGTCCTCATCGCTCTTTAATGTTTAAGTGTGAATCACGGAGGAGAATCTGCCACGTTTTCAAAGTGGGGCAAAGGTTTCTTAAATCAATTTAAATCCTGTTGGATTTTAGACACACATAAGACATTGCCGACAAATAGCTCATGATCTTTTTCCACATAAATGAAATGATTGTTGGTGAAGCTGAATCTTCTTTGGCTTTATATGTATTTCGGTTAAGCCAGAAAGAAGATGCAAAGACCATGCGTGTCTTCAGTGACTGGAGCCCAGTTTGAGATCGAGGCTCATGTTTGAGATGACCACCTGCATCAGTCTGCGACGCCTGGCGTCCGTAGAGGCTGGGATTCTGCGGTGATGATGCAGCCATGATGCTAAGCGGAGGCACCCGCATAGTGTGTCCGGGGCTATAGGGCAGGTCGCATATTTGAGGTTTAATTCACTGTTAAGGCGTGGCTGGAGCTGCTGTTCTGCAGAAGCTTCTTCCGTCGATCTTACACGATCCACCAAATGGTCAGTCTATCGGCACTGGGGCTGGTCATGGTGTGCCTGTGAGGCTGTTGAAGCCAGGCATCATGGGCAATCTCTCTCTGAACATACACTTGGCATCATGTGACACTTTCAGTCATTTTGGCACAACATTTGAGTGAATCACAGCAGCCAGGTTTTCAGGTCAGTGGATTGCAACAGAGGCAAATATTGTATATGCATAACGTGTCAGTGAAATTCTAGTGACTGCTTGTGGCCATATTGGAGACCTTAATGCGCACCCAGTATATGTGTTGTGGCATCCCGTATCGGCACAGATTTTAATGATGGATTTTGATGGACAGCTCTCTGGCATGAAAGTGTCTAGAACTACTTCTTACCGAAGCTGGTGAGCTGTGTCGAACGCCTGTGCTCAGCAGGACATCTACGGTTTGTGATAATCGTTTGTTCAATGTTCATATAGGCATGTCATACTGTTGGATAATAGTTGCAGTGATTATTGTAGTGAATATGAGGTCATATCCCGCAATGGCAGACATTCTGATTAAACATGTTTGTAGCTCAGTCAAATCACGGGACTGACCAATGCGTAGAGGTTTGAAGCAGGTTCGCAGGCTAGATTCTTTGTTATATGTTATTACAGTGAGCGAAAAACAGTATGATGGAGCTATTAAACAGCTGCGCTAACCTCTCATCCACGACAAGCTGAGCAGGACAGAAAGGCACCAGGCTTTGCCCAGAGCACTGATTCAGTGTGCAAGAAGGCTGGGCCAAAATCATTCGGGCGAAAACAGGAGAATAGAGGAAAGTGACAAGATCTACGAACATGAATCAAACCAACAGCCTGCTGGAGTGATGTTAGCTGAGGCATGACAGTGAGGACTGGGCTTGGCTGCTCTGTGGGCAGAACCTGGCTCACTGTGAAATAGATCTCAGCGCTAGCCTTTCCATCACGCATGCTACTTGGTTGTGAGCAATCATCTTCACACTCAAGCACACCTGCATTCTAGCAGGTTTCCCTGTGCTCCACCGTGGCACTGAACTGGGGCCAGTAACCATTGAAAATTCCCAGTAACTTTGCTGCTGGGCTCAATGTTAAAGGGCTAAATGTGAAAACTGAAAACATATGTAGAAAAGCGCCCCAGATTAGATATATATTCTGTATGTCATCTGTGAAGTCAATCAATGGCATAAACTGGTTTGCTTTTCTGCAACCTCCAATGAAGAAAGTTACTGATAAAGCCCGTGATGTGTCACCTGCCAACCTGGGCAGCCAGGTCTCTGGCCCAGTTCCGTTCCCTCGAGAAAGGAAATTCTCTGCTAACCATGTAGCTGCGTGGTGAGTGCGTCACACAGCTCAGTGGTGTGTGAATCGTCACTCTCTCAGCTGAGCAGCAGCACCTGGGTGCAATGCAGAAACACAGAGAGCACAGAGGTTGTGGTCAGACACAATGAGACACTGCTGAGCTCCAACTGTTGGTTCTGACAGTTGGTTCAACGCCACTGCCTGCATCTCTGGCAATGGCACAGACATACACATTAGTGGGCGTGGGAACTCTCCACCCGCCACTGAGGTAAGAAGGAAACCGGCCTGGGGCAGACCATAAAGGCTCCGTATTTATGGATCGAGACAAAACAAAGTCAATACTATCGTCTGGTTTCATGCATAGCACTTTGCTCACACAGCTCCCCGCCATCAAAGACATTCGGCACCCGGCGCTGTTTGCAGAGAGCCTGTGGCATATGAGGCCTCACCCAGCCATAAACTGTTTGCCCCCCTGCCATTGTTTGTCTAGATGCTGCTCACCACTCCAACTGATTTCTTCCCTACTATATTGACATACTGAGCTTTCTGAAGGCTGGGTCATTAACACTAACACTGCTGCCATTTACACAGCGCCTGTGTACCCTATTGCTACTCTTGACCTTACACAACTTGTTATGATCTGCCATTTACAATACATCGTAACCAGTTCTCCTCTTGCCCACGCAGGTGACAACATTGGCCTTTTGCACAATAACTGCTCATTTCTACCCAGCTCTGTTGCCACTTGCACAGGTGTTCTCGCTGAGTTTCATTTACATTGCAATTTGCTACATTGTTAAACTGCATTACATCACACTATATCAATATCTTTTTGCACTGCTTTTTGCACTTCTGGTTTATTACAAACTGCTGTACTGCGTGTACTAATCAATGACAATAAAGTTAGTCTAATCTAGGCAGATGCCGTGCACTCAGGGTAACAAGGCCCAGTTCACAATCAGCCGACCTGATTAAAATATCAGTATTAACAATATCATGTAAGAGTAACCACATTTTGCATAATTTAAACAGGGCTGCATAAACAGTCTTTGCCACACCTGGCACCACTTCTCCTCAGGCAACAGTCACAGCCCAGCTGCCGCTGATCCCCCAGGCTGTAAGCCGCAAGATAATGTAAGGAAAAACAATGTGAGATTTCAATCAAGGTTATACACAAGGCCTCTGCTGTCTATGGCAGAAGATCTGGAAATGAAGTCACATCAACAAATGACTTCAAATAAGTGTTTTTCTAGTTTGCAACTTAGTTCCCTCAGACAATGATTTGTAACACAAGACAGAGAACTGCAGTTTGACATGAGAGCAAATATCTGCAAGTTCATTTGTGTGGCAGGCTGCTTTATGTAAAGATTTCAGGTAGTAATACGAAGACACAACAGCTAACCAAGCAATATCCTCAGAGTCTGACACGTGCCAGTGTCAGGGAGTGTCATATAATCTCCTCTTGAGGGAATGAAATGTGCCGCTCAACTGAGGGAGAGTATCATCGCGAGAGAGGATCACGCACGACCCTGGCATGGTTTTGTCTTTCAAACTCCACTGCGCCTGTGAGCTGAGGGACTCTGCTGGCAGACCATGTGACTCGAAATCTGAGCGGGCATGACCCAGCCAAACAACTGAAGGAGAGATGAGTGTTTCTGAATGCATTCAATACAGAAAATGTTTGGCTCATTAGATGTACAGACTTTAGTTTCAGGAAGGTGGTGAGGATTCCTCGAGTGGTTGTTTTACGCCCGTGGTGTTCTGCATCACTCAGGAGGTGGAGAGAGAGACTGTCAGCCACTCAGGGGTTGTTGGCTCACCATGCGGTGGCAGCTCTTCTCTGTAGCTGCGGGCGTCTGCAAGATCAGGCTGGCCATCTGCCCTCACATGGCTGAGGACGACCTCGCTTTGTCAGCGTTAACACAGGCAAGTGGCTCAGTGTGGCACGGCACGTCAGGCTGAGCCTGTCGACCAATGTAGCTCCTCCTGAGGAGGCCTTGACCATTCTACATTTAGCCTGTTCTGCCACTTCATCCAGGGAAGACTGTGTTCCCTGAATATCCCGTTGATGCCTGTAACGGCGATCGTAGTCTGTCCCCATCTGTATCTGATTAACAGGCAATCCCTCCACTCTGACAAAACAACAACATCACAGCATTTCCTCATTTAACAAATAGGAGAGCAACTAGTGTAGTAACATTTTATTTAAAGGCCCCTTACTCTGCACTATTTTACATTGATACGTTAGTAATTTAGAGACTGTCATTCAGATCACAGTGAGAATCATGCATTTTGCATAGGGACCATTTCCCTGTGTTTAATTGTTCACTATAGAAATCACTATGCTCTACCAACAATATGTAATTACACATGAAGAGGGTGATGATCACGGTCCTTCAAGTCATACTAATCAGGCTATGGGGGCAAAACACCAAGACAGTTTTTCTGAATGCATAAAAAGCACCATCTCTCTGAAACAATTTGTCTACGGAAACACAATAGAATTAGAAGCAGCTGTACAGAGGGTCTTCCAAGCCACTCAGAACGCAAAACCACTAAGACATGATTTTGCCTGATGCACGCTATACTAACCTATCGTGGTATGATAGGATTATGCGGTACTACATCATAATGCCTGATCAACGTCTTGTCATACAGAAGTGTCTGGTACTACATCATATTCCCTGATCACTGTCTTGTCATACATAAGTGTACGGTACTACATCATATTGCCTGATCAAGCGTCTTGTCATACAGAACTGTACGGTACTACATCATATTGTACATCACGCTCTTACTTATTGAATCCTTCGTTCCTGATTCCTATTGAATAACCACATAAAGGGAGTTCTTTAGGTCTTAATTAGACCTTTCCATCCATGGTGTGCGAACTCTGGTGATGTACTTTTAGCTTTTCGTTTACATCTCAAATGGGGGTGCACTTGAAAATCAGTACCTTTGTTGTAGCTGATTTGACCAGGTTGACACGGTGGTCTGCCTTGGCGTAGCTCGTGGTAGCTGGCTGAAGAGTTGGTGAAGATCTCCACACCATCCAGACCCATGTCCACATGAGGGCTACCAATCAGAATGACGTTCCACATATGCACGTCACTTCACTAGAAAAGCACTCGTGGTATTTCCAGATGCGCAGTCTATCGCACTCGCACTTCTTTTCAGAATGTTGAGCTTTTATCATATTATTAACGCACGTGACGATATATACGTCTACACACTGATAAGCCATAAATATCTGGCCTCCTGTCTAATATGCTGTCGGTCCTCCGCGCGCCGCCGACACAGCAGTGTTATATTGACGACCACATGAATGCCCAGACCCAGCGTTTCCCAGCAGAACGTTTCCCCCAGAGCATTTGGCGGTGGACAGGGGCCGTCAGGGGGCACTCTTCTTCCCATACGCAGCAGGGTGACACTAACTTCCTGTAACCACCATTAACATTTTCGGTAATTTGTGCCACAGTAGAAATCCTCTGAATTCAGATCAGACGGAACAGTCTTTGTAGCCCCGCATTAAACAGCCTCGGTGCCCATCATTATGGGGCCAGCTTGCAGTTTGTCTCTAATGGACCACTGTCGGTTGGTACTCATCACTGCACGCCAGAAGCCATGACGTTTCTAGAGATGCTCTGACACAGTTGTCCATAACATAACAATTTGGCCCCTTTACTTCGGCACATTTCTTCTGCATCCAACAGATTGACTATTAGAACTTTTGGTTTGCTCACCATCTAATCCACCCAGACATGTGCCCTTGTTAGGTGACGATCAATGTTATTCGCTTCACTCTGGTGGTCATAATGTTTTGGCTTACCAGTGTATATGATATACTAAAAATGGACATCAATAGACAAAGACATTTGCGAAACTGTGGCCAGGCTGACTAGAAAAGTCCATTATTTGATTAGATGTACCTCCGTGAGTTCCATAGCTCAGCACAGATCTCACTCCCAATGCAGGTGTCTTTAGTCGAGAGGACGCAGTCACCAAATGGGACAGTGTCCTTGAGGAGAAAGGTTTCATTAACAACCCACGAAAAACGGTTTACACTACAAATTGCTGGACTGGAAGTCTGAAACACTGTCTGTAATGTCAGCCTAATGTTTCACCCAACTGATGATAATAGTCAATACTATAGATGATGCTCTTTTTGTATAATGTCTTTTTTATTATGCGTTGGACACCAGGAAGATCATCTATAGTTTTACATGTCATTCGCTAAATGGTGAAGCTAATTATATAGAACGTAATGGAAATCCCTACCTGGCGGGTCACATCCTGAATCATCCTGGGCAGAAAATGCTCCTCCACATGTCTGTGGTACAAAGGAAGGCGAGCCATTTTATTATGTGTGATGAATAAAATGTCCATCATGTCCCCAAGACCACTAATTCAAAAAAACCACAGTATGTGTACACTTTGTCCAAGTATTACCGTGGCGTTCAGAAAGGCACACCTTCTTGTGCCGGTTCCCTGTTGATCACTAACCTAAGTTTATTCCAGGGTGAAAAACCAGCGAATTCCCGGGTTGTTGCCATAGTTGGCCAACAGCATTTTGGGTCGGATCAGCAAAATCTTCCTTAATAGGAGTGAACAAAACAATTACACCTAATTACCATCGACCATGCACAATTTAGGACTGATAATCTTAGAGACGTACCTGTTGAGGAAAATGACTCTGCAGTTGTAGCGAACATTATGATGCATGATGGGCTGGAGGAGTTATTACAGAAACATCACAAAACATTAGTCCCAATTACTGACATGCTCTCGCATAAATAAAAACCCTACTTTCTGGAGCATGACAGTCCGGGAGTCAGAAAATAACTAAAATACTTGTGAGGTTTGACTTACATGCCAACATCGCAGATGATGTCCTGGGTGACAGGTGATTCCAGCAGCTTCCTGAGCACCTGGAAGCAGTGCAGTAGGGTGTCTGACTCGTAGAAGTGGTCAGCACAGCCATACCCACTGACAAACAGTATAGAAAGAGAGTAGGATGGGGAGAAATCAAGGTGATGTAGGCAACTCAATCAATATAAAAAGTGCGACTGAAGGCATAAGAGATCATGTTAATGTGTATGGTGTGAGAAAACAAATGTGTACTGCAGGCTATACCAACAGTATTCAGTAATGTCAACATAATGACACAAATGCTGATTGTATAAACAAGTAAAAGTCAATACCATATTTCCAGTTCGGGTCCCAATCTGTATTTTGCTCCCATTGATTTGGCATTCTCAATACCTAAGTGGACATCATAAAATTTTAAGATGTTTCCTGATATGTCATGATTTGTAAGACTTCTTGCAAACCCTGGTGGTGGTGTTGTTTATACACATGAAAGCCAGACTTGTAACAGCTTTATGAACCGTTTGCCACTTTAGTGAATCAATAAACCATCCTCGTTCCATGCATTTTATGACTAAAATATAATCTCTAACTATGTTTTACCTAAAATCTTATTTAGGACTTACTTCTCAAGATTCTCTCAAAGTTCCCGTCAATCGAGTGCCCATTGGTTCAAGGGAGCATGTAGCTAAATTTCGCCCCATTGTGTTAATATGAATATGCTGCGACGGGGGTGGTCTTGCAGAAATGTTAATGGGGGAATGCAGATTGTTTGTCAAATCGATATTAACTTATTGCTGACGCTCTATTGAATAACATCTGAGCTACAACAATGTATCTGTAAGATCCGGGGCGGGGCTACTACAAGCGCCCTTCCTCCTTTCAGAATGTCTTAAAGAGACAGGCACCAGCATCTGCACAGGTTGTGTGACGTTGAGTTAAATACAGAACACATGATCCTACATGTATAATATATTGGCTATTATTGATACAGTATCAATATACAGTTATCAATGGAGCTACACACTACCGTTCCAAAGTTTGGTGCGGTCACTTAAAAATGTGTTTCATCAAAAGCTGAATTAAATTAGTTCTGAATACAAAATATAGCAAAATAAATAGAAATATTTTAATGACATTGTTAGAAAATCATGCTTTTTATTTTAAATAATTATTGTCTCCTTGAAATCTTTTGCCTAATATTCGTACATTTGCACAGTTTGCTTCATGAGATCGGTGGCCAGTCCATAACAGGATACCAACTGACTGCTTCTTCCTTGAACATTTGATGTTATTTTAATGAAAAACAATTGTTCTTGGACCTCAAACCTCAAACGTGTGTGTGTGTAACTGATGTATGTAATGATGCATGACAAATATTTAGGAGTTGAGCTAGACATTGTTTCCCAGGGACCTGTTTGAACTGGATTAAATGCAGAAGCCAGATCTCATCGACCATGTGTGCTGCAAACAGTCAAATACCCCTTTAACCGGTCTGATCGCAAGGTAATGTGACATGTTACTTAGCGCACCTTTCCAATGGCCCATCCATTTGTGTGCTCTCATGGGGCGCTAGTGGCTCCAGGTCGGTGTTGACCAATCAGAGTGGCACATGGCATAGTGGCGCCTGCCCTACGGACACGCTGGTTGGTTGGTTTCACTGTGCAACTGTGCATTGACACCCTAGGGGCGGTACTGGACTCACAGCAAAATCCTTCTGCATTTGTTCTGTCATAATAAAACACCTGGGCCGGTTTGATTTCGCATCCGTACCTAAAATACTGTTCATTCGCCTACTAAGGTATCATTTGCATACGTTCCAGTGGACTACCCTTTGTGGGTAAAGGTGAGTTTATTTCATGAGTTCCTCTTGCATCCTCGCCTTTATGCATCATGGTCCATTGGCAGCATGAGCTATGGCTTCCTAAATCGTATCTCATATGTTTGTCATTGTTACTTCCTTTACTGTACAAGTGTATGTAAGTTGTTTGATGTCTATGTATTCAATAATCTGTTTTAAAATCAGGTAACCTATCATATTTACTCTGTAATGCTAACTAAAACAGCAATGAATTGTATTGCATTGCATGGAACCTCTCTTCCAAACATAATTCAAGCAATCCTGTGTACATGGTATGTAACAGACATCAGGGTGAATCTGCCGCTGCCAGAAATGTTATTGTACAGATGTTACCATGTACAGATGTTTTCAACAACATCAGTTTGGCTTTTCTTCATAACATCAAAGCTGACATAACACAACCAGTGTTCTACAGTTCACTTCTGACCTAGATGTTGACCGGTTTTTGCAACATCCTTTTTTACAGCTCAAAGGGTAGCTTACCTCTAATATGTATTCATAACAGGCTGGTATTAAATTCATTATCAGGGTGATAACGTTTTTACTGATTGCATTGAACTAATGTGCACAGTTGGCTAACCATTAACCATTTGATGTCATGGTGTTATTTTAGTTTAGATGTGCATTTCCCAATGTGTTTTATATATGCATGTAAAACTGTTGCATAAGACTTGCTCAATTTATTTAGCTTAAACCTTCAGTATATTAACAAACCTTTAGATATGAATGCACGATGCGTCGGTATCGCTAATATTTGCCTTGTTGACTGACAAGCGATATGTTCAACAGTTGTGTCTTCATACATTTTGCTCAGAGTGTGATTGAATTTAATGTGTGTTGAAAGTTCAATGAAGGGCTGAATAACTCTTAAAACAGTTCATTTATTTTTAGAATGAAGATTTATTTGTTTTCCTGACACAAGGAGGAATAAATAACAACAAACACAAGATAATACAAATTTAACAACATCAGTATCGGTCCAATATATCACAATCTGTGCATTCCTACTTTAGATGTTTTTAAACATTGTCTTACAATTAAAATTGTAAGGCAATGTTTTTTAGACGTTTTGAACTGAGTTCATTAGGTGGTAGCTGCCTACAATGAGGCTTGTCATTTATCATCATTCATTTTCACCATAAGCATCCTTAACTCGCAGCAGCAGGCAGGAACAGTTTCTTCCCAGCTGTTACCCTGCTGAAAACCCTCTGAAACCCGACACTTGCTTACCTCCTTCGCTACCTCTTACTCTGCACACTGCTACCTCATTTATTTTATTTTCCATTTGCACAGTGCGTACTGTTTGTACTCCCATCTCTGGGCCTCTCTGGTTGAATTTCTTTATTAAGTAGATGCATGGAAGAATTTTTAACCGGTTAGGATCAGGTTAGTGTATAAAGCAATACGAAATAAATAGCTTTATGAAAATTGACAAATCGTTGAGTTGGCATTATGTCGAGCGTAATACAATTTGTGTGGTGGAGACACAAATATTGGAAGTCGTTTAATAATCGCAGAGACTAATGTTTAGGGAAGACACACCCCACTCCGAGCTGGCTGGAGTGAACACTAAAGAGTCTTCAGTTACAGCTCTTGAAGATTTTCGAGCTGAGGTAGTTGGTGGTGTGCATCTACGGTTAGGTTGTCTAATATAATTCCAGCCCTTAAACCATGTACTCCTTGTTATAGAAATCTTGATAGTTTCCTTTCCTCTGCATCTGTATTTTAGAGATGTCTTCTGCAGTGGCCATGGAGGCCACTGGGAGGCGCCCTAAACACAGCTCTCCCAGTGTTTCACCTGAGGTGACAGAGGAGAACGCAGGCCCAGTGGGGAAGAGCATGGTAAGATGAAGCTGACTTAATGTAGGCCTATGGTTATATGAAGGCTGGTAACTGGTTTCACTTTCTGGTTTTATTGTATTTATTTTATTCAGGTGGTACTGCCACCAAGCTCCACATGTTATTGCAGAAGTTGTTTTATGTAAAGGTGTGTTTTGCCAAGATGACTTTGATGAATGACAGTATTAGAATGATCATGTTTCTGCCACTCAGTTGAAGGACTGAGTAAATGTGGTCTGTGTAAAAGTGTTTATCTGTGTAGATTTTCCAGAACTGAATGCCTATTCTGTGTGGTTTGCAAGATCCAGTTCTCCCGGTTTTCAGGAAGTTAGGTGTGGGAGAGTTGTAGTATAAATGTATGAACCATTTTAATGTATATCAAATCGTATATATTTCTATCTGATACATTTCATATAAATTAATTAGTAATTTTGAATGAGCTTACCTCTGAACTTGCTAAGAGTTTCATGGAATAGACAAGGGCATTTTTTAAGAATGAGATTTTTACACCACAAGAGGGCTAAAAAGTACAAAAGTAGAGTTGAGGGATGTTCTCATATAAGATCTAAATGAACTATTTTTATCTTATCTTAATTAGAACTTCCTCTGCTGAGTAATACAGCCATGTACTTTTACTTTGTGCTATAACAACTTTGGACACCACAAAATGTTTTTCTGGAGTAACGGGTATACTCTAGCTAGTGAAGATGGAACATCA
>CM055762.1:3080321-3113183 GCA_029465975.1 Dallia pectoralis | reverse complement strand
TCAGTTTGTTATCTTTTAATGAAATAATGGCTGATTTGAAGTCACAATGAACAGCTAATTATTACGCCATGCCGTTTTCTTCTTTCTTAAACGAACGGGTATCCCGCTTCAATACATGTCATGGGGATATTGCAGATATTCATCGCCAGTATAGTCATTCAGTTCACCTACATTTGACTTATGAGCCAAGCTGATTTTTGTAAACTGAGTAGGGTCTGCACTTGTGTCACTGCACATGATGCCAAACACAGCAATGCTCAATCCCACTTGTATTTTAGCCTTTCTAACTGGTTTCTGCTCACGATTTAACGCACCACACAGGCTTTTCAGGCTCGGCCTAATTATCGCTGCTGGTGCTGATGGCTGCCGAGAGGCTCCTCGGTCCTCTTTCACGACCCACGCCTCTGTAACCCGCGGGAGCCTCTGCGGCCTCGACTGAGGGTGAGACTGCCTGTTTCCACTTTTGCCACCAAGGTAACCCTGAATCTCACGCTTCGCGCTGAATTGAGCTGAGCTGCAATGCCACAGGAGCCTAACTATTATTCAAGTGCACCTGTTTGCCGTGGTGTAACTGTGGTTCTAATTCTGATCTCTGTCCTCGTATCTGATTGCTGAAGAGTTCGCCTGTGACGGTTTTCATACCGTGGAATATCTGCTATCAATACCGATTGACTTTGACTGATAGTGGAGGAGAGGTGAGACTATACTGTTGTTCATTACAGGCATTTTGTAATGGAGTGATGTCGCAAATGCGGAGAAAAAATACTCTTCCCTTGAGTTGACACCCTTAGGCTTACGAGCTCGCAGATTATCCTGCCGTTTCTTCCTCTCCAACTGCCGCTGATGACAAAACGCAGTGCATTAGAACGATAGCCAGGTGGTCAGCGCTTGTTAATACCCATTGTCAAAACCACATATCTCTCACTGCTTTGCGACTATTATCTTCACTAAAACACACAGTGTGATTTATACTTCCCTAAAATCCCTTCGAAGTGTAGTTGCATGTAGAAACTAAACCATGCAATTGTATTTTATGACTCAGAGTGTTACACAAATAAACCCCATTTAATATGCAACAGGTTGTGTAATTACACGGAGATTTATATGAATGTGAGTCACAACAAAGAAGACACCGCTGGAAAGGCAATCGTCTCAGCAGACTCTCTCCTAACACTGATGGGACAAACAGTTTTCATATCAGACCGAGGTGAATTATTTAACCTAGGTACCCGAGTTACAGGGCACTTAGTGTTGAAAGGATTTAACTAAATGTACTCGTTGGGAAGGTGTATTTCTGAACACTTTAAAAGTGGAAGAACAAGCTCAAAATGTTGCTGCAAACCTCTGTGGTTTTCACGTTCCCTGAAATATGTTATAAACCGAGATGACCCTAAACATACACTTCAGAGGAGTTTTAGGGAAGTACTTCATCACACTGTGTGTTTTGAGGTGAAAGATAATAGTCGCAAAGCTGTAAATTGAAGAGATATGTGGTTTGACAATGGGTGAGTAGCAAACGCTGTTACCTGGCTATCTCTGGGAGGGTTCTCCTAATGCACTTTAACGTTTTCTTCATCAGCGACGAGTTTTGGAGGAGGAAGAACGGCCGGATGAGTCTGCGAACTCGTAAGCCCTGCCGTTGTCAATAAAGGGGAAAATATTTTTTCTCCACCATTTGCGACATCCTTCCATTACAAATGCCTGTGTGAACTTTAATGACATGATCTCACCTCATCACACTCCATACTCAACGTCAAAGTCCAATCGATTATTGACGCCGAGATGACCACGATGTAGAAAACCATCCACAGGCATTTCCTGAACTCTTCCCAGCCAATCAAATAGCTCTGAGGACAAGAGATCAAATTAGAACCACAGTTACACTTACAGCAAACAAAGACACTTGAAATAACATGTACGTTAGGCTTTCCTGTGGCATTACGCTCAACTCGATTCAGCCATGACGTGAATTCAGGGTTACCTTGGTGGCAAAGTCGACGGTGAAGATTAAGAGGCAGACGATCTCTATACCCTCAGTCAGGCCACAGGGGCTCCACGAGGGAGTTCTGAAACGTGGGTCCGACGTGTAGGAAAGAGACGAGGGCCTCTCGACGAAAGCCAGCATCAACACCAACGCGATAGTTAGGCCGAGCCCCCTGAGAAACACAATGTGGTTACGTTCATCCGTGAGACCAGAAACCAGACGAGGGGTTAGAAAGGCTAAGCTCTGCGTGGGAATTGAACATTGTATGTTTGGCATCATGACACGAATGACACAAAGTGCAGACCTACTCCAGTTTACCACACAGGAAGTCAAAACGGCACCAAGTCAAATCATAGGTGAACTGAATGACTAAACTACTGGCGTGTGGTCATACATTTCTGCAATATCCCCCCATGACTGTGCTATTGGGGCGGGTTACCCCGTTCGTTTAGAAGAAAACGTACATGGGCGCCAATAATTAGCTGTTCATTGTAACTTCAAATCCAGCCATTATTTCATTAAAAAGGTAACAAACCATTCAGAGATGGCCCATCGGCAGAGAATATCGGTGAAACCAGGGTAAAAGCACCTTTGATCTATTCAATTAATTGACTCAAATGAAGCAAATTGTAGCATCAAACAACACTGCATTTCTGAAGTCCGATCAAATAAAGTACTATTACACCCAGTCTAGCACAGTCAGGCACGCCATCATACCATTAACAGCCTACGACACCTTGTTATCACAATGAACAAGTTTTATACCTTGTCCTGTTACAGCACATGAGGTAACGTTTGCTTAGGAACGCCCAGTCGGTCAAAGTGATTCACCACACCTTCTGAAGTGTTGCGTCAGACGTGTCTGGGAATTGGTTTGTTGTACTTTAACGGTTGCCAACAATATAACATCATTTCAGGGGCCATTTATGAATAGTCGGTTCCTTCATCGGCAACTCTACCTTAATCTGAAAGCTTTAACTCTATGCACATCTGTCCAGTTAATACCAAAGCAAAGGCTGTGTGGCTTTATTGATGTAATCTACAGACTACAGACAGGACAAATATAATAACATAAACAAGCAGACCAAATTACTGTGCCACATAAACCCTGAGCAGGATCTTACCATTGCCATGTCCTGGAGTAGTACCACCTGTACAACCGTAACGAACTTGGATCCACCCTGTGGTTGATCGATCGGTACTGCAGAACCAAATTAACGTCATTAGAACAACAGAAACACTGTCGTTTCAGGGACAGTTCAGAATCAGACCAGTTTCAACATAAATCATAATAATATGTTTCACCTGTATGGCGTCCTCAATAAACACAATCGCATGCTGGAGGTAGAGGTCCTCGTCACCTGGGTAAGATAAGAGGCAAATGATTATCAGCAAATGTAAAACAGAGAACATTCTACACGCAGATTAAAAAACAAAAAGCACTCTTGCAGCAAGTTGTTGTAGGTCCTGCTAGCCTTTCACCTCTGGCGACTGATTTTAAACAAAAACAATACAATGAAGGTCCTCCTGTGGCCTTTCTGAAGGTGCAAGTTCAACCGGCATGCCTCAATTGATCGTATCTTCCAAACGAATCAAATTACAACCGCGTTGTGATACATGACTTTTGTTAAGGTCAAACTAAATTTGATACTGATCCAAAGGAATATTTTCACAGAGAGTCACATCTAAAATTCTCGACGGAACACTCTTCCACATACTGGACTGGACAATCACCTGATTTAAATGTGATGCGGAGCTACAACAATGAATACAATGAACGCAGCTATTTCGATAACATCTCCTTCATGTGTCCCCACCTTATTTTATTACAAGCTGACCTCAAAGAATTGTCCAGGGGTTTGTGAGAAACAAAAAGATAATAAAACAGGATGCGTGTAAAGGGAAGACTCATAAATGTATTTCAACCTGGTCGCTAAAATTTGGGATGGACATTTTCCCTCCATTTTTGTATCAGCAAAAGGTGTCATTCAACTTCTTGACGGACAGTGGAACTTTTTTCTCTGAGTTTTGTGATGAAATATGATTGCAACCACAATCTATTAACACCGATCATTCCTTTAGACCAAACGGAACAAGTTCAGGTACTTCAGGTTTCCAGACAGACATCTCTGCAATGTCACTTGACTGGCCTAACTTTTCCACAGTCACGTTGACGTTCGAAATTATTCCCCTCAAAAAAATAAAAATAAATCCCCCATGTTTTAAAGATGTCCCGACTGCCCATAAGTAATTTTTGCCATACACCCATATGAGCATTTCATTATATCTAATGAGTCATACCTTCCTCCACACTAAGAATGCTGCCTGCCTACCATCTGTAGTCACTCACACAACATGGGAAAAGTATGACGACAGAATAGAAACCCTGTCCCACTACTATACCAGCCTCCACTATTCTGAACGACTTTAACTAAATGTTGGTAGATTGGACCATTGGACAGGACTATTAGCGAGGTCAGGTATTTTGTGGACTAGGGCATTTCATGCTAAAACAGAACAGGGCCGACCGAAAACAGTTGGTACAATGTTGAAAGCATAGAATATTAAGGAAGGTCATTTGTATGTTGTAGTGTTAAAATGTCTATCAATTGGGAGGGCCCCAATCACAAAAAAACAGACCTAGACCATTATGTCTGAATATAAATTAATTGGCACTACCTGCATTTCATCAGGCAGGTAAAACTGCCAGATAGTAAAGCATAATTTATCAATCTAGAGAACATGTTTCCATTGCACCGTGAGCTTATTCCATCTAAAGACTGACATTGCATGTGGTGGTTTTAAGGCTTAGTTTAAGTTTTTCAAGTAATGGAACCAATTCCAACAAAAAAGTAGAGAGAATTGCAGCAGATTTGGAAAATATTAGGATTTGACATGGAAAGGAGGAATACTGAAAGCCACTGAGCTTTTGTGTATAGAGGACATTATAAAGCCAATGTTTGTCTATGGAAATTGTACGGTTGTGTGTCGTTGACTTTATTCACCCATGAATAACGGATGTGACTGAATTAGAGGAATCCCAGAAGTTCAGAGGGTCTCCACAGTTCCGGCCAGTGGTTCATGACAGATATACAAGCCAATAAAGCCTAGTCGTTGGTCTTTTAGTGTGATCTGGGCCAAAATGCACCTTACAGACAGCCAGAGTCTTAGTCTTTAACTGTAATATGACTTTAAAGTTATTTCAACAACTTGCAAACTGCGTAAACATGTGTGGGTAGCACAGCAACACACAGGAATCCAGTGTAATAAGGGTGTTGAGTCACCAGCCCCTCTGCCTTACAATCAGCAGGGTTAAGAAAACATTGCTCCTATGCATTTTTATTGATGTCATAGTGGGATTACATTCAAGTAATGCAAGGAATAAATAACCTACTGTACCAGTGCGGCTCTTACCTCCGTGGACACAGCAGGACTCCGCAGACACCGAGTAGGAGGACGGACGTTTGGCCGGAGATCCCTTACTGATGGGCTCATTATTGTTGGGTCGGGAGCCGTAGTTAATGCTTCCAGTAAGAAGTGGTTCCGATTCCATCCAGTTAACTTTATACCAACCAGTGTGCACTCGTATGTTTATACCAACCCAGCCAGCACTCGTATGTTTATACCAACCAGCCAGCACTCGTATGTTTATACCAACCAGCCAGCACTCGTATGTTTATACCAACCAGCCAGCACTCGTATGTTTATACCAACCAGCCAGCACTCGTATGTTTAGACGCCGACAGCAGGTCACAAGGAACCACAGCCAATTCTAAATAGTCACTAGTAATTACAGGAAAACACGACTTGTAAATCCATCGCTTTATATTCTACTGATTGTTTCTCCACTTACGACAGGACGGGAAATGTGTTTTTAGGAAACGGACAAGACAGGCTACTCCTCCCCTATATCCTCCACTACTCCTCCCCTATGTCGTCCCCTACTCCTCCCCTACTCCTCCCCTATGCCGTCCCCTACTCCTCCCCTACTCCTTCCCGATGTTCTCCCCTATGCCCTCCCCTATATGCCCTCCCCTATATGTCCTCCCCTATATGTCCTCCCCTATATGTCCTCCCCTAACTCCTCCCCTGTCCTCAAGTTTTACCAGTAAGTCACACACCGTGCCCAACTCAAACCCCCAATAGTCTCCCTGTGACTAATGAGCGCATCCCCTTATACGCAGTCAGCAAGCTTGGTGCGCCAATTAGAGTGCGGTGCGTTAAAGACGTTTAACACTTCTCCGGGTTGCTACTTCCTTTCTAGATCTTTGCAGTTGCTTGAAAAAAAAACGCCTGACACCGAAACAAACCATTATAAAACGTATATAATAGTAAAGCTTCACGAACATGTGCACATATGTGTCACTGTGTAAGTGTTTTTTTGCTTTTCAATATGTGAATACATGTTAATATGTTGGGTAACCTTATGGCCCACAGTTTAAATACACCATAGAATAACAAAAACATATTTTAAAGGCATATTACTTGGCAGATTAATTGAGTCTTCAAAAAATTGAAGTCAATTTTATATCAATCACTTTTATATTAATCACAACAACTCGACCATATGATTTGTTGTTTGTGTTTTTAATCAGACATTCTCGTCTTCATCATCCCAGTAGACTTCTTCTTTAGTATGTTGCTCTGGTGTTGACAGGTATGTCAGAGGGTGTGTGGTCATTTCCAGCTTCCATCTTGGACACCTGTGTAAGAATTAGCTAGAGCTTAGTTTTGTTCAGTGGGTTGGCAGATAACTTATTAGTTTTCTTTTTCCTTGAAGCAATTCTAATCCCTTTTTTGCTACACTTTTTTTGGTCAATATAGATAAACCGAAAGAAGACGGAGATCAGTCTACCCATTCTCACCAGCTCACATGCTGTGAGGAGATCACATAACCCAGCCGACAACCATGATTGAGCTTTCAGGAATCCAAATTACCATAGGGTTGCTATAACACTACAAGGCAGCCATTTCTGATTTCTTATCAATCCCAGAACAATGCTGAGCCAATTTGCACAAATCAACCCTCTGGCACCTCCGGCATGTTTTAACTTTTGGCTGCAATGACATAGCTGTTATGCGAGACAGTGACTTCCACTGAGCACCCCCGAAGATTACGAAAGGTGATATGAACATGAAACATCCACATCATCTGTAAATGATAACCATTGAGGCCCCACCTGATCATCAATGGCTCTGAACTGCCAGGACCAGCGTATGTTGTAGAGGAAAGGCCTGAGGTCAAAGCGGTTGTCGTCGGGTCCATAGCTCTCAGCATGGTAGGATGGCGTCACAGTCGTCATTTTGTGCCTGTTCACAGAATACATTCGGAAAAAGTGCTTCACCTTGATCGCCACCTTGAACGGGAACGTAGAGAATATAATAGTGTTTTCTCAACTTCACAGATAAACAGGTCAGATATGACTTTGTGTGAAATATTTGCATATTTTTTAAACCACCCCTCCCCATTTTGCATTGTAGGCTTTTCTACTGTAAAGAAAAAGGTTTCCAACACGTGGGCAGGGGTGGGGTTGTTATAGTAACCTGCAAGGGGGAGAGGGCCTCCCTCCACGTGTGAATGAGTTTACAGAACATGCTGTACGGACCGCACTTGGAGATCTTCCTGAGCCGGCCAATCACAGAGAGTTCTGAGTATGTCATCCCCATATCCGACTGACGAGGGAGAAGGGAGGAGGTCAGATTACACCATAACAGAACAGGCCACGTGCCCAGATTACAGCCATACATTTACAGACATTCAACTTCCACGCTTGCTAGTATTTATAGACAGTAGCCTTACAGTCAACACAACCAGAGTAAAAACATGTCTGAGCAATAACAGCAATTAATCCAAATATAGTTTGATTGAAATACCATATTTCTAGAGAGTTTGGCAGAGGACTGTGTGCAATGTTCCTATTATTGGAGCACAAAACTAAATTAGATGTTTCGTAAATTTGAAACATTTCACCTCCATCTTGCTCCATAGACTGACCTTTCACTGCCCCCCCCCTCCCCCTGCTGGGTATGACTCACAAGGGTTAAGGTCTATTTGAAAATAATTTTCCCAGATTTTAGAAGTCATGTTTTCTTACTAATGCATCTCTTTCTTGAGACTATTGCATCTAATAAATCATCATTATGCGTTTTTAAATGTGAACAATACGCCGCCGACAACATATGACTCCTAGAATATAGAAATGTTGCGGAAAAAATTACAGCGAAAAAAGAAAACTCATGTCTCATGTTTCTCGGTGGGTAGCACCACATTGCGAGATTGTTTTATTTAACTCTGTCATTTATGTCTCACTAAATATCAGTTAGCAAATACTTGGGTTTAAACCATTTTCGCAGCAGGGCAATGGATTGCAATATTGCCATTTTTGCATTGTACCGAAGCTCTGTATCGATTCATGGTCCTCATCGTTCTTTAATGTTTGTTGTGAATCACGGGAGGAGAATCTGCCACGTTTGGAAGTAAGTAAAAGGGTTTCTTAAAATCAATTTTAAATCCTGTTGGATTTTAGACACACATAAGACGTGCCGGCCAAAAATGGCTCATGATCTTTTTCCACATAAATGGAAATGATTGTTGGTGGGCTGAATCTTCTTTGAAAACTATGCATGTGACATTTCAGTTCGCCAGAAGTTTCAATCGGCCAACCACGAGAAAAAGAAGGTACATAAAAGATCATCGTATCTTCAAATGACTGGAGCCCAGTTTGAAATCCCAGAGACCCATGGCTTCATGACAGGATATTACCTCATCAGTCTGCGACACCTGGCCGTCCGTAAGAGGCTCAAGTTCTGCAGTCGGTGGTGCAGCCATGATGCTAAACGGGAAGTAGACGATTGCCTGCATAATTAGTGTCCAGGTATAAGAGACAGGTCGCATGATTTTAGTGAAGTTTGAATTCACCTGTTAAGGGCAGTGAGCTGGAACTGCTCGACGGAATACTGCAGAAAGCTCTTCAGATCGGTCTTACTGATCCCACCAATGGGATTAATATCAGCACTGGAGCAGTCATACTTGGTGAAGTAGCCTGTGAGGCTGTTGAAAAACCAGAGCATCATGAGGTAATCTCTCTCTGAACATACACGCAGCATCACATGTGACATATGGGAACACGCTGAATCGATTTTGACAACATTTGAGTGAATCACAGCAGCCAGGTTTTCAGGTCCGGGTCGTTGCTGACAACAAGGGCAAAAATATTGTATAATAGCATAACATTGTCAATTCGCATTCTAGTGACTGCTTGTGGCCATATTGGAATATGTACGCACCCAGTGCATATATGTGTTAGCGAAAGCATCCCGGCAATAAAACAGATTTTAATGTCATTTTTGATGGACAATGCAAGCATGAAGAGAAAATGTCTAGAACTACTCTTACCGAAAAAAACAATTGAAGACTGTGTCCAGGCCTTACAAAACGCTCTAAACGCGTACTCAGTAGGGACATCTACTGGTTTGAAATGATAATCGTTTGTTCAATGTTCATATAGACATGTCACATACTGTTGGAATAGCTTTCGTTGCACAGTGGTTTATTGTGTGTAGTTAGAATATAGGGGTCATATCCCACAATACTTTTGCCTTTCCAGTCTCTTTTACTTAACCATTCATCCATTATACTACATTGGATGATAAAGGTGTGTGCATGAAACGCGTGTGTTAGCATGCAGTAGATTAAACTTTATTTGAACAACAATAAAAAAAGCTGTTTCATTTGAAAGCCTTTTGGAAATGTCCACAGGATTCAATCTTGTATACGGGTTGCTTAGAATTCGTCAAAGCTACGTGCTAAACCTCTGTGGACATTCTGATTAAACATGTTTGTAGCTCAATTGATAAATACGGTTATTGCTTAATACGTAGAGGTTTAAAATAAGGTTCGCAGGCTAGATTCTTTGTTATACTCTGTTATTGCAGTGAAC
This sequence comes from Dallia pectoralis, assembly GCA_029465975.1. Classification (NCBI taxonomy): domain Eukaryota; kingdom Metazoa; phylum Chordata; class Actinopteri; order Esociformes; family Umbridae; genus Dallia; species Dallia pectoralis. Next base: position 3,103,259 of record CM055762.1, on the reverse strand, counting down.
GTTTTGAAAAACAGTACTGTTAGGCTATTAAACTAGCTTTAAATACATTACACACTAACCTCTCATCCACATTGGCTGAGCCAAGGACTAGAAGGCCACCAGGTTTGCCCAGAGCCCACTGATTCAGTTGTGCAAAGAGGTAGGCCAAAATCATTCGAATGCGAGCCTAAGCGAAACAGAATAGAGGAAGAAGTGACCAAGATCTGCAGACATAAGTCAAACCAACAGCTACTTAACCAGAGTGTAGAATGTTCTCTGTTTTACATTTGCTGATAATCATTTGCCTCTTATCTTACCCAGGTGACGAGGACCTCTACCTCCAGCATGCGATTGTGTTTATTGAGGACGCCATACAGGTGAAACATATTATTATGATTTATGTTGAAACTGGTCTGATTCTGAACTGTCCCTGAAACGACAGTGTTTCTGTTGTTCTAATGACGTTAATTTGGTTCTGCAGTACCGATCGATCAACCACAGGGTGGATCCAAGTTCGTTACGGTTGTACAGGTGGTACTACTCCAGGACATGGCAATGGTAAGATCCTGCTCAGGGTTTATGTGGCACAGTAATTTGGTCTGCTTGTTTATGTTATTATATTTGTCCTGTCTGTAGTCTGTAGATTACATCAATAAAGCCACACAGCCTTTGCTTTGGTATTAACTGGACAGATGTGCATAGAGTTAAAGCTTTCAGATTAAGGTAGAGTTGCCGATGAAGGAACCGACTATTCATAAATGGCCCCTGAAATGATGTTATATTGTTGGCAACCGTTAAAGTACAACAAACCAATTCCCAGACACGTCTGACGCAACACTTCAGAAGGTGTGGTGAATCACTTTGACCGACTGGGCGTTCCTAAGCAAACGTTACCTCATGTGCTGTAACAGGACAAGGTATAAAACTTGTTCATTGTGATAACAAGGTGTCGTAGGCTGTTAATGGTATGATGGCGTGCCTGACTGTGCTAGACTGGGTGTAATAGTACTTTATTTGATCGGACTTCAGAAATGCAGTGTTGTTTGATGCTACAATTTGCTTCATTTGAGTCAATTAATTGAATAGATCAAAGGTGCTTTTACCCTGGTTTCACCGATATTCTCTGCCGATGGGCCATCTCTGAATGGTTTGTTACCTTTTTAATGAAATAATGGCTGGATTTGAAGTTACAATGAACAGCTAATTATTGGCGCCCATGTACGTTTTCTTCTAAACGAACGGGGTAACCCGCCCCAATAGCACAGTCATGGGGGGATATTGCAGAAATGTATGACCACACGCCAGTAGTTTAGTCATTCAGTTCACCTATGATTTGACTTGGTGCCGTTTTGACTTCCTGTGTGGTAAACTGGAGTAGGTCTGCACTTTGTGTCATTCGTGTCATGATGCCAAACATACAATGTTCAATTCCCACGCAGAGCTTAGCCTTTCTAACCCCTCGTCTGGTTTCTGGTCTCACGGATGAACGTAACCACATTGTGTTTCTCAGGGGGCTCGGCCTAACTATCGCGTTGGTGTTGATGCTGGCTTTCGTCGAGAGGCCCTCGTCTCTTTCCTACACGTCGGACCCACGTTTCAGAACTCCCTCGTGGGAGCCCCCCTGTGGCCTGACTGAGGGTATAGAGATCGTCTGCCTCTTAATCTTCACCGTCGACTTTGCCACCAAGGTAACCCTGAATTCACGTCATGGCTGAATCGAGTTGAGCGTAATGCCACAGGAAAGCCTAACGTACATGTTATTTCAAGTGTCTTTGTTTGCTGTAAGTGTAACTGTGGTTCTAATTTGATCTCTTGTCCTCAGAGCTATTTGATTGGCTGGGAAGAGTTCAGGAAATGCCTGTGGATGGTTTTCTACATCGTGGTCATCTCGGCGTCAATAATCGATTGGACTTTGACGTTGAGTATGGAGTGTGATGAGGTGAGATCATGTCATTAAAGTTCACACAGGCATTTGTAATGGAAGGATGTCGCAAATGGTGGAGAAAAAAATATTTTTCCCCTTTATTGACAACGGCAGGGCTTACGAGTTCGCAGACTCATCCGGCCGTTCTTCCTCCTCCAAAACTCGTCGCTGATGAAGAAAACGTTAAAGTGCATTAGGAGAACCCTCCCAGAGATAGCCAGGTAACAGCGTTTGCTACTCACCCATTGTCAAACCACATATCTCTTCAATTTACAGCTTTGCGACTATTATCTTTCACCTCAAAACACACAGTGTGATGAAGTACTTCCCTAAAACTCCTCTGAAGTGTATGTTTAGGGTCATCTCGGTTTATAACATATTTCAGGGAACGTGAAAACCACAGAGGTTTGCAGCAACATTTTGAGCTTGTTCTTCCACTTTTAAAGTGTTCAGAAATACACCTTCCCAACGAGTACATTTAGTTAAATCCTTTCAACACTAAGTGCCCTGTAACTCGGGTACCTAGGTTAAATAATTCACCTCGGTCTGATATGAAAACTGTTTGTCCCATCAGTGTTAGGAGAGAGTCTGCTGAGACGATTGCCTTTCCAGCGGTGTCTTCTTTGTTGTGACTCACATTCATATAAATCTCCCGTGTAATTACACAACCTGTTGCATATTAAATGGGGTTTATTTGTGTAACACTCTGAGTCATAAAATACAATTGCATGGTTTAGTTTCTACATGCCCCACATATTTTACATTGAATTAACCTGTCCTCTGCAAAAACAAACTCTTAAAAACCCAGATATTAACATTCATTCAATGTTTTGTCTTAGTTATGGCATATTTTTTTTAGCAGAGGGGCCTTAGCTGGGCTTGCATACCGTAGTTAACTGACGTTAAGGTTGTGTTGATAAGGCATCTATGGTGTATTTGATGCATTTACGTTAAAGTGTGTCATTTAGCTGAGTTGACCTGATTGGCATCTCAGTGCCAGTATTTTATTTCACAACCATGGGCCAAAAAGACTGCTGACAAACACCTTTAGTATGTAGTATTAAGCTTCCAAGTGCTGTTTTCAGTATTAATTTTATGTTATGGATGTTATTGTGAGCTTTCCAAGTCCTGAGGCACCATAACCAGATGGACAATGTCCAAGTGTGCCTGAACTCACTTGTCTACAATGTTCTATAGTGGACCATTTTAAAAGACATTGGTCCTGTTATATCTGGTAAAAGAAAACACTGCATTTCACTTTATCTAGCCCATATCAAAGGTTAACCAAGGTTGTGGTGAAGGATTTGAGGATGCTTTTCTTGTGATTTGAGCAACAATATCCACAAGCAGATTGGCATCAGACTTGCTAAACAGCAAGAACAACAAAAATAAATTCTGCAATGGCATAGTTATTGTTCAGACCTGAACCCAAATGAAATATTGTGGCCAAATTTAAAATGATTATTATTAGGATTACTCCATCAGCAAGTTGAAACTCGTTTTACAATTCAAGTCGGAGGACAAAACAAACCACGATACACATGTTGACCAGCAGGGGCGCTGAAGCTATATACTTCCACCTCGCTTACCAGGCACGATACCAGCGAGCAAGTTGTCGCGTTGATATCCGGGATACCTGATTCTCGTTCAAATCGCCCCTATCGCGGTATTTTGGTTTTCCGAAGACTGAAACTGAAACTGTGAGGTGTAACAGACTAAACTTTACCTTTATAGCTGTCCACTATATAGATAGATTTATAGTATATATAGTTTTTTTCTTTTAAAACGTTTATTTTTGTTATTTGACATTAAAGATATATCAATTATTTATTTGCCTCAGTAAGAAATAATACAAGGACACTAATTTATAATTTCCCCTAACTTCATTTTGTAAAAATAAATTGTAAGCAAATCATATCATGACATCAGTATCGTGAATGGTATCGCATTGTGACTTACTTGAGTGACTCGTTACATACCCAGTCTCTTTCCTGACAACCAGACTCCGTCATTGCATTTTGAACCCTTCCAGGACCCTCTGAAGAGTGTTTGGGTTTCTTGATCTCGTGACAAACTGAAGGGGGCTTTGCTGCTAGTTACTGGAGGCCTTGAATGTGATAAGGGCATTATCAGAAGATTACAAGGTTTTGGATTCTATGTTAACCCACGGTCCAAAAAAACAGTATCTCTGTTAAGGGTTCGGGGTGTTTAAGCAGGATAAGGTTTTATAAGCACCCTGGAATGGTTAAGAATATTTTCTGAAATTTTCCAATTTACCAAGGAAGATTAGAGTTAAATCACATTTGATCAATGTAAAGATTAAAGAACAGCAGTTGCTGGTGTCCAGCCCTTTAACATGAGGCAACTCTCCGTTTGGTCGTATTCCCTGGTATTGTTGCAGCAGACTTGTTGGTAACTGGAAGAAGCAACAATGCACTACATTTGGAGTGCCAGTACTTTTCGGTCTAGGGATGTTTAACGCTGTTTTTTAAATGTTGGCTTTATTTTTCACTCATTTTGTGCTTGCAGTTGATGCATGAAAGAAATTCTTTGCAGTGTCGTCACAGGCTACTCAATAAGACATTTCTGTATATTTTCCCCCATTGTTAGATTAGGATTTTTCATAACGTGCTTAGACACATTTTGATAAATAACAAGAAAAAAACATGAATAAGTTTTCAAAAACATGTGCTTACTGTACTGACAGCTTCTCATCTGCATCTGCTATGAACATACTGCCCACCTGTGGACAAAAAAGGAATTACAACACCGGAAAATGGCCAGTTTCATACAGGCTGTCGTTAGTGCTGAGTTACACAGAATAAAGCATCCCCTGAAAGACTGAAATAATATGTACTTCCTATTTTTGTTTTAAAAAACAAAGTTGGACTTGTAAGGTTAAATCCAATAATACGTTTAATTTAAACTACACATCTCACAAATAACATTTATAAATGGCAAAAGCAATTATATTATTATCTTTGCAAATGGTTAATAAGGTCATGGATATTTGTTCACTCGTCTTCCCCAGTGTTTTCCTGCTGCTTGGTCTTCATCTCTGCCTGTTCACCATGATTGGCATGCTGCTTTTTGCCAAAGGAGAGGTACACACAGTCACACAACCAGTTGTCAAGCCTTATCTGTCACTATCACCATATACAGGAACACACAGTCACACAACAAGGTGTCAAGCCTTATCTGTCACTATCACCATATACAGGTACACACAGTCACACAACCAGTTGTCAAGCCTTATCTGTCACTATCACCATATACAGGTACACACAGTCACACAACCAGTTGTCAAGCCTTATCTGTCACTATCACCATATACAGGTACACACAGTCACACAACCAGTTGTCAAGCCTTATCTGTCACTATCACCATATACAGGTACACACAGTCACACAACCAGGTGTCAAGCCCTACTTCTCACTATCACCATATACAGGTACACACAGTCACACAACCAGGTATCAAGCCCTACTTCTCACTATCACCATATACAGGTACACACAGTCACACAACCAGGTGTCAAGCCCTACTTCTCACTATCACCATATACAGGTACACACGTCCGATACGTTTTCACCTCCTGGTACAGATATTGTAGCACTTTACCACCACCTAGTGGTAGGTTTGTAGTATCAAACCTTCATATTCCACTGTTTATATTCCTGTTCTTTTCTATCCTTTTATTCATGACAAATCATCATTATTGACTAACTTAAATCACTTTTCAGTGTTCAATGTCAGTAAGTCGTATCTTAAAGCAGCTTTGCAGTGATTTGTGGCGTAAGGATTCCCATTTGCCTGACTGTGGTGCTGCTGGTTTTGTCCTCTAGGACCCGAAACGCAACGGGGAGTGGCAGACCTACTTTAGAGATCTGCCCACGTCTCTCTCCTCCCTCCTGGTGCTCCTCACTACGGCCAATAACCCTGACGGTCAGTTCACCCTGTCTCTCCAATCTGTCTGCTCTGTTCTGGACTGTAAAGTCTGTTTCCTCCACCTGTCCTCTCCATTTAGCAGATGGAGGTGGTCAGTTATGCCCTCCACTGGAACATTTTAAGGGCCCTCTAAATCAATTGCCGTGGGTGTTTAGTCAACCAAATGCAATTGAATTGGGTCAAGTACATAAATCTAATATTATAATAAAACGTATATATTTATTATATAAAATAAAATCTTTCTCTTTTCTTTTTTACAGTGATGATTCCCGCATATTCCTTAAACCGCGCCTACTCCATCTTCTTCATCCTCTTCAGCGGTTTTGGTTAGAGGAAACGCCTTATTAGTTGCTATGAGATGAGGATAATTAGTGAATCACTGGTATTGCAGTGTGTTAAAAGTGTCACCTCCTTCTTGCAGGAACATACTTTTTGATGAATTTACTAACAGCCATCATTTACAACCAGTTTAGAGGATACCTGCTGGTGAGTTTGAATGGTACTGGTCTAATATTTGAATTATCTGAGCGCCTTAACCTTTGGTGTAAATGTTGTAAACAAACCGGTCTCTGTTGTCAGATGTCTATTCAGGCGTCCATTCTGAGGCGTCGATTGGGAATACGAGCTGCCTTCGAGGTCTTGTCCTGTGAAGGGCGTGGCAAGGACGGCTCGCATACAGAGAAACATTTGTAAGGCTGCTTTTTGGTGTTCTACGCACACACACACACACACACACATCAACACACAGATAATGACCTATTCTTTGTACACCTCAGAGAGCGCGTGCGGGTGGATACTACGCTGCAGGTGATGACGAGGGTCCAGATGAAGTCCTACTGCAGACATGCTATCATCAAGGTGAGAGAAGGAAAGGACGTGTTAATGTGAATAACGGTTTGCATGTTTACTCCCTGCTGTGTCTGTCTGGCTCTCCATTTGTATTTTACAACATGAGTAACAGTTATTATAACAATAATGGTTTGGAAATGTTTCAGGAGGGGTGCATGTGTTTGTGCGTGTGCGTGTGTGTGTGTGTGCGTGCGTGTGCGTGTTGGAAGGTGGGCTTTCTGAATTGTTGGACAGGGATTGGACGGAAATTTGTGATTGTAGAGTTATTGTTTTTATGAGTGGTACCATAAAGACAATATGACCCTGATGCATTTCCTCCTGTTTCTCAATAACCCTCGTAGAAAGTCCAGCAGTTCACCAATGGCTATATTGAGTGGGACGACTTCCGGAGGCTGTTTGACGAGCTGGACAAGGACCCTGTCAAAGAGGTGGGTCTAATTTTAATCATCCGCTCCAAGCAGGCACGTCGTATCACCTTTGACTCCCTGTGTCTGACTGTATCCTCAATGAGTTTTCCTTCCCTCTTTATTGCAGCACCCTCCAAAGCCGGAATACAGGTCACCGCTTCTCCAGAGGCTCCAGAAGGTGTTCAGTCATCACTACGTCACCTTAATGGGCAACGCCGTGGCCCTGGTCAACGTCATGTGCATCTGTGTAAGTCCATTAGAATTCTGACCGGGCATGGACCACACTGGGCATGTGTATTTGTGTATGTCCACCAAATTTCCTGACCGTACGTGGACCACACTGGTCATGTGTATCTGTGTAAGCCCATTAGAACTTCTGACCGTACATAAACCACTTTGGTCATGTGTATCTGTGTAAGTCCACCAAACCTCCTGACCGTACGTGGACCACCACGGCGGCAGTGGCTCAGTGGGTTGAGTCGGTTGTCTATCAATCGTAAGGTTGGTGGTTCGATCCCCGGTTCCTCCTGTGAAATTGACGAGGTGTCCATGAGCAAGACACCTAACCCCAGCTGCTCCTGGCGAGCCTGCAGTCGCCTTGCATGGTAGACGCGGTCGTCAGTGTGTGAATGAGTGAATGAATGGGTGAATGTGACGCAGGATCTGTAAAGCGCTTTGGATAAAAGCGCTATATAAAAGCGCAGCATTTACCATTTTACTGGGCATGTGTATCTGTGTCAGTCCACCAAACCTCCTGACTGTACGTGGACCACTCTGGGCATGTGTATCTGTGTACATCCACCAAACCTCCTGACCGTACGTGGACCACACTGGGCATGTGTATCTGTGTGCTGCACTCAAGTGGCTCAACTAGATTGGTTCCTCTCTACGTTGCAGACGGTGCTAATGCTCGATTCTGAGAAGTCTGTGGGCGTACGAGATGACTACTACATGGAGGTCATTAACTGTTTCTTTACTCTGTACTACCTGCTGGAGATGAGTCTGAAGGTGTTCGCTTATGGCTGCAGAGGTTACCTCTCTTACAGAAACAACATCTTTGATGGCCTTCTCACGTTTTCCCTTCTGGTAAGCTGGTCTGTAAATTGAAACGTTAATTAGGAAAATTGTGGGAAACCCCACCATTAAAAAGAAACATCACATTAAACGCACTCCTAATTTTAGTCTGTGACAAAACAAGACATTTAGTCTGTGCGATCGCTTTTCAAAAGGCAAAATATGAATTTAATCTGAAGGACACTTTTGATCAGAATGTGTTTTTGTCTTCTTGTTTTACAGGTGGTTCAGATCATCATTTTTGCTACTTACGGGTTCCCACATCCTAAATGGTTGGTGTGTGTTTTATCTTTGTTACGGATATGGTTCTCTACCAATCAATATGTTTCCTTTATACGAAAATTGGTCATTTGCTTTCATGATCTCCGGGGTCTTTCCTAGTCATCCAATAGACCTGGTTTTAATGTCCAACCCTGATATTGGTTAACATGGGCTCAATGGAATACAAAGATGTCTTATAAAAATAACACGACATCTTGATTTGATATATTACCTGGTTTTATATTAGAGGGCGTGGTCTGTAGTTACAAACATTTTAGAATTCCTAAATACCTAAACTCAATTAGGTAAATTGTGTCTTTATTCACTTTCTGTGTTATATATATATATATATACACACATGTATATCCTTTAACGTTTGCTATGCTAATGGTGATTGTGTTCTCCAGGAACCCGACCTCACTTGGTCTGCTCTCTCTGTGGGAGATGGTGCGTCTGGTCAACATGCTAATTGTTCTCCGGTTCCTCCGAATCATCCCTGATATCAAGGTGAGACAGGGTTCTGCTCCGGGAGGTAGAAGTATGACTGGGGTCTATACAGCTGTGATGAAAATGTGTGTGGGGGTGTGGGGGTGGGTTGTTCCACTGTCAGTATTCACAGGAGACCTGTTGTAGTATTACTGGAACACCCGATATCTTTGTTATCTCAAGTTATGCAGGACTAATATTACAGTCCTATAATATTACAGTACATAATCGTTTTATATAGTTGGTTTATTGGGGAGCAAGTAGAACATATCATGTAGTTACTGTGTCCTAGGTCTGATTCTGGCCCACTACTCTTACCAAAAACACTCCTCTTCCCTAAATTTCCTGTTTAATAAAGTTTAACAAAATTCCATAAAATATATTTTGGAAAATGTTTGAAAAAATAAATAAAAATGGGAACCCTCCCACTGCCGGGCTGCCGACAGCCCCACTAACTGTTGGTGTTGTGACAATATGAAACAGTCATCTTTGTGTGTCTCTGTCTTTTCTAGCTGATGACCCTTGTAGCCAGTACCTTGGTTGACCTGGTGAAAAACCTCAGGGCTTTTGCTGGAATACTGTTGGTGAGTGATGAAGCTATTTCGATCGTTTAATCTCTTGTCCAATGTGTGATTTAGACTACATAGAATTGGGTATCACTTTTTTTGCCTCCATTATTTTTTGATGTGTTGTGCATTCAGATATCTCCTGAGGCACAGCACGTGTGTGTGTGCGTGTGTGTGTGTGTGTGTGTGTGTTCAATTGTTTTGTGGCTTTGAACGAGTCTGGCCGTTCTCTTTGAACCTCTCTCAGTAACAAGGTGTTTTCGCTGACAGAACTGCAACTCACTGGATGGTTTTTTTTTTATGCAACATTGTCTGTAAGGTTGTGAGATTGAAGCGCATGACATCTAGTGTTGGTCAAAGAAAATGATGACGAAATATCGTCGTCAACGAACCTTTATCACGTGACGAAAACGAGACGAGACGCAACGTAAATGCTGGTCATGTGACGATGACTTTCATTAAATGTATTTTGCAATATTTTTGACGACTAAAAACGAGACTAAATGTGGTTTACAACACGAAAACTATGCTAAAATGTCTCTACATTTTCGTTGACCAAAACGAGACGAGACGAAATATGTGTATTCTTGAGTCTTTAAGGCAACAATAATATAACTAGATAGGGTACAATTTCTGCTGAAATTGTGATGTGTGCTTGCTGCCACCCGTAGTCGACTGTGTACTGATATCAACTGCCAACGTCCAGTTAATACGTTTAAAAATATGTATAATATGTAAGGGAGATTACAATATGTGAGCATAGTAACCTGCCAATTAACCAGCATAATAACCTGCCTATTAAACAGCATAATAACGTTCCTATTAACCAGCATATGAAACAGCATTATAAACTGCATATTAAACAGCATGCAATCTGCTTATTCATTATCATGCAAACCTGCCTATTCAACAGCATGTAACCTGCCTATTAAACAGCATAAAAACCTGCCTATTAAACAGCATAATAACCTGCATATTAAACAGCATGTAACCTGCATATTAAACAGCATGTAACCTGCATATTAAACACCATGTAACCTGCATATTAAACAGCATGTAACCTGCATATTAAACAGCATGTAACCTGCATATTAAACACCATGTAACCTGCATATTAAACAGCATGTAACCTGCATATTAAACAGCATGTAACCTGCTTATTAAACTGCATGTAACCTGCTTATTAAACACCATGTAACCTGCTTATTAAACACCATGTAACCTGTCTAACCTGTCTCTGTTACAATATGTGTCCTTGACCATAGTCAAGCACACATAAAAAGATAACCTTGTTTGAAATGGGTTTGGCTAAAAGAAAATGTTGGTTTAGTCTATACTAGTAGGTACTTATATTATATTGACTGGGTTAAATAGAATTGCATTACTAAAAAGAGACTAAAATACAATTTTCATTGACTAAAACTAGACTAAAATGTCATCAGTTTTCGCCGACTAAAATAAGACTAAAATGGTCAGACTTAGTCGACTGAAACTTGACTAGACTAAAAAGAGTATGAACGTGACTAAAACTAATAAAAACTAAAATGACAGCTTGACACAAAGACTAGACTAAAACTAAAATTAAAACAGGCCGCCAAAAACAACACTAATGACATCTCATGGTTTTCTGTTTGTGTTAACTAGCAGTTAAAGTGGTCGATAAGTGTAGATGTGTTTGTCTACACTAATATAGTATAATAATAATAATCTAATATAATCATCTGTTTGCTGAACACTATGACTTCTCTATCACTGCTCACATTCTACGTGTCCGTTTCTCGCTTCTCTCTGAACCGTAGGTGGTTTTCTACGTGTTTGCTGTATTTGGCATCTGGCTGTTCAAGGGAGCCATTACTGCTCCGGGGACAATGAGGTACGATGTGTCATTCTGTTTGACATAACAATCTTTTGGTTGCCTGTGGACAAAGCTGTGTCGACATGGATAAAAATGAATCCGAATGACATGACGTCAGCAGTATGTCTGTGATAAGTTGTCGTTCGGTCGTCGATGCACGTTTGCCGTTTATCATCCCAGCGTCTATCCTCACCACGGCAACGGCCTCCCGGTTGTCAGATTACAATGTGATCGTTAGAAGGAGTCTGATTGTTGTGACTGTTGTTCTACACAGTACGATCTCCAATTCCAGTTTGGAGAACATCACAGTGAACTTCACCATGGAGTGTGGTTCCTACGAGCAGCTTGGCTACTGGCCGAACAACTTTGACGACTTTGCGGTGGGTAACCGTGTCTCTCATCCAGCCGGCCAGAAGCAGTCTCACATGGGAATGGTTACCTCACAGGGGAATGGTTACCTCACATGGGAATGGTTACCTCACAGGGGAATGGTTACCTCACAGGGGAATGGTTACCTCACATGGGAATGGTTACCTCACATGGGAATGGTTACCTCACATGGGAATGGTTACCTCACATGGGAATGGTTACCTCACATGGGAATGGTTACCTCACATGGGAATGGTTACCTCACATGGGAATGGTTACCTCACATGGGAATGGTTACCTCACATGGGGAGGGTTACCTCACAGGGGGAGGGTTACCTCACAGGGGGAGGGTTACCTCACAGGGGGAGAGTTACCTCACAGGGGGAGGGTTACCTCACAGGGGAATGGTTACCTCACAGGGGAATGGTTACCTCACAGGGGAATGGTTACCTCACAGGGGAATGGTTACCTCACAGGGGAATGGTTACCTCACAGGGGAATGGTTACCTCACAGGGGAATGGTTACCTCACAGGGGAATGGTTACCTCACAGGGGGAGGGTTACCTCACAGGGGGAGGGTTACCTCACAGGGGGAGGGTTACCTCACAGGGGGAGGGTTACCTCACAGGGGGAGGGTTACCTCACAGGGGAATGGTTACCTCACAGGGGAATGGTTACCTCACATGGGAATGGTTACCTCACATGGGAATGGTTACCTCACATGGGGAGGGTTACCTCACAGGGGGAGGGTTACCTCACAGGGGGAGGGTTACCTCACAGGGGAATGGTTACCTCACAGGGGGAGGGTTACCTCACAGGGGAGGGTTTAATCAGAATTTCCTTAAAATGGAATGACCCTGTAAAATAACCATTCAGTCCTGAACAGGTTTTAAATACATGTGTGTGTTTTGTGGACACTACTGACTTATTTGGTCATGTTTCCCTCTACTTTGCACAGTCTTCCCTTGTTCTTCTTTACAACGTCATGGTGGTGAATAATTGGCAAGTCTTCATGGATGCTTACAGCAGATACACCACAGAGTAAGCCAACACGAATACAAAGCAACACAGCAGTCATATGATCAAACGTTCAGACTATTTATTTGTTTCCACTAGAGGGCAGCAGTGTACACTGAAGTGGCTTCGCTCCTTTCATCTCAGGACATGCTTTACTTAAATAAGCACCCGTTTCTCCATATGCAACTCATTTTATTGACCCCCCCACCAATAGAAAAGACAAACATGTGTTAAGTTGGGTAAACAACACATATTATTTATTTAGTTAGCTGTCTCAAAAACAAGGTTAGCAATGATGGAAAACGCACATAGGAGTCAGGCTACAGTTAACGTTGTCTTTTTCCTGCTTAAGAGGCTTAATACAAGGTAATTGTGCGCGGGGACAAGTTGGGGAAGCTGTGATTATGGTCAGGACAATTTAGCCACGGTAAACAGCTGATCGGGTTTCTCTTTCCAGGTGGTCCAAGGTCTACTTTGTGTCCTGGTGGCTCACATCCTCAGTCATGTGGGTTAACTTGTTTGTTGCTCTCATCTTGGAGGTAAGTACTACCACATCACATCACGGTGGCCCGATTTGCACTCTAGCTGTTCCCGACGACTCGACCCAACGATTTCCCCTGTTGTGTTGCCTCAGAACTTCATCTACAAGTGGGACCGGAGCGTCACGTGTCCTGTGGAGGACATCGAGTGGACAGGTTACGAATCCACCGTCCAGCTCATGTTCAGGTAGACTGATGTGTTCTGTTTGTCTGAGCGTCTGTGTTTTTCTGCCGCTAGCTGCTGGTCTGCCGCTAGCTGATGGTCTGCCGCTAGCTGATGGTCTGCCGTTCTGCCGCTAGCTGCCGGTCTGCCACGCGCTCTAACACTGTCGCCTGTGAATGCTTCAGTCTTAAGGCCATTACACACCGGGAGCGAAACGAATGAGCGAAATGAAAAGAACGACGTAAACATTTTTGAGTTCCCTTCCTGTTTATCGCACCTTGTACATCAAACGCGAAATTTCCTTTTGTGGTTTTGCGGCACTTATTTTATTCGCTTCAAGGTCGATTTCTACAGTGAAACGTTGTGCTTGACCCAGCGCGATTGTGCCTGGACCTAGCAGTTTAAATACCATTTTTTGCGGGGTTTTAATGAATGCGAATATTTGGCAAAATTGCGTCGCACCTGATGTATATTTTTCCGCAAGACATAAGCAAATTAATAGATCACTTTTTCGTGTCGTTTATTCGCTTCTCCTGATGTGTGATGGCCTTTAGTCTCACGTTTTAGCAGCGCTGCCGTGGTCATCGAATGGGGCTGCCTAGAAACGACACGTCATGCAAAATAGCAGAACATTTAATCATTTAACTGAATTGTTTTTAGAGGTAATTCTTTGGTCTGGGCAATTTGCTTGTATTCTTCAGGGACTACGTCTGAAAGTTCATGGATATTTTCATCACTAAGCTTTCATTATATCGTTCCAGTACAAATCCGCCCAAGACATCCTTCGCATATTTTCGGTGTTATTTATGTTCATAACCAGAGTCGGTTGGAAGACCAACCCTTAATGCCTTTCCCTAAACACTATTGATTATCCTGCCAAAGCATGCTTTGCTTGTACTCCTATTCTTGGTGTCTCTTACTTTAAAATGTCCCTGTGCCACTTTCAGAGAACACATTCAGGAGCCTACAGAGGAAGAGCTGCTCTCCCAACTCCACCAGCACCCTCACCTGAACCTCACCGGATGAATCCCAGTCACTATACTGGGCCACATAGGCTTTTACCACTTCACACTAAACGGTGCCTTTGCCTGTTGGAATTCCAGGGACTCACGAGCACAGAAGGGGCCATGTTATTTTGGACCTCTTTGTTCTAAACAATCACATTTTGTACATTACAGCGTTTAGACCACTGAATCACAGACTCTCTGTTTTACTGTACGGCCGCTATTTGGTTTTCATGTTAATGTGTCTTGGTCTGTACATTTTATTCCCCGTGTGGCATTGGGGAAACGAAGTGCACCAATGTTCTTAATAAAAGGATTTTACAGTGAGTAAAACGGGAAAAATATTATATTTTGTGAATATGCTGAAAGCTGTTTCTGTAACCGATGTATTATGTGTCTTGCAATGTAAATATATAAATGTATTAAAATAATCTCTATGGGGGAGAGAGATGGGCTGCATTTTATGTTCGTCTTAAGCTAAACATAAAGCCAATGTCTATGTTGTGAAAATTATAAAATGCTTTTGCTTAAATAAATTTGTTCAACCATTTTTTTTAAAACTGTTCTGTTGTGGTTTTCTTTTTGGTTGCCTTGTTGTTGCTCTCAAACGATGCAAAAATAACATCTCTGGGTGTCTTATTTATTTAACCGTTGCAGTCGGTTGAAATATCTCTGTGTGCTCCCGTCCGCACGTGTTTACGGAGGCCTTGGACTGGTCTGTCCTCAAGCACAAACCCGTATCTCCCTCTGGTTCACACGCATCCAGCCAGGCGAGTCGAGGGCGTTTTTACCCGGGAAGATTTCAGCTGATGCGTCCTGTTGATTCTCACTCCAGATATGGGTTCTTCACGCTCCCTCGGAGGCATGCAGGTTTTGACTGAAGATCCCAGCCCGTGTTGTATGTTGTGTGTCGAGTATATGATGGTGTGGAATGGGATGAATTCCTGTTTGTCTACCTGGAGGGCAGTAAGACTCGGGGAGGGGAGAAGATGCATGAACCCTCAGCCCACTGATGTCCCAGAGAGCTACTGAACGCGATGGCAGGTACCAGCTTGGGAAAGCAGGTGTGTTTGGGCAAATTCAGTGTCTGCCTACATTCAATCTGCTTAATGTCTTGCCCTGCGGCGCTTATTTTTTATATCGTAAATGTATCGCAGAGAAGTGATTGGCAGAGGAGTGGTCTTGTGTCATCTTTGGGGTCTCTGCCTACAGGCCAATATTAATGAAAATCCCGCAAAAAATGTTCCCATGAACTGTGTCTGGTAGAACATTGTTCTGTTCCACATAAGGAAATGGTGCTTTGGAAACCCGTCAAGTCCTGTCACATCACAGCAGATGTCTAACAAAACTTTAGGTAATGACTTAACGAGCCTACTAATAAAAGAACTTTCCCTAAAATTGCTGAAGGTTTCTTGGAAATGTGTCAATATCATAATTTATTCTGCTCCACACAATTCAATGCATACATTTGGTTATTATACGAAACAATTGCCCTGTTTCACAACACCGTAACCAGGAATCGGAAAGATTTCTGAAATGTTTGTGTGTACTAAGTGTAATTGCTGTGGGCAAGGTCCCATTTAGACATTACCCCTGAGGTTTGTTTGGTGCACCTATGCTTATAATGTGTACATGAGGAGACACAAACACACACACAGATGTTGGCCCTCCACACCCCACTCATGCACTGGGCATGTTTACAGGAAACAGACCGTGGCCTACAGGCCAACCTCCACAGGATTGGACTTCACAGTGATAACTCTTGTCTCCTCCTCCCACAGGTCACTAGCCAAATCTCTGAAGTGCTCATATGTGCAGCAGTGACCCGAACAAAAATAAAAATCACAGGTTAAATCTCAACGAACAGTTTAATTTAAAATGTTTTTTTGCCTGACGACTCAAAGAAACAAACCAGAAACAACATAAATCTCCCTCGGCGCAGCCTTTGCCCTGTCTACGTTGAATATCCATCGGTCGAGGCAAACGTGGCGGCCGCGTTCTAGCTCGGCCGCCGGTGCTGCGAAGCCGGAGGCACACGAGTCGAGGCCTGATTGGCGATAATTAGAAGCAGATGGTTAATGAGGCCGGCGGGCTAATGAACAAAACACGCTCTTGTTTACCCAGCTTGGTTGACGACAGATTGGGTAAACAAAGCCTCCCCTGGCTGGAATGCCACCACTAGCAGGGGGGACAGCCGGAGGAATAAAAGCAGCGAAGATGTATGTGCTGGACCGTACCGTAGATATGCCACCCGGGACATTCACGGACACAGCACAAAGGTTGCCCTCAGTTCCCTCAGTTGGATTGGACCGTACTCGGCGAGATCCATTTGTCGTTACATGGCCCGGCGAGGTTCACAGAGGTTCACGTTTTCTCTCGAGTGTGTTTATTTACCGTGTCAAGTTTGTTAGTGCTGTCCTGTCGTTTGTTCAGTCACTGGACTCAGCTGTTTTTCTGCTACCCCAATGTTGGTCTGACTGGTCGGTCTCACTTCACACCGTGCACTCTGTTTACTCAACAGTCAGCTTTTTCCAAATTACTCCCCGGGGGGTGGGTAGAGTTTGAGTAACCAATGCTTGATGATTAGTTGATTAAATCATCCTTGTGGTGCAAAATCAAACACAGTGAGTATCCTCAACACCATATCAAATCAAGGTTGCTGTTTTACGGAAAATTGCAGGCATTACTAAAGGCATCGAAACTTGCTCTAAATAACTTTTCCAAGAGACGACCTGCAACTGAATAGCCTTTTTTTCAACCATTTTAAGCCACGGGTGTGTAAGTCATCACTGTCTTACCTGTCATGTACAGTGACTCCATCTACGCAAATGCTTTCCCTGCCGAAAGCTCTCACGTGAAGTCAGACCTTCTGTTTCACCTGCCAAGGTAAATGATGTCATTGCAATGCAACCGTTTGACCTGAACACCGGAATGCATCTGATTGACATGAAGTCAGTTCTCCCAGCATGTGAAGAATGCAGCCCTCACCTCTCTAATCTCCGCTCACTCACTCTTTTCAATTGAACGGGATTTATTGGAACGGCTAATACGTTGCCATTGCAAGTGACACGGTAAAAAATACACCGCACAAAAATGTCATGACCTCTGTAATATCACGACCGTAACAAATTCATGGATTCATGTGTCTCCAAAATCTGGATTTAGATTATCAGAATATTATTATAATTTTTTTGCATCTTGGTTTTCCAGCAAAAATAACAACACTAAAAAGTGAAGCATTTGTGAGCTCGACAATTCACAACTGCCCAAGTAGGCCAAGAAAGACATCTAAAGTGGATGACCGAAAATGTTTCACTACAGACAAAAAACACACACACTCCAACAGAAGTTAGGTGTGAATGTGTCAGGCTGGGCTGCAATGGGCACATGACTAGTTAGCCTCGAATAAACAGGGCCCCGGTTACAGTTTCCTCAAAAGCACCTAAAAGATCCTGTGGCCAGACAAGACTTAAATTAACACGTTCCAGAATAACGACAAGAGGAAATTGTTGAGTGAAAAAAGGAACTGGCCAACATCCAGACTGTACCGTCCTAGCTAGCTGTGAAAGGTGGTGTAGGGCGTGTCATGGATTGAAATTGTATGATTGAAACTAGAATTGCTTCGCTTGCCTTGGCCGAGGGCCACAGCAGAATGCTATCCTTAGTACAAGCAAACCTCTCAGAACCTATAGCTACTGGATGTTCCTGTGCGGCACATCATAAAATCCATGAGGCTTTGATTTAGTCTACAAGGACTTCAATTAAACAATCGAAAGCGGCTGCAGATTCGGACTGGCAGAGCTTCACCTGATAGGGTAAAGCAGTCGCAGAACTCTGTGTGATTTTCAATTCAAACGTTATACGTCCATAATATTTCCGTTGTACTCGTTCCCAAAAGGAATGGTAGCCTTAAATTGGACGACGTGTCTACGACACAAACAATGACAGGAATACGCTGTTAACGGAGTCAAATGTCCCTTTGCTTACAACGGAGACGTCGGAAATAGGAATTGCACGTACGTTTCTAAACGAAGAAGCCAATTTTTTAAAAAGACGATTGGCTACAGAATGTGCCGTGTCGTGACAATGTTTGAATGCACTCCCGTTCGCTCACCCTCTCTTTTTATTGGAAAGTATACTGAACATAAGGTGAGGCTTTCACACACACACACACACACACACACACACACACACACACACACACACACTGGAAAAGTGAGACTAGTTGTCCTTGCCTCCCACAGAATTCCTTTCCTGCTTAAAGAAGGCGTAGTTTGTTGCTCACTTTGGGTTTTGGTTGATATGTAACCTATGTCCGTGTTATTCCCTGTGTAAAGAGCGAGGCAGAACTAGCTATCGACGCCAGTCACAGCATGCAGGACTGACCTCTGGGAGCGCTACAAGCAAGTCATGTTCAAAACGAAACATAAAGACTTCAACAGCCTCTTTTCTGATTGATTTACGTGCCAGTATTATGCTACGGCTGACAGTTAGCTCATGACTGTATGTCTGCCGACTGACTTTTGTTTTGTTTCTGAAGCCCCCCCAAACCCCCTCCCCCCCGAACAATTATCACAATTCATGCCGCCTATGTAGTTTCCTGCAAGTGACCTCATTATGGCGGTCGTTAATCCTTCCAGAATTTTCCTTGTCGTTCTCACTGCCCTGAGTCTCCTGAAAGGGTTCCAAGCAGCTGCACCACGTTCCCACCCATTACTGACGGGGGTTTCTTTCCATAATCACTCTGTCTCGCGCTCTGTCGTTCTGTAATAAGGGGAATTACTGCTCTTTTTGTTCCCGATCAATATGGTCCACCTGACGAGTCAGATGGTTTGACTGTATTCGTGGCTGAATAGGTCTAAAGTATCTGCTTTCGACGGTCCAACCGGCCGGCTGATTCGCTCCTTCTATTGAACCTCAAGCTGTCACCCATATAAGCAGTGTGGAATCTAGAAAGTTGGAGAACATGGGACACAACGACCCCATTCAACTTCCAGGTGTCGGCTGCAGATCACCTTACTCACACCACTGTGGTTACTGGTGGCCATGGGAGGAAGCTGATCCACGGACAACTGTCGAGGGGCAGGTTCTGTCGCCACCTACTTCTCCACCCATTCGCTGTTCACCTGAGGGCTTAGCTAACCGCTACGGAGCTAACCGCTACTCTAAGCTCTATCTGTACCTGTTAACCCTCGCTGGCTCTTTCACTGAATGCGAGGCGAGAGGTGTCCTTTAACCCGACCCTTTGAAGCCGCCGCTCCGTCCTTAAATGTGGTTCCTGGGAAAGAGCCTTGCGTCACCCCTGGTGTTTGCATTCAGGGATCGGGCCATTCCTCCCCCCCCACTGCACTCACTTTGACACCAGGACCCAGTTCTTTTTTTTCTTTCAAAGGTGAACTGGATCTGATTGATAGGATTAAATGCACAGAAACAGAATAAAAAACAACAGGGTTCCCCATTCAAGTCGATCATGCGGACGCTCCATTCAAACTCCTCCCTTGCGTGTAATTCTATCCTAGGCGAAATATGCGAGCCAATACATTATGACCAACGGCCTAATATGCTGTTGGTCATCTGAGTGTAGCCAAAACAGTGCCGACCCGCCACGTCGTGGACTAAACAAGACCCCTGAAGGTGTCCTGTTGTATCTGGTACCAAGACATTAACAGCAGATCTTTTGTGTTCTGTAAGTTGCTGTATGGACCCGCTGTTGATCTGTCTTGTGGGTCCAGTTCACCCGACAATTCCTTGAACTGATTCAAATCGGGAGAATTTGGAGGACAGGGTAACACTCTGAACTCTTCGTCAGGTTCTTCAAACTGAACAATGTGTGTCAGGGTGCATATTATCCTGCTAAAAGAGGTCACGGTGGACAGGGGTCATCATGACCACACTCTGACCAGTCTGCTGACCGGGAGAACCCCACAAGCGTTGGCAATTCTGAGATGCTCTGACCAAGTCATCTGGCAAAAACAATTCACTGCTCTTTACTGCTGCCCATTTGCCCTGCATCTAACATTTTGACTATTCAAACTGATTGTTCTCTTAACATCAGATCTACTAAGACCGTGACCTTCTGTTAGCAGGTGATCAACGTCATTCGCCGATTACCTGTGAGTGGTCATAATGTTTCCGCCCATATGGGCAATATACACAGGAGGCGTCGACCTCCTGACAAAACCCGTCTACGTCCGTCACCACCCTCTTAACTCAGTCGCCATTTGGCTGCCCAGCTAACCCACTCTTCATTCTGTTCAATGGCCTCTGCCAACCTTTCCACCCGTGTGGGAGCAGATGCACCTGCCTGTAAGGCCTCGCCCAGTCCCTTTCTCTCTTCGGTCGGAGAGGCGTGGCGAGAGCTAGTGCCTGCTCAGGTGAGCGGGGGGGAGCTGATTGAAGGCCCGGTGCACCCTGGCAACCTCCTTCGACATCTGCCAGCCAGATGCCACTGTTGCCTCCTCCATCTCACCACTGTTTGTCCCGTTCTACTTCCTGTGCGGCGTTAAGCAGGGCAGTAAACCGAACGTGGGGGTTCGAAAGATCAGAACATTCCGCTTTCGGCCTGTCTCACGCCCAGCTAATCTTTAGCAATCAGCAGCTGGTTCGCTCACTCTCATTCTCTTCACCTTATTCGCTTATGCGATTCCTTTTCTGTTTTGTCTCACTCCTCGCTCTCTGTCTGTTCTCTCATTCTGTCTCTGTCTTTAACAGACTATATTGGCATGGGAAACATTCGCTTTAGCAGGCTTAACAGTCATTTTTATTTGACACTGCATGAGCTTGCTTTATTTACTGAGGTACCTTTCTCTAAGTGATGAGCCAATTCTCTTGAAAACCCACAGGAAAACATCTGTAAAGTTTCTCTCACACTTGACAGAGCGCACTTTCGAAGCACGCAGCTCCATTCGGCTAGTGCTAACCGTGTGAAATAAAGAGTGCTCTGCAAACACACTGCTTCATGTTCGGCACTGTAGCCCGCCGGTAACAAATTAACTTGTGGCCAAAGTGCGGAATGCATTCTCCTACAGCGGAAGCGCTCGGACCGCCCGTATCAGCCCCAGCCCCGCCCGCTCGTTGGACTCCGAAAGGAGGATGATTTGCATACAGGTGAGAAGAAGAAAGAAATGAAATAGGGAACAGGGAGGTTGACGATTGTAGGGCAAGAAGCAAAGGTGTTTGTTCTGGAGAGCGAATAAGCGGGAATCCCCCCGAACAGAAAGGTTTAGGTCAACATTGGCATGTAGAGAGAGAAGCCAGCTGCTGTCTTCTTGGCTCTGTAGGAGGCAAGCCAGCCATTCGTCTCTGTCAAGAGTGTAGCTGCTCTGGGGAACTTCCACACTGAATTGAAGAGATATTAGGCCACAGGTAGATGGCAGTAGTTCCCCAGATAGGTTCCTTAATGCAAAAAGTCATATATGCAACAGGTGGTGAATTCTACGAAGCTGCAAACCCCCGGCATTTATATACAGACCGAACAAAGCGGCCGTGGTTTAGGGACGATGCAGAAGACCCATAGAAGATTATTATTTTATTGTGTGTCGTGTGCAAACATGAAAATAGCCCCGGTCCTTGTTGTTGGACACGGACAGTATTGTCGGGGTGTGCTATTGTATACACGAAATTACATTAAACTTGTCATTTATAGGAACTTAGACACATGCTGGCCTGCATTGCCTCGGTGAGGTCAACATGCGACGTTCATTATGGCACTGTTCTTGTCCAGCCAAACATCCGCAACCTATTGGTCATCCCAACGCTGTTCTCATTTCTCATTGGTCCAAACCGATAGCGTCGCCTCCTGATTGGAGCCCGGCGGATTGACCCCTCCTACGGACATAAAACATATCTACCTATCTGTGAGGGCCTACTGTTTACAATCGTGTGTGTGTGTGTGTTTAGAGATCGGGGGCAGCCATCCCCCGTGGTGCAGGGCAGAGTTGTTCTTAGTTGCGGTGAACGTGAGAAGGGTCACTGATGTGGCATCTTAAGTTTCCTGGTAATCGCTCTTGAAGGAAGTGTTCCCGAGTTTCCCACAGAGACAGGACAATGAGTCTAGTCTTGGTTAGTGGAACGCTGCTACCTGCCTCTCCTCTCGCTCACCCCCTCATCGCGTCCCCCCCCCACCCCACACGCCCTCACCCCCTTTCCCTCCCAATCTCTCAAAGCCTTCTCCGTTGAAAGGGAGCCTACATATTTTCATAGATCAAGTCTCTTCGCAGAGGGCATGAAATGGATACCGCTGGAATGGAACTGATTAAATGGGATTTGATAGATCTGCGACTGTACCGTGAACAAGTGCAATGCTGGACGTTTACTTGGTGGCGTTTTTGCGCCGGTCAGTTTGGTTGTGGTCGTGGCTGCATCTAGTCTAGTGGTTAGGGCATTAGACCGGTAACGGTTGAGAGCGACCTGTGAGCGAGACGTTAAATCCACTTTCCAAATGAAGATTTTCATTGAGCTTGATTTGTTTTAGTCCAGGTCTAGGATTAATCTGGA
>CM055762.1:2827821-3075321 GCA_029465975.1 Dallia pectoralis | reverse complement strand
TGTGAAGAAATTTCAGTGCACGTCTGCGGATTAGTGAAAACGATGCTCTCAAAGTCGACGTAATTGATAGATTATTGTTTTTCTTCTGCCTTGGAATGGAACAATGTTCTAAGGCAGGATATGATTAAATAGGATTCGATTGTTCTGTGAGACAAAGAAGCATCAGTATTTTTGTTTAAATGAGCAATACATCAACAGTGATAATTGCCGTAGGCCTCGAGCACTGGGAATATTCCAGTTATGCCAGGGACAGACATTTCCTGCAATATGATTACAATACAGCCTTCAAAATAAAAGCATGCCCCCCACAAAACCGACAACTTTGAGATCTGCTGCAGTGAAATCTCTTTAGCAAAAGTAAATTAATTAATTTTGTCAACATATTTTTATTATCATTATTACAATTCCTGAGAATCAAACAGTTTATGTTTGCTTGCAACTGTATAGTAACAGTATTTTTCAACCACCAGAGTTTGCGTGAACTCATGGAATGTGTGGAATTGTGTGTGAATTTTTATAAATAGATATAAATATACATTGATGTAAATATGACACGTCTAGACATGGGACTAAGCAATGAGTCGGTCTACGGTTTGACAGACGCTGTTTATTGTCGTCATGTGAACGCTCTCCAACTGAATGTCCCAAGAACTGATCTTAGAAATGATTCTTGGCGTCAGCAGGCTGTTCACCCCTAATATTATCAGGAAAGTCAAAGCAAAGGACTTTAAATCACACCCACAACGGTAAACTGAGTATCTGAGATAAGGTACCGGGACATTAAGGCACACAACACCGTTCACCACAGAATGTAATGCCTCATCTGCCGTCAGACAAAAAAATCAAGGTGAGCATCTATTGTGGCATTTTATTTTTGTAGTGTCCATAGAATGTCTGCTTAGACTACAACATGTAATAAAAAAGGCTTCGGTGGCCCAATTAAATCAAATGTTTCAGGTAGCTTGCCACAGGCTCTGTTCCAGTCATCTGTTTTGTGTTTTATAGCCTCGTCTGTCCCACAGGCAGCTCTGAACTCAGACACCTCTTCAAACAGTATACAGTGGTGGACAGCAAAAGAGATTTGAAGTGATAGCTCTTTTTAGAGAAACAGAAAGAGCCCAATTGTCTCCGCGGCCCTCTTCTCCCTCCCCGTGACGGCCTTGCGTGCCTCTGGAAGGAGAAAGGAAAGAAAGGAGATTTAGAAAAAGAGCCAGAGAACGCAGTTCGGCCGCGCAGCTGCTCCTCCGGATGATTTTTGGATTACATCAGCAGCAGCCGAGAAGAAAGGCGAGAAGGAGGGATCGAGAAAGGGGGCACAAGGAGAAGGGTGTGAGGCACACTCCACAAATCAGGGCGCCTTTCAGAAGGGAAACAGGGAATTGCTCCGGAGTTGCTCTTGACAGAGCTATCGTTGTTAGCCGACTGAAGTGGCTGAAGCCAGGGCTGAATAGTCCAGTGGACTGTTGTCGTCCCCTCCCCTCGCCCTGTCCCCATTCCACCGCCTCAGAGTCGCCACCGTAGGCTGGGCTTGTGAGCGGCGTACAATCACATTACTTGGTTCTATATCGTTACAATCACAAGCCTGGTTCTATATCGTTACAAGGCAGAGATTCGAGTTCATGGCAGAGACGATCTAAACAAAGGTGAACATATTGAAGTGTTGACAGGGATTGTTCTGTATCCAACAACGTTAGTTGTAGGGTTTGCTGTCTTCTCCAGCATGTTCTCCGGCGCGCTAATGGTGGTGCTGGTGATTGCCATTCTCTTCAGGAGAATCATTTGGCAAACCGTCTGCCTGTTTATCGGCGACAAGATGCTTAACAGGCGCACTAAGGCCAAAGCATCTGTAGCAGATCTCCGTCGCCGTAATAAAAATAGGGAGCTGAGCGTTGATGATGACGATGATGATGTGTTTACATGACTTCGATGGCTTTACTAAAGGCATTTCCATTCACTGACTCTGTCTATGTTCTGTGCATTACCATATCACAATAAAAAAAAACAGACTGCAGTTTTTCTCTCCGTTTCCGTGACTGTGACCTGGGTGACTTATTTATTGCTGTGATAATATTGTTTCATTTCACAAACAAAAAACAATATGAGTTAAAAATAATTCAAAAGAAGTTAAATGTGTCATCGTGTTTTCCCTCGGCAGAAAAAACCCTCCCGGAATCAAAACAAAAGTTTATATACAGTACATACAGTGAACTTCCAGGTGTGAGTTTATTTACAATACTCTTATTTATCTCAAAGGAAGGTTTGCTGTGATCACAGAGCGTGTGTGTCATTGAAGACTATTTATATTGCTGAAAAGCCCCAGTAACGTCTGCCGGGCTTTGTTTGCTCAAAACAAAACCATTGCATCACTGCCACAGTTAAATGTTTTGTTGTTACTTCATTTCTGGGATATTTTTGGGTCAACTAGTCACATAGTTTGTTCGGTCTAAGCAGGAACCAACGAACTATTGCAGCGCAGTTACAGTCAACCTATCAAAAAACAATAGCGCAAAACATTGTTCCATGTTTAGATCGAATAGTATTGTCTGTTTGACCCCCAGCCTCGGTAAATCATGTTCAGTTTACTTCTGTGGTACGTGTCAGAGAAAATAAAAACACAGATTTCTAATGATGCCGTAATTTATATCTGGTGCCTGTCAAGCATCCTGTGGTTCTGGGTGTGTGTGGTCACTCCACCGCCCCACAACCTCTGAACACACGGCACAGCTGGGAGGTTTCATAAGACTGGTATATGATGAGGAACATGGACATCTGATGGTTCGGCCCTACGTAGTAAGAGTTGGAAAAAGACGCAAGCCAACGCATGAGCAGAATGTTTTACGTAATTCAAAGACAAGTAAGGAGGGGGCGGGGGTCAAAGAATGCGCTCTTCCTCGCCAGAGGAGTCCTCTGCCTTAAATTAGCTCTTGACTGCATTTATTTGTCATTTCATTCCTGAAACAGGAACATTGTCTATCCCTTTTTATTACTTTTTGTGACAGGTGTTTTGTTGCTTCTAAGCGAATAGACAACGTCCTTTTGTCCGCCAGCACGTCTTCCGAACGCACGACTCCGGGACTGCGGATTGTGATGTGGAGGGTGTGACTGTGTAAAACCATCCCCTCAGCAGTGCCTTGTCGTTGATAGACTTTTATTGTCACTTTTGTTGTTTTATTAGCCCTCAAAGTCAAGGGCCTCACCCACAGGAAGTTCAGGCTGAGTATATCTCTGCAATATGGGGGTGGTCCGTCAGAACACTTGTCCTTTTTGTTCCGGTCTTTCTCAGCCTGGTTAGTAATGTTTTCAGTGTTGAGCTGTGAAAGGGGAGGTCTTTACTAGTTTTTGTATTATTATTTTTTATTTTACCAAGAAAAGGACTCACTGAGATAAAAATTATATTTTGCAAGAGTGTCCCGGCCAAGATGTGCATTAACAAACAAAAACGAAGGGATAGGCACCAACAAACAGAACCAAGTTGATAAAATCCAACCCAACATAGGAAAAACTAAATACAGCAACCATTGCATCCATCACTAAATAAACAAGTTAATACAGCTACAATTAAGAACAATTCCCAATTTTAAAAGCACTGACAACTATGCTAAGCGTAGCTTTAATCACGCCCAGTGCTACACGCTCCTGCACTTTTCTGCCCATTTATATGGAGCCATTAAATACAGATCCTGTAATCGTAAGCAGTCATTTTTTAGAGCTTAAATTGTGGATAAATTCACAAAGGTAGGTGTGAAACCGAGAGTGGCTTTGTAAATTTAAAAGTATCAATGAGAGCCCACATGTGAACAATGAGGGCCAGCCCATTATATTGTACAGAACACACTGGTGAGTGAGGGCTCTACAATTAGCAATGAAGCTCCATGGTAAAGGGTGTCTTGAAAGTGTAAGGACTAATGGAAAAAATGCATGGAAATGGCCTTCCTGTAATATACAAAGCATTTTTATTTTACCAAGTGTAGAACACGTGTCTTAAAAAAGAGAGTGTCACTAATTAAAATCTAAGGATATTTGTGTACAGATACTGACTCAATAACAGACTCATGCAGTAAGTAATGAAGTATCTCTATTTTTTTTTCCTTGAGTATGAAAACAACATGAAATATGTCAAATATTGAAAGCCAGCTGTGACTTAGAAAGGAACTGTGACAACTAGTATGACTAGTCATCCTCTTTTCGTTCTTTTTGTGCTCACCTTTCCTTGGTTTGAGTCAATTATACGCACCTGGTTTGAGTTTGATAATAAGGAGGTGAGAAATTAATGTTTGCTTGGGGTACATCCATGCCAAACAATAAATCATAGTATTTACTGCATAACAATGTATGTTAGTGTGGGCTACATCTATGCCAATGTCATTCATGTAAATTGTAAAGAGTAGTGGTCTTAGAACCGACCCCTGAGGCACACCTTTGAACAGATTTATAGGCTGAGTGATGAGACCTTGTACCTGCACACATTGTGATCTGTGTGATAGTTTTCAACCCATAAAAAGATTTTCTAGTGATAAGTCTACATACAAAAGTCTATGTTTCATCAATTCATGATCCAATGTGAAAAAAGTCTTTGATAGGTTGATAAAGAGAGGGCTGCACAGTAATTCCCCTTGTCTATTAGAGACATGTGTTACTTTAAACCATGCTTTAAAAAGCATTTAGAACACACATTTTAAATCATACACGAACAGAGCAAACAGAGCAAAAACACACAACACAAACAGTACGACAAGAGACCATGCCTAGTTGGCATATGTACCGGGTAAAAATAGAATGTGTTATATGTCTATATCTGACGAGCGCAAGATGTCTAGATGTGTAAGCAGATAGCAAAAAACGAACAAGAGCGATGTCAGAACATGTGCAACAGAGCAATATCTGTATGAAAACTTGTGCAAACGAAGAGCCATGTCCAGTTCTAGTACATGATGTTCATTGTCCACCAAGGTCTTTCGTATGAGGACTGATAATGTCCAGGGTGGGCAATGTAAGACTGTAAGATGAAGAGATTTAGAAATCTCCAGGTCAAGAGACAATGATTTCATTTGTATGGACCTAACCCTTACTTAGATCCATCTGTCTTATTTACATTATATACATTCATGGATTTGTCCCTATTGAAAACTGATTTACTGAGCCACAACTATGATAAAACTATCACATCAGCGCTGGTAGTACTTGACAATATACAAATCATACCATCTTTTCCAATAAAGCTGCTTACATTAAAATATCGCGGGTACAAGCGGCCGAAATGGGTTTTCTCAAAGGTGGCTGGCCTCTCCCTTAGGGATAGGGTGAGAAGCTCAGTCATCCGAGAGGAACTCGGAGTAGAGCCGCTGCTCCTTTGCATAGAAAGGAGCCAGTTGAGGTGGTTCGGGCATCTTGTACGAATGCCACCTGGGCGCCTCCCTAGAGAGGTGTTCCAGGCACGTCCAGCTGGGAGGAGACCTCGGGGAAGACCCAGGACTAGGTGGAGAGATTATATCTCCACACTGGCCTGGGAACGCCTCGGGATTCCCCAGTCAGAGCTGGCTAATGTTGCCCGGGAAAGGGAAGTTTGGGGTCCCCTGCTAGAGCTGCTACCCCCGCGACCCGACCGGTTGAAGATGAGATGAGAGACATTAAAATATGCCAAATGTATCCCTTGCTCTTGGTTTTAATTCAGCCCGAGTGTTAAAGGTAGGATTTCCAGATAATCACAGCATAAAAACTATTTAACGCCTCTTCATAACCAATTTGATGGGAATAACTTTCTTGTTATTACAAGTCATTTTCAAGTAAAAAAATCTATGTGTGTTCTTGCTAGTTGTTAATGTGCTACACACACCAAACAAATCATAGCCCCATAATCAACTGTTTTAACCCTTTATGAATTCCAGACTATGTTTGTCTTGCCAGAGGAGCGTGGACACGCGAATGACGGCTATAAGCGCAATGTCACCCACCGTGTTTAGGGAGTTCCGCTATTTCCCCAGGATGAAAGCAGTTAGCGGAGAGAAAGAGGGGGGATGGAGTTACCAGTCAGCCGGGTCTAAAGCCTCCCCACTAGAATTCCAAAGGAATGTCTGTTGATCACCCCTGCTTTGGTGAGGGTTGTTTCTGGATAAACAATTTGAATTAAGCGGAAGGCTTAACGAGGTCTGTTGCAAAATCTCACGATAATGTTAGCTTGCAGCTACTAGCTTAGCAAACG
Organism: Dallia pectoralis; assembly: GCA_029465975.1. Classification (NCBI taxonomy): domain Eukaryota; kingdom Metazoa; phylum Chordata; class Actinopteri; order Esociformes; family Umbridae; genus Dallia; species Dallia pectoralis. The sequence continues at coordinate 3,069,122 of CM055762.1, read as the reverse complement.
TTGTCAACTGTACTGGTTGGAATATTTAATGCTGCTGCTATGACTGGGAATTGGCTAATGTCTGCAAGCTTAGCGGATTATCAGAGCTTTCTGGACGTTCTGGAAATTCATTGTGCACCAAACACCTTAGCTACATATGAAATAATGTTACTTAAACTTGCTAATCAAACAATTGTCACCTTCATTTACAGATGTGTTGATTTTGTTGATTTTAGAAGATTAACTTAAAAAATATATACTTAATTGGTTATATTGTTTTCAGGCTTTATTAAGTAGTGAAATGGTTTTAACGATTGCACATATACACAGCTCTGAGTAACATCATTTAAGACCCAATGTGGTTTGGAGAGATCCAGTTTTTGTAAAATTAGCATAGCCAGTTCAGATTAGAATCCTGAGTGGTCATTGGCTTGCAATGTATCAGCTGGGCCAGGGATCGCTCCTGTCACATCATGTCAGATTGCATTATGGGTATTTAATCGCCAGGCTACTCAGCCGTGCCCGTGCGGTGCACGCCAGTGCAAAACCACCTAGCACCCCTCTACTGTGTTCACCTTTGAGGGGGATAGGTACTGGATACTTTTGAGAATATATATACTTTATGCCTATATTAACATTATGCATATATTAACCTTTTGTAGCAAACCTGTCTTCCAACCAGATATTTGATGCCGTTTTAAAGTAAAGTTTCCAATGTTCCGCTAGTTGGTTTGAAAAATGCATTTGAGGGCACATGCCATGATAAACCCGAAGGACGGTTTACACCTCATCTTCGAAAGAGAGTCGACTGCCCTGCAGGCAAAAGCTATAAGGCCTATCCATTGTAAATGCTGCTACAAAAGGTCTTAGATAAGGCTGACTAGCCCATAGCCCCGGGAAAGGCTGACTGACACTGCATTTTTGTGGACTGGTACAGATGGGCTTACCCTGGACATGAGTCTGACTAGGGATGGTCAGACAGAGGGAAGTGTCATCAGTACAACCGCCACATCGAGAGTGTCAAAGATGACACGTTGTCAAGGACCTGTAAAGATACAACGACCAAATGTTTAGCTGTCCCTGTTCATATGTTAAATTAGCCAATTGACATTTTCTTTGAATGCAAAGAAACGCGCCACTGTGATACGTGCGAGCATGTCAAAGCAGAATGTACCTTTTTTCCACCGGCCCCCAGCTCATTGTGAACGTTGAATTATCCCGTGTGCCTCGAATCACAGTTTGGGAAGCGCTTCAATCCGAACCTCTTCTGACCAAGCACTCGATAGGCTTGACCGTCAGTGGCGGTGAGACAGAGACGGGGCCCATCAACGTCCAACTAGCCGGTCGAGTGGCTCCTTGATGTCTTTGTCACCTCTGCCGCCGGGTCGCAAAGACACTCGTAGAATTCCCAGGATGCCGTGGGGGGCGGAGCCGTGCCTGTGGCCTGACACTCCCCAGCACTGAGCTAGTGATAACGTTGCCGTGTTGAGATGCCTTTCCCAGCGCTTCCTCGCCGTCTCCAGCCGGGTTTAAAGGAGGCCCGTGGTAAACTCCTCTCCATTGGAGGGTTAAGCTCTGGGTCAACTGGTATGCCAAGGTCTTTAAAAAAATGGCTATAAAATGAAAGGCTCCTAATGGGACCACCAGTGATGGCAGGATCCCTGTAGCAGAGCAGGCCCGTAAACACTTCCCTCACTTCCCCTTCACTCACAGAGAAGGCTGTGAAACGATTTGAAATGCGCGGCGCTTTACGAGACACTGTCTCAATGGTGCAACTAGGGCTCTTTTTTATTGAGGAATACGATTCCGGAATGCCCCCGTTAATTGGCCAGAACGAGCATTCCTCCTGTTAACGTGTCTCTTGATTAAGTTGTCACAAACAAACAAAAAAATTGAAAGGAAAATCTTATTGGATTGGAGTTTGTATTACTTGATGAACAGAAGTTTGGCTCATTTACGTGGCGCAAAATTATTGAGGAAAGGAATCAAGGACAGACGGTCGTGCACTAAATTATCCAGGAGGACAAAGACGGTCTCTTCTTTGCTTGTCTGTCGGTCTGACACCGGGGTTACTTCAGCTTAGACGGCACCCATCAACCCAGTGGCCACATACCTGAGATATCTTAAGAGGCTTCAAAGATCTGTTTAATGGCCAGGAGCAGGCCATTGTGAATCCCAGTAAGTGTTATCTGCGAACAGCCACACTTAACTAGACGAGATGTTGTTACACACCGTCACATGACACTGGAAGTGTCGTCTCATCACCTGGCCATACGCTGGAGATTTTATTTAGCCTTTCTTTAGTGACCTGGAAATGGTTTTATGAACTAGGAAGGTGAAACATTGATTCGGTAACAGGATAACTTAACATCGCAGGCGTTACAGACACGCCTGTCGCCAGTGGCAAACGTTGGTCTTGACAAAAAGGAGGAATGTGTAAAAGCAGACGTCTTCCAGTTCCCCTCAGAACCGGATGTGTCTGGTTGTTGCCAGCTATGTGGAGGGTGTCAACAACAGAACAGTGCTTATCCTAACGTAGCCACTATGCCAAGACACACTGAATGACATGAGTGGATAAGACAACTAATATATTATGGCGACATACACGCTCACTGGCCCATATGAAATTTTAACCCAATTATTTTCACCATCGACCTTTAACCTAATAATTCTTAGACCTCTTTTAGACCACCTTTCAGTCCATTTATCACATGTATTCCAAAAGCTTGTGCACCTGAATCAAGTCGACTAAAAGTAACTATGCTCCAAGATTATACGTGTGCGCTCATTCAGGTGTCACGATTGGTGTGGTGGCGTTGCTACACGGACATATTTCGGTGATGCACTTCCTTGTTTACGTTTGTCTCACGGCTGTTGGTAATTATAATCATACGGGATATAAAGGGGTCGCTAGCAAGTCACTCCTTGCTTAGCATTGTTTATTCTATGTCACTGTGTTTTAGAGATTATACGACTCTGCAATGGCTTTCACCACACTTCGCCGATCGATACATGACAGAATGCTAAGCCACCCAAGAAGCCCGCAGAGCCGGACGGTGAGTGGATTCCTCGGAGGGGCAAGCTATAGCGCTCCGAGGTATGAAGCTCACCGTCAACCCACGGAGCAGCAGGAGCGGCGCTACACCTGGCAGGGTGATTGGGGGTCCGACTCCCTCTCCTCGGATGATGAGGAAGCGTTCTACGAGCGAGTGGAGGAGGACTCCCTGGAAGACGCCCTGCTATGGGACCCCGTCCTCAGTCGACTAGTCCCCGCAACATCGGACGTCGGCTGGGGCGGGCAGAAGACACCGCCCACTGTTCCGGGGCTGCAGACAGGGGGAGGAAAACCCCTGGAGCTACAGCCACTACCCCCGCCGGAGGAAGACCCTTTCCGACCACCTACCTCCGGGACAGAGAAATCCCCGGAGGGGTTACATAAGCAGCCCCCGGCTGTCATTAGGGCGTGGTGGAAGGCATGGCTGGACTTTCAAGATCTGACGCCAGAGATCGCCTCCGCCACGCCAGCGCCCGAGATGGCCGCTACGCCAGCGCTCAAGATGGCTGTTGCCGGCACGCCAGCGCTCAAGATGGCTGCCGTCGTCCCGCCGGCGCTCAAGATGGCTGTTGCCGTCACGCCAGCGCCCACGATGGCTCCCGCCGTCACGCCAGCGCTCAAGATGGCTGCCGTCGTCCCGCCGGCGCTCAAGATGGCTGTTGCCGTCACGCCAGCGCCCACGATGGCTCCCGCCGTCACGCCAGCGTCCAAGATGGCTACCGTCGTCCCGCCAGCGCCCAAGATGGCTGCCGCCGTCACGCCAGCGTCCACGATGGCTCCCGCCGTCACGCCAGCGCTCAAGATGGCTGTTGCTGTCACGCCAGCGCTCAAGATGGCTGCTGTCGTCCCGCCGGCGCTCAAGATGGCTGCCGTCGTCCCGCCGGCGCTCAAGATGGCTGTTGCCGTCACGCCAGCGCCCACGATGGCTCCCACCGTCACGCCAGCGCTCAAGATGGCTGTTGCTGTCACGCCAGCGCTCAAGATGGCTGCCGTCGTCCCGCCAGCGCCCACGATGGCTCCCGCCGTCACGCCAGCGCCCACGATGGCTCCCGCCGTCACGCCAGCGCCCACGATGGCCCCCGCCGTCACGCGAGCGCCCAAGATGGCTGCCGCCGCCACGCCAGCGCCCAAGATGGCTGCCGCCGTCACGCCAGCGTCCACGATGGTCCCCGCCGTCACGCCAGCGCCCAAGATGGCTGTTGTCGTCACGCCAGCGCCCAAGATGGCTGCCGCCGTCACGCCAGCGTCCACGATGGCTCCCGCCGTCACGCCAGCGCTCAAGATGGCTGCCGCCGTCTCGCCAGCGTCCACGATGGCTCCCGCCGTCCCGCCAGCGTTCAAGATGGCTGTGGTCGTCACGCCAGCGCCCAAGATGGCTGCCGCCGTCTCGCCAGCGTCCACTATGGCTCCCGCCGTCCCGCCAGCGCTCAAGATGGCTGTTGTCGTCACGCCAGCGCCCAAGATGGCTGCCGTCGCCACGCCAGCGCCCAAGATGGCTGCCGCCGTCACGCCAGCGCCCACGATGGCCCCCACCGTCACGCCAGCGCCCAAGATGGCTGTTGTCGTCACGCCAGCGCCCAAGATGGCTGTCGCTGTCACGCCAGCGCCCAAGGTGGTTGCCACCGTCCCGCCAGCGTCCACGATGGCTCCCGCCGTCACGCCAGCGCTCAAGATGGCTGTTGTCGTCACGCCAGCGCTCAAGGTGGTTGCCGTCGTCACGCCAGCGCCCAAGATGGCTGTTGCCGTCACGCCGCCGCCCACAATGGCTGCCGCATCGCCACCCACAATGGCTGCCGCATCGCCGCCCACAATGGCTGCCGCATCGCCGCCCACAATGGCTGCCGCATCGCCGCCCACAATGGCTGCCGCATCGCCGCCCACGAGGGCCGCGCCACGACGACGCTCACGATGGCCGCCGCCACGAGGACGCTCACGATGGCCGCCGCCACGACGAAGCTCACGATGGCCGCCGCCACGACGACGCTCACGATGGTCGCCGCCACGACGACGCTCACGATGGCCGCCGCCACGACTACGCTCACGATGGCCGCCGCCACGACTACGCTCACGATGGCCGCCGCCACGACTACGCTCACGATGGCCGCCGCCACGACTACGCTCACGATGGCCGCCGCCACGACGACGCTCACGATGGCCGCCGCCACGACGACGCTCACGATGGCCGCCGCCACGACGACGCTCACGATGGCCGCCGCCACGACTACGCTCACGATGGCCGCCGCCAAGACTACGCTCACGATGGCCGCCGCCCGACTACGCTCACGATGGCCGCCGCCACGACTCCGCTCGCGATGGCCGCCGCCCGACTACGCTCACGATGGCCGCCGCCACGACTACGCTCACGATGGCCGCCGCCACGACTACGCTCACGATGGCCGCCGCCACGACTACGCTCACGATGGCCGCCGCCACGACTACGCCACGATGGCCGCCGCCACGACTACGCTCACGATGGCCGCCGCCACGACTACGCCAACGATGGCCGCCGCCACGTCGCCCACGATGGCCGCCGCCACGTCGCCCACGAGGGCCGCCGCCACGTCACCCACGAGGGCCGCCGCCACGTCGCCCACGATGGCCGCCGCTACAACGCACTCTCAGCCGCACTAATTGGCGGCCTCTCAGGCCACCGAGGCCTATTCAGGGCTGGACCTGCGGTCCTGGACTGACCCTTTTGGGTTTGACTGTGGGTTCTCTCCCTGTTGCTCCCTTATTTTGTTTTTGTATTTCCGTTCGGCTATCTGGGGAGCTAGCCTTTTAGTGGGGGATACTGTCACGATTGGTGTGGTGGCGTTGCTACACGGACATATTTCGGTGATGCACTTCCTTGTTTACGTTTGTCTCACGGCTGTTGGTAATTATAATCATACGGGATATAAAGGGGTCGCTAGCAAGTCACTCCTTGCTTAGCATTGTTTATTCTATGTCACTGTGTTTTAGAGATTATACGACTCTGCAATGGCTTTCACCACACTTCGCCGATCGATACATGACATCAGGGCTATGATGTTTAGGGGGTTCCCAAGCTGTGTTGCCTAATCTCTATCCATGACCTATATTATTAACTACCCCAACTCGCCACACAAAAACGGCCCCTCGTTTATGAACGCCCTCTACATAGAATAGACTTCCCCTGGTCCACCTCCCTCACTCCCCACCCACATCACTCCCGGGGATCTTCACACATCATCGCAAACTGTGGATTTCCCGCTCCCATCCTCCGTCTTTTTCAGAGTCCTTGGAAGCAACCAGTGCCTAAGCCCGCGAGACATTCATTTTATGTCATTTCTGTGGTTCCCCCACCCAGTGCAGCGAGGGGCCATAGCAGGCCTCAGCCGCGGGGAGCTCAGTGTGATGCTATTTAGAGCCACATCTGTTTGTGGCCCGCATTTGCATCACTGAATGCGTGCACTCTGAGAGCTACACCCACCCCGATTAGCCTCTCAGTGCAGGCAACCCATCTGTTAAAAACAAAAAGGGACGACAGTACAGTCTCCAAGCAGACTCCATCTGCCGTTGCTGTACGGACATAATGCGCAGCTATGAGCGTTTCTCTTTGCAAGCGCACTTCTCAGAAATCAAAGCACACTTTGTGTTCGACACACAAATTATCGTGCCCACGTGTAGCTATTCAAATGGCACGAGGTATTCAATTCCATTCAATCGGTCTGTTCTATCATGGTGAATTACAAAGCAATTATGACGACTGTCCTCCCTGACACTAATAAAAGAATGAAATCCGAAATGGTGTTTCTATTCAATTGTGTATAATGAGATGGGTGAAGGCCCACGCCCAGCGGTTGAACCAGTCGTTCCCCACACACACTCAACTATTCTTCAGGTTGGGTTTCAATCTAATTATGACCCAATCAATCTCCCCTGGCATGTGAAGAGAGGAGCAGGACATCTGCTAACGTCGTCTCCGTCCGTAGCCCCTGAAAGGAGAAAACAAGACTGACGATTAGCCGTGGCTTCTTGTGTGATCTTCAGAACGTTAAACAGGCAATTACTATTAGCGCTGTGCGTTAGAAATAATACAGTGGTTGTAAAAGTTCAACAACATGTGCACGACTACTATCCCAGATCCATCTCTCTGGCAAAATGCCCAACCTCCATAATACTTAGGACATTGTAAATATGGGCTCCTCATTATCTTTTGATTTCTGTTCGACCATAGGGTTTAACCGGTGTATTTTTTTGGAATGAGTTCAGCACGCCGTTACGTTAGCAAAGAACACAGGTTGTAATTTACTTCTGGTCACTTCCTCGAGCATCTCCCTTTGCCCTCTTTTGAGGTTTTAAGGCTTTAGTTTCCTTTCTGGGCCGTCATTTAAGACGCTTGCATTTTGTGAATGCGTGATTATGACATATTGTGCCTGGAGACTATGGCGTAGGGATGGCTTGTCCGCTTGCATTAGGGTGACGTGAATGCGCGAACGTCCCAAGGAGGCACAAGGCCTGGCCTGGTTTCAGTCGTGTCGTACGGCTGCGTGTTTTTCACACGGGCGCTGTTCGGGGGCTGAGGTTGTGGCGGCTTTTGTGGCGTTACATGATCGCCGGTGAATTCGGGTCTCGACAAAAGAGAACCGCGGCCCAGGATTTATGTGTTCAGAAACTCCCTCTTCTGAAAGCCCATTTTGTCTTTGTCACCGTTCCATCCGTTGACTCGCATGCGGCGTTGGCGTTTTGTTTTGTTGAAACGTTGCAAACAGACAAAAAGAACGCTGTTTTCTGAGGCCCCTGTTAGGGGCACGACGAACACTTCTACATGCTCATGTTTTCTTTGAGGTTTCTGCTGCTGCATTTTAAGGTACACTGGTCCTGCAGTTCCACGTTTAACCGATAGGTGGCACTCATTCCCCAAAGGAACTTAGAAAAAAAGGTGATGATCAGCAAATAAGGGCTTGCATTGCTGGGCATTTACTGCCATACATTTGCAACACGCCTCTAAATGTTATTAGAATGGGTTTCCGTGGATGCTGAAACTTAATCTTTGTTTAAGTGAATACTTTATCTTTGTTATTATTTCGATTTGTCGGGCTTTTTTATGCTTCAATCGACAAACAAGTAGGTAATGCGAGAGGAGAGTGATTTGAAGCCATGCTGTAGCAGTACATGTGCACAGGAACAAGCGACTTAGATCTCTGAACCACACTACATCACACAGTTCAATTAAATCTACCAGCTAATGTAACTAATGTAAAAGTCATTTATACAGGTGCCGTAAAGAAGTAGTCGTTGCCACCGTTTCGTTTTTTATTAACAGTTCACCTGGCGTCTAGAAACCCTGTCTCCATGTACAACACACCAGAGCCAATATATTTTCCTCAACCAGTTTGATAGCTCAACAAATTGACCGCTGCTTTATATTTTCTCTCTGTTATCAGGCCAAAACAAACAGGCTCTGCTGAGGCCGCCCGATCTCTGCTCTAACATGGGACCAGTGAGTCAGTGTGTCAGGGCAAAGCCGGTGTTGTGACACCCAGACGTCAGAGAATCGTGCACCTGACCCACCTGTGTGGGAGCAGAGTGACCTCTGCATCACATTCCCGGCTCTGCAGTCCGGACTCTTTATCTGCAGTGGGGCGACTGATCTGGACGTTTCCGACGCTGCTGTTATCACCGGTTACGGGGAATCCCACTGGAACAACCAGAAAAAACAGCCTTTGAGCTGAACAAACACGGTACTACATCAAAACGTTGTACGTGGACGGTTACATGCACATCTTACTGCGTTTTGATTGCGGTCAGATCAAAGACAACACAGACATTCAAGTCATCATACCTATTTTACTAAACGACGCAATTTTACCGTATAGTTCATATTTTAAATTGACTTGAGTGAATTTAAATATAATTGAGGCCTACATTTTTCAAATAATCTTCTCTCTGTTCTGGATAGAATGCCAGTAGGCGCAAGCGTCCAGACACTTCGCAGGGGATGAGACGAGTATTTAAAAAATGTTAGGTATGTTTACTGTCTACCAATTAGGCAGTAAAAATGTCAATATCCTCTTGTGATCTTAAGGTGGTAATTTTGTTCTGCAGCTGCGAGGATTGATTTACATTACATTGGCGGTTCGAGGCGACTCTTAAGTCATTATAAAATATGAACTGATTGCAGACATCTGCTTAAAGGAATAAACAAGCCTGCACAGCTCATTTAGCTACCGGTTCTAAAGGAGTCAAAGCCTCTCAATAAAAGGAACTCCGAGCTATTTGTTCCACGGTCGGGTGTGCAACAAGTGTGCATAGCTCCCTCAGCTTAGTCGACCCATTTAACACACTGTCCATCTGTTCACGCTGACACACACACACGGGCATCAGGGGAAGACGTCATCTGCACACGACACTTGGCCCTAAGACTATCAGTGGACGATGAGGGCGCGAGAGAAAAAGACCCAACCCGTCGACTCATCGCCAAAGTGATGAGCATGTGCCAGGTTTTCGCCGTCCCAGGGATGGGGGGGGGGTGTGTCGTGGTGTTGAACATGCGGCTGAACAGAACACAGACGCCGGGTACCATACTCTCCCGCCGAACTCACCCCAGGGTGTCGTATTTGACCCCCTTACCCACACACTCTGCAAATTTGCAGAAGAGTGGGAGGGGGGGGGGCAACAACAGAGGTCTTGTGCCGGGTTGTTGGACTCTAAGAGGCGCTGGGAATGATCTGTTGGGCAGGTGCTTCTTTTGTCTCTGGGACAGTACTGGCACACAATGGTCCCGGGTCACTGTCACTTGGCTCACTTGCCTTGTTACGCCGGAGCGACGGTGGCTAGAGGGGCCTCAACTTTGACCCCCGTCACAGACACAGGGCCCGTGCAGAGCAGGTGTGTGCAGATTCAGACACACGCTTTAGTGTGTGAGCGGGAAAGACAGGGAGAGATGGATGTCCCAAATGCATGTTTATAATGTAATCAGTGCGTTTAATGAGTCGCGTCGCATGTGATCGGACAATCCTTTAATGTTAAAAGAACAACACGGTTATTAGCATGGTTATTAGCGCGGTTATTAGCTTGGTTATTAGCGCAGTTATTAGCTCGTTTATTAGCACCATTATTAGCGCGGTTATTAGCTCGGTTATTAGCACCGTTATTAGCTCGGTATTAGCCCGGTTATTAGCCCGGTTATTAGCTCGGTTATTAGCTCGTTTATTAGCTCGGTTATTAGCACTGTTATTAGCGTGGTTATTAGCTCGGTTATTAGCACCGTTATTAGCAGCGTTATTAGCACGGTTATTAGCACCGTTATTAGCTCGGTTATTAGCACCGTTATTAGCTCGGTATTAGCTCGGTTATTAGCTCGGTTATTAGCTCGTTTATTAGCTCGGTTATTAGCACTGTTATTAGCGTGGTTATTAGCTCGGTTATTAGCACCGTTGTTAGCAGCGTTATTAGCACGGTTATTAGGACCGTTATTAGCTCGGTTATTAGCACCATTATTAGCACCATTATTAGCGCGGTTATTAGCTCGATTATTAGCATATTAGCACGGTTACTAGCACCATTATTAGCGCTGTTATTAGCTCGATTATTAGCTGCGTTATTAGCGCAGTTATTAGCTTTGTTATTAGCGTGGTTATTAGCTCAATTATTATTGCGGTTATTAGCTTTATTATTAGCATGGTTTTAAGTGCGGTAATTAGCACGGGTCGCCATCGCTTTGATACAGTGTGAACACAAAGCGACGTTGTTCAAAGAAAGTTCTGTGCCTGCCGCAGACGTCCATAACTGTGTGAGGCACATTTGCAGGGACATGTTTAAGGTAAAGAAAATGAAAGGGAATTCGCTGGAAACACGGGCTGAAACATCAAAGGTTTATTGTTTGTTGCTAAAGCCGTAGGACTGTCTATTGACATCATGTCACTGAAACTACCATTGAGGGACACCGACTTGTTGATACGCACCTGAAGAATGCATGCTACTATACACTTATAACATAATATACAGCACCACACCTGTATAAACTCATGGCCAGGTGCGTTAAAGAAAAGAACACGAGAAAGAACAATACACCCGCACACTGTCGCACGAAGTTCTGAAGAGATTCAATGAAACCGCTGCAGTTATCGAAATGTCTGTCCTCATTTTATAGCTGGTGTCTAAGTAGGCAATCAATCATTTGTATTGTAACCATTTACATTAAGGTCAATTTGTTCTGATGCAACGCCACACACACATACGGTCGTGTGTAAATACGTTCCCATCGTTATTTGACACTGGTCCACTTCGTTAATTGAACCGCCAACCCCGGGTTGACAAGCATCGTGCTTCACCAACAGAACCACACGAGGACCGATTGTGTGTATCGTGTTGTTCAGCAAACAGACATTTACCACCTGCACTTCCACTATGCACAGATATGCGCGTATATCAGTGAACGCTTGATATCACATGGTGAATCGGTTTCTATTTACAGTACAGCCACACAGCCTGCACTGGTGTCTTACTGCATCGTTAATTTACGAAGCGTGAACAGTCCATCCCTGGCTCTGTACGGGATGCCACCGTCCGAATTAAATATGCATGATTAAATGACTATAGAAATCCGCAGCTCCAGCTCGCGCCGCCGGTGCCAACTCCACGCGACGCTCTGGCAACTTTCCTTCTGGGGCAAAAATGTGGGTCAGTGTGTGGGAAGAGAGTGAAGCGTGTCCCACTCAGGCGGCGCTGCTCGTGGTCCGGCCTGCCGCGGCTCCCTCACAGCGGGGGGCCACCGGGTCCCCGCAGTTCTGACCCCGTTCTCCCTTTCTGCAGAAAACTCATTAGTTGCTCATGCAATGACCTTTGACCCCCCCACACAACACCCGTTGCTAAATTCACAGCTGTACCACCCTAAAAAAGTTGCGCTTGAGCCTGAGTCTGATCTGGCGATACGGGACGTTCGGACCGTACGTTAATCTATAGTCTTTGTTCTGTTCCTTGGTCAGCCTGTCAGCACAGAATGCCGCCAATGATCATTTCATATCTGTCCACGCGTCACTCCGACGCCACGGCGGGGGTGGTTGTGGTTCGCAACGTCGAGCGGAAAACAAACGTCAACACTAAAAAAATGGATCGGTAGTGTCTCTAAAACCCTGCCTGGACACGGGTCTGGGACCGACTCTACGCTTGTGACCCGGTTGAGTCTTTGTTTACCTGCTTTCTGTGTTTCACATCCCCGCACGTCGTTGTTTCATTTGGCAAGACGTCTTGTCTCGGAATTACCGGTAGGGAACGCATAGCGTAGATAATCCAACGTTTGGTCGTGGGAGTTGGAGATTACTCCAGTCGGGACACGTTTTGGTTGGCCGTCAATAGCGGTGGAAATACTTGCTAATACACGCGGCAATAGTGGCAGACATCAAAAAGAGCCAAGACTGGGGTTTATTTATGCTTCCTCGCTGTCAGTTAAATGAGCGTGAAGAGGGGTGAATGAGAACAGGACATCTCGTTTTCTCTTATAAAGCATTTGTCAGCCTTTGTTTATTGCCTAATTACGTTTGTCTTCCAACAGTTAGTGTGAAACCATGTGAAATCCCAACAACCGGGCCTTCCCAAGGACCCTGCCATGCCCCCATCCCAGCTCTTTTTGTTTTGTCTGTTGACGGCAATTACTGTCAACGATAACAGAATAAGTGCGAGTTATCTTGTCATCTGCTGTGTCAGCTCAGTTCTCTCCGGCATGTCGCCTGGGAACAGTCCCAAGGAGGACGAGCTCAGCAGAGGAGTGGCTTTCGTGGAGATAAAAACTTAAAGACGTGAAAAAAGGTTAGGAAAAAAATAGATGTCACTTGTGAATGTCAAGAGCTGGTAAACAGGCACCGAACAAACGTCGACCCTCTCCCCTCACCTCTCCACCGCCACGGCTCCACCCTTCAGTGACGATACAAGTACCTCTTTTATGTTGGAACAAATGTCCGCCCCCCTCGGTACAGTCAGTGGCTACAGAGGGAATCAAAGCCGGTGTTATGGTGAATAGCCGCGAGGTTCTGGCACGGCTCGCGGGGGACTGGAGTGTGGCGCTCGCACCCACCAGCAACAGATGGGAGAGAGGAGACGATGCCACAGGCACCAAGCCCAGCCAGAGAGAAGACGCGGTGGACTGAGACGGGGATAGGGCCCGGGGTGACAAAGGTCAACGAGACGAGTGTGGACGAACAGATTTCAGAATACGAGTAACGAAATCAGCCAGATTTTGCGGAGGGAAGAGAGCCGGGTTTGTTGTGTAGAAGAGCAGATGCTTGGCAGGCTCTGTGGAGGTAATAAGAGACACGCTTTGGCCTCAAGTTAGTCACATCACCGGAACAACATCGTCCCGTTCTCTGAATTAGTGCCCTGTGACAGTGGGGAGATATTCATGTCGTCATGCACGTACATTTTATTTGGGGGGGAACTCATTACGTTGGGAATTGAAAGAAAAAAATGAAATAATATAGATTTATTTTTAACATTTGACACACAATAAGCAACTGGCTGCTTAAGGATTGGAAGGTTTGCTCAACATAATGTACAGACAGATGTTAGGTTTGGCAAACTCCCAGTTCTGCTAAAGTTGTCGCCTAACAATTGAATAGTTGAATCCACATAAAGAGTCAAAGTGCTAAAAGTGCTAAAAGACAAGGTCCTCTACTCTTTCCTCTCCAGAGGCTTAAATACAGAGGGTACATCTGTTTTAAAACCATCTAATCTTCTCATTATGTGAAATCTCTCCTTCGTGTCCATGAATCAGTTGTAGGACGTGAGAGATGTTTGGGTTGAATGAGAGGCCTATTCCTTCTGGTGGCTTTAGCGGTGCGCTGGGACAGGTTCAGAGGGATAGTCATACATCCGGTCACACAGGGTAACATTCCTACCGGATCGGGTTTACAGGTGACGAATGATTCCTAGCCCTTCCCGAATCATGAGCTGTGCGGAGAGCTAAATCACAATAATCTGTTTCTTTGTTTCTGGTCAACAGAGAGATCTCAATGATCCACCTAGCATGTTTTTAATCAAACTATCATGGCAGATTTCTCAGGGGAAGGATAAGAAACTCAAGGTTTACGGATTTTTCCGCTAGAGGTCTCTGGAATCATCTAGATCGGGCCTGGCTGACCCGTGGCTCCCGAGCCGCATGCGGCTCTTTGTCAGGTTTCATTCGGCTCTTACGTTCATAAAGAAGTTTGTGTTTTTTAATGTCCGTGTTCGCTTTGCTTGAATTCAATAAATGAACATTCGTCAAAAACGCATGTGTCACAATCTAGCGGTGCAGTGCAGTCAAAAGCCATTTGCAGAGCCAGTCTATACGTTTGTGGTGTTTATTTTAAACACCATTTAAACCCAACACGTAACAACGAACGGAAATAAAACGGTGCCACTGTAATTAAATCAAATTGCGCAATCGCGACTTATAACAAATAGCTACTACTCGCCACTCCAATTGGGATATCCCTGAAATATATCTTTTTAAATAGTTTTAAAGCTTTTATTTTCTGAATGTTATTTTTGCCCATGTGTATGATGTGGCTCTTTGCGGTAACACAGTAAAACATTTGTCACTTAGTCTCTGACTGGTTGGCCCCCCCTGATCTAGAAGGTCATAGTGTTAAATTGAATCGGGGTGTTTGCCATCACAGTCTTTCTAAATAGGAGAAAATGTATGCTCATTAAAGAAAGCAGTTACCTTTCGCTAATTAGCTACTTGTACATTACTGGCAGGGAAATGAGTTACGGGGAGAGTTTTGTGTAGATATCTTCACACAAACACGCCTGACCATACCCTGATAGTAAACACTCAGAGGCCCCTTAATGTTTTGGCGCGGCCATCCCATTGTTGACGATTATCATCCTTGACTCACCGTCTAAGCGCCAATCGATTGTGTCATCCGCGCACTTACCCTAACCCGACACACACACACACACACACACCCTAACCCGACCGTACACACACTGAAAGACGATGGCGTAAAGCGGTCCACACGCCACAGGGGGATGAGAGGCGGTGCGTCCTCCCGGTCAGAGGGACACAACTGACCATTAATACGGCGCGGGTGACAGTCTGAGTGGTTCCCAACAGGACGTGCTGCACACGAGTCCTTCTGCGTTTGCTGATTGCAATCAGCAGGCCACAAGTAATTTGCGCTAATGCGGCACTGGAAATTGCTACGGCAGTTTTTTATTGTTGCGGGGGAAGCGGGAAATCTCCCTTTTAATTGTCCTCTGAGCCTTCACGCGGGCGCCTGGGAGAAAGAGCCGACAGGCATCGCACAAGCTCCTTAACTGTCGCTTTTTATACACGTAGCAGTGTGAACTAATACCCGGCACACCGAGTCGGCACGGCGACAGGCGCTAGCTCCGACTGAGTGAATTGGTAAACATTGACCCAGGAGCGACAGTTGAGCGAAAGCACTTTTTTATGGGAACCTGCTTGACTATGCAAATAGATAAGTTCTCGACAATGCTTTTCTGTTTCATGGAGGTGAATTATATTTAGTTAACCAAGCGATTAACACAATGGGAAGTCAAATAGGAAGTGGCGAAGAAGCCAATTATCACAGTGGTTGTAAATGCTAATACAAGGAGGTGTATCTTTGTTGACTCTGCTTATGTATATCTGTGTTTTCACATTGCAGCAACACGCCCAAGATAAACCAACCAACTTTTTTTGTGAATGGGAGACGGCGCAGGTGTTAATCATGTAAACTCCCTTCCATAAAAAAAGCAGAAACGCGTTGTTGAAATAGGGGATGGTGATGTTCTGTTGATCCCTAATACCGTTGTATAAAACTGAATGACTTCCCTCTGTCGGACGTTTGCCACCTGTGCTCTTTTATGGAAGCACCAAAAAGGGAAGTGTCTTTGGCAAACAAAGTCTTCGGCAGAGTGAGCGGCATGACGGGTAGACAATCATCACATCCCTGAGGTGAAACGCCTTTACAAAACATTGAACAGCCAAAGGGCACTTGAGCTGTTCCTGCAGTTATATGATATTGTTTCATTTTATTTGTTGTTTTTGCTGTGAAAATTTATTGAAATCGACAAAGTTAGGAGAATAGAGAAACGCAGAGAGTGAATACATGTGAAATTCTTTAAAAGAATACTTGTAAGACTTGACAGTCATGTTCTCCAACACGACTGTCATCTTGCTCGGAAAGCCTTAACTGTCAGATTAACCTGACACTACTTGACTTGAGCGTAGTGAGAGGTCACCGGCATCACCTGTAGGCCTCACAAATCTGTCTTGTTTCCCTCCAACCCCCCCCATTAGAAACCCTGGCGCTGTTGGCCCTACTGAAACAGGGTCACTAACACACAACAGCACTCGCTTGTCTGATCTCAACAGTGCCCCGGACGGTCTGCGAATCCGACGTTCGTTCAGGGAGGGCGTGAAGCGAGCTCATCGCCGTCGGTCCATAGTTGTCATCAGAGATCCTGCGACACATGGAAAGGTTGCTCTGCCTCGTTGACTTTAGAATCACGAGCCCTGCTAACGACATACCGCTGAAGACTTTAACAAGGACCGGTTTTAAGGTCGAGGTTGTAAACTACAAAGGGTTAAATTGCATTACTAGGCCACACCTAGTCAATCTGTCTCTTTGCTCACCTTATCCTGAAACACACCACTGTAAAGACACCTCTTCTGGCCTTGTCGACACCTACCCCCTACCCTCCTACCCCCCTACCCTCCAACCCCCCTACCCTCCTACCCACCAACCCTCCAACCCCCCTACCCGCCTACCCTCCTACCCACCTACCCTCCTACCCACCTACCCTCTGGGCTGTTAAAAAACAGGATGTGCCCTTGGCTGGGGAATCATGACATTTTTCTCAGTAGCTGCATCTGGTTCTAATTAGACACTGTTTTCTTTGGGTTGTTGCATGAAAGCTGTGTTTCCTCTCAATGTGATGCGTTGACACTATGTCTGATTCCCGGTGGTTATGAGAAAGCCTGAGGTGATAACACCAAGACCGGGTTACCAAAGACCGGGTTACCAAAGTACTGATTAAGTTGAACCTTGTGCTTTTGGACCAGACATACCTCAATAGTGCCATACCATTACCTGGTGCTTTTGGACCAGACATACCTCAATAGTGCCACGTCATTAATGCCATGCCGTGATGGACATGTACAAGCTAAACCACATCAGGACTGTGTCATTCCTCTTATTCTCTCATTAACCATGTCATCTTGTTTTTCCCATGACTTCTTAGGTAAGTTCCAGCTAATAGAAGAGCAGCATGTTCAACAAAACAAAACTTGACTTTGCCCATCGTTCAGCGGGTCTCTCGCTTCACCTCCCCAAGGTTAATTTTCAACTTTTGAAAATGAAAAAATGCAGTAATCAGTGGAGGAGAAAAATTTCTGTTTTATGAAGACACTTCGTTGGAACGCATCGACTCATCCAAAATGTACAAAGCAAACAGTAAGATTGGTAGACATTTGGTGCTCCTGTGAAACAGAATTGGGGTCATGACTTGGACTGTGTGCGGCTGTGAAACCACAGTCGCCACCGACCATTCAATCATTGACCTCAGGAATGTCTTTCTTGCGACCGACTCGTGGCAAACTCCCCTAACCCTCACAAGCTGGTCCGTGCTGTGTCTTTCTCACCTGGCCAGCGAATTCTAGGCTGAACAAACACTGGCTGAGCTTTTTTCCTGCCAAAGCGTGGGAGCCTACTGTTCTTTAATCGGCTCGCCTCTCTCTTGTTCCCTATCGCTCCACTTCACTCTCCCATCTCAATGACTTTTTCATCCGACTTCCTTTCCTAGTCTTCGATACAACCATTCATTTGAATATGGATACGTTTATTTTTTTATTTGCACAGTATGTGTGACATGGATTAGGCCCACCTACGCTCTGTATATATTAATATTGTAATATATTCGTAACATTATTAACAAATCTTTTTTGGCCTGGTAATGTACGTATATTGCAAATTTAATTGACAAGGTCGCGTGTCCTCGTTCACAGACCAGTAGCCTTGTGATCAAAGCCTGTGTCAGACCACTTCTTGTCGGAACGTCAACTATACAAGCCCCTTGACCTGAAAACAGCTGACTCACACGCTCCTCGTGAATGCGTTGGGTCAGAACCAGCGAAGGCCAGTCGTGCGATGATTTTGTGGTGGCCCCTCAGACAGCCAGACGGTCGTTCCCCTTTGATCAATACAAATTTTGACTGCAGAAGTCATGGAAACACCAACACAGTATCATGAGATTTCGTGAAATAGACACAATTTTGTACCCAAAATTCGTGACATCCACACGTAAAAGGTAGTTTATTCGTGTCCTGGACACGATTTTCTTGAGCTGTTGAAAGCAAGTGTTTTGATTGGTTGACTCAACTTGCATTTCAACCGGGAAGTGGGCGTAGCTTGAATTGTAAACGCGACGGACTTAACTTTCTGGCATATAACTCTTTTTATTACTATAAATATTAAACGAAAGCCTGACTCTTACTCTTGCCCTAACCTTAACCAATACCTAACATTTCGATTTACTTATTTGTTTAACGTGTTGTTGACCAAAAACGTTTGTTGGGCTTTTTTGTGTGTGTGTGACGATTTTCCATGGACTCATAAATATTACGTGTCCTGTACACAAAAAAACTAATCGTGTCCAGGACACGAAAAAACGAAATTTTACATGTGCATGTCACAAATTTCAGCTACAAAAATTGTGTCTATTTCACAAAAACCTGTGATATCGTGTTGGGAAACACACGCCTGTAAGTGCAAGTCTGTCGTATCACATCCAGTACATCATGTTAACGACGTGAGCCTGTAAGTGCAAGTCTGTCGTATCACATCCAGTACGCCATGTTAACGACGTGAGCCTGTAAGTGCAAGTCTGTCGTATCACATCCAGTACGCCATGTTAACGACGTGAGCCTGTAAGTGCAAGTCTGTCGTATCACATCCAGTACGCCATGTTAACGACGTGAGCCTGTAAGTGCAAGTCTGTCGTATCACATCCAGTACGCCATGTTAACGACGTGAGCCTGAAAGTGCAAGTCTGTCGTATCACATCCAGTACGCCATGTTAACGACGTGAGCCTGTAAGTGCAAGTCCGTCGTATCACATCCAGTACGCCATGTTAACGACGTGAGCCTGAAAGTGCAAGTCCGTCGTATCACATCCAGTACGCCATGTTAACGACGTGAGCCTGTAAGTGCAAGTCTGTCGTATCACATCCAGTACACCATGTTAACGACGTGAGCCTGTAAGTGCAAGTCCGTCGTATCACATCCAGTACGCCATGTTAACGACGTGAGCCTGTAAGTGCAAGTCCGTCGTATCACATCCAGTAAGCCATGTTACCGACGTGAGCCTGTAAGTGCAAGTCTGTCGTATCACATCCAGTAAGCCATGTTAACGACGTGAGCCTGTAAGTGCAAGTCCGTCGTATCACATCCAGTACGCCATGTTAACGACGTGAGCCTGTAAGTGCAAGTCCGTCGTATCACATCCAGTAAGCCATGTTACCGACGTGAGCCTGTAAGTGCAAGTCTGTCGTATCACATCCAGTACGCCATGTTAACGACGTGAGCCTGTAAGTGCAAGTCCGTCGTATCACATCCAGTAAGCCATGTTAACGACGTGAGCCTGTAAGTGCAAGTCCGTCGTATCACATCCAGTACGCCATGTTAACGACGTGAGCCTGTAAGTGCAAGTCCGTCGTATCACATCCAGTACATCATGTTACCGACGTGAGCCTGTAAGTGCAAGTCCGTCGTATCACATCCAGTACGCCATGTTAACGACGTGAGCCTGTAAGTGCAAGTCTGTCGTATCACATCCAGTACGCCATGTTAACGACGTGAGCCTGTAAGTGCAAGTCCGTCGTATCACATCCAGTAAGCCATGTTAACGAACAAGCGGACGTAACTGGACGGGTCGTGCGTCCATGAGCTTGCATAAATTCTTCAATTCTTCATGAGCTTCACTTTTTCTATATTTTGTTATGTTTAAAGCCTTGTTCTAAAATGTATTCAATGAAAATTCCACACCCGTGATGACAAAGTGAAACAGATTTCTTAAATATTTTTGGGGATTTGCAAAAAATTCAGATAGAAAATATAACATGTATATAAGTATTCGCAGCCTTTGCTTAATACTTTTTGAAGCATTTTTGGCTGTCTCATAGTTCCTGCCGCTGAAAAACATCCACTTTTACTGAGAAATGGCATCTGTCTGGCCACTCTACGATACAGGCTTGATTGGAGGAACGCTGCAGAGATGGTGGTCCTTCTGGAAAGTTCTCTCTTCACAGAGCAACGCTGTCAGAGTGACCATCTGGTTCTTGGCCACATCCCTGACTAAGGTCCTTCTCCCCCGATCGTTCAGTTTAGCCGGGCGGGCAACTATTTTCAGTGTCATGGCAAAGGATGTGAATACTTAAGTACATGTTATCGTTAATTATTTTTATTAGATTTGTAATGGTTAGATTTATTTATTTTTACATTATCATTATGGTGTATTGTGTGTAGAATTTTTCAGGGGAAAAATTAATTTAATCCATTAAGGCTGTAACATAACAAAATATGAAAAATGTGAAGCGCTGTGAATACTTTCCGGATGCACTGTAAGGAGCCTCCAAAAAAGGCCTAGTCCTTCAAGAGCAAAGGTGTTTCGAGGCTCACCAATTTGCCAAGAGATGCGTCAGCATCTTGTCCGATGAGTCAACATTTTAAATCGTTTTTGGACCAGTGCCCAAACACTTCATAAGTGAGAATTGTGATGTCACACGCCGATAAACAGTCGACTCACACACCTTTTTTGGAGTGTGTTGTATTCATCAGATTTGACATGAGTGTATATTTTCAAAAGTAAATTAAATTCACTTAGTTAAACAGCAAATAATGTAATGTAATAATGACTGTTTTCAAAATAGTACAGGGTGTATTTTCAAATTACTATTTTTGTTTGTTTTCTTTGCATTTTCCATACTGTCCCAATTTTTTTTGGAATTGGGGTTGCAGGACAAGGCAATCTTAAACTAATTTCTACTTTTTTAACGGACAAAGCAGCAGTCTTTGTGGTGCCATGTACTGCATAGTCATAAGGTAAAGAGTTAGACTAATATAGTCACTAGAGTACATTTCAAGAATGGGGAGACGGAAACAAGTGCAGGGCGAACGATGGACATTTATTGAATACAAATGTAACTATAACTGAAAAAACCCTAAACAAGACAAGACATACGAAAACGTAACGTTGATAAAAAAACACACAAAGACTGACGACACAGACTGGGAAAGGAGGAACTTAAATAGGATGGTGATTAGTAAAACAGGTGAGGGCAATAAAACAATGAAAAAAGTATCCGTGCGCCAAACGAGGGAGAGAGGGCGTTGGATTTGTCGGACACGGCCATCCTGCCATGCCAACACGTGACAGTACAGAGCATGCAACTAAGTTGTGAGCTTAATAAGGTAGTTTAATGGGATAAACAGTGCACCAACTTTGGGTTCATATATAATGAAAATAAATTACATTTCTACAGTGGATATACAAATTCTACACACCCATGTTCATATGCCATTCTTTTTTATGCAAGCACAGAGCAGGCAACCGGGTTATTGTAAGTTTTTTGTTTTACATTTTTCCCCCTGAAAGATTTCAGTTTGTTTTTCAATCGAATTGTTCACGTTACAGGTCACATTAAAGATAGAAAAAGTTCTGACATGATGTATCTTTGTAAAAAAAAAAAATACATCACACAACCACGCCTTTTTAACACTCTTGAACTCCATCTTCACCCACGACTGCGTCCCTGTACACAGCTCTAATACCATTGTCAAGTTTGCAGATGACAACTCAGTAGTTGGTCTGATCATGTGGCATTATCAGGGACCCATCAAACTGAAGCCATAAACTGTTTGCCCCCCTGCCATCAGGAAAGTGGTACAGATCTATACTCACAGGCTCAGGAACAAATTTCTTCACTACTGCTGTTGACATACTGAACTCTGAAACCCTTTGTTAACCTTTCCCGCACACTGCTACTTTATTTATTTTATCTGCCATTTGCGCAATGTATTGTTGTACCCCTATTGCTACCGCTTGCCTACATGCTGCTAACATAGTAACTTGATCTGCCATTTGCTAAATGCATCCTGTGGTTCTCTTCTTGCTACCTCTTGCCCCGCACACTGCTAGCCTATTTATTATATTAGCCTTCACACTTTGCTTATAGTTTCTACTATGTGTTTACTACTTGCATATATGTTTTCCGACTTGCATTGCCCTCTGCACATTTGCAGTTTGCTACATTGTTGAAATGAATACTTGCACATTTACTTATCCATGTCAATTGCACATCCTCACTCTGTACTATATATTGGGTTTGCACTGCTCTTATGCACTTCTGGTTGGATGCAAACTGAATTTCATTGTACTGTACTTGTACTGTCCAATGACAATAAAGTTTAATCTAATCTAATGTGTAGACTTTTTATATCCACTGTATGTCAAAGGTGAACATTGTTGTTTTGCAGATTACACAGTGACCACTTTCAGTTTCAATCTCACAGTTTTCCCCTAAAGTAACGAAGGCCACCTCTCGTATCAGACTGTCAAAGTCTGTTATCATTAACTGACCTCCATAAATGCTTTAAAACTCCCATGCAAGTCACCCAAGCAAGGATCATTGACTTCACATGTGCCGCAGCTGAAGAGTCATTGATTGACAAATCACAAGCTACATGGGAAGTGACTGTTAACAATGTCTTCTGCAACTTTGCGGTCAATTCCAACCAATGCATAGAAATCTCCCAAACTATGGGTTTCGAAATTTCCGGAATTTCTCTCTGCTCCCTCCTTGGCCATGATAAAAAAACACCCTAGGCGTTGAATACTTGTTTTCAAATTTTCAAAATCACATACGTCTTTCAACTGGCATTTTTTTTATTAACATTTTGACTAATGACTGCTATAGATCTTGTGAGTCATGCAGCATTGTTCTAGAAACGAGGGACAAAGGTTGTTGTCCAAGCATGTTCAGACGCGAAGCAGAACAATGCTTAATCTCTGCATGATTTGATCTGACATGCAGGGGTATTGTGGGTGTAAATGCATGTCAATACCATTTAAGCAACCCCATGATATGGGATTGAAGCATTTACTCACTAATTGTACGAGTGTGTTATTCAAAGTTTCTTTTATTCTCAATGTTCCGAACTTATGGCTCTTCTGGTGCCTAATTCTCTCTAACTGAGTGGAAACCTCAGGTAAGATTGTCAGGTTCCCCGACTCTGCCAACAGCCAACTTTGCCAACAATATAGGCGGGCAGTGGCAGGTGTGAGTGCAGGTGATTATAGATGCAGGACAGCAGGCACACGTTCAGACATCCTGACTTGACATATCCTAAACAGTGACATCTCTGAAGGAAATATGAAGATATTTAAATCACGCCACTAACTAGCAAGCAAGCTAACTAGCTGCTAATTACCTTTGTTTAGGTGTCCATTTCAACAAGTCTGATGCGTCATGATGGATAATAATTAAAGTGTATTCGAATAAAATGGGCAAGTTGTTGAGGCCATTTGCCTAGGTGAAAGAAAAAAAGTTTGTATGTGTGTCATGAAGGTGTGTACATTCATTTTCTACCAATGCCAAAGTACCCAAAGTCTGCAGCCATGTCGTTTGCACGTCGTGCCTATATGAACTTCTTTGCTGGGTAAGATAATATCTGTCTAATCCACACATATACATTAACTTTCACAGGATGTTTATTTGCAGAGGGCAGTAAAGTGATATGCTGTTTGACTGTCATTTGAACGGGTCTCTCATTCTAAAAGTGAAACTGTGGTGGTGTTTTTGCTCTGAGCTGATTAGCTATATTTTGTTTGTTTGGTCAGTGCAGCTGCCCTTTGCTCAAGCTTGATAGCATCGGGCCTTTCATCCTCCCACGCAGGCAGTTAGGCAGTCAGGCAGCCAAGCAGCAATACCACGTTCTCCCAATTCTGTCCCATTCTTAAACACCAATAGCAGAAAATCAGCTCACCCCTCAACAAAAAAACAACAAAAAAATGACGGAGGAATTATAATGACAACCAAAGATGTTTTTAGGACACAAACATAGCAATGCATTGTGTTGATGTGTTGCAAAAGATTCTCCTCTAAGCAATTTTATCTGTTAGTGAGTATTTGAGCTGTAATAAGAAACGGCACTGTAGTACCTGGTTTCAGGTCTGGTTTCAAAAGTTTCCTTAATCTGAGGTAACCACTAGTTTCTGGGGATTTTGTGGAATACCACAGGAAGTTATTGTTAGTCTGTCTGTTTGTGTGCATTTGGCATATGAGCAGGGGAACCATAGTGAATGTTCCGCGTTCTGTGTTTGCAGTCATGTATCGGCCTACCAAGACATTTTGGCTGCAAGTGTTTTGTGTTAATCAAAGAAAATGGGGGCAGATACAGGAGAATGCAGACATAATAGCAGGACGGGCTGGCTGGGTGGGCCTCCTCTGGAGACAGAGAGCAGTATCCCTAACTATGGGGTTGTGGGGGGGAAGAGCAATGCTGGCTTGGACAGGGGGAGGGGAGAAGATCAAGGGTAACCCAGGACATATTGGAGGTCAACGCTCAAACACCAAGCCTTGCCTGGCAACCACCCCAGGAATGTTCTCACAGGCAACGCCGGGGAAGTCGGGAGCCCCTAGACAATTGGCCAAGAGTTAATATTGGCCTTCCGGGTCAAAGGTTAAATGCGGGAAGGTCAGGGGAGGAGTGCCACAATGAGCTGGCCTGCCAGGGCCGTGCCCCCGGTTTTATAACGTGAGCTGAAGAATCGACTACACGGGGGCCAGAGTGAGGAGCAATGTCCCAGAGCCGTTGGGAGAGTCATCGTGCAACAGCTGGCTGTGGAGTTTAGTTACCCACCGTGCAACGGGGCCGACTGCTTGTATCAGGCACATACAGGCCTGACGTTCACGTCAGTCAACCCCTCACTTCTGTCCGTGGCTTCTCTGCCAGTGAAGCGTATCGGCTATTTCTAGGAATAGCAGTTGCTCGGGCAGCAGCCATTGGATGGAATAGAACAGAGGGAACCATTCTCATGGTGCCTGTCAACCACGCAACCTACTGTTGGAACTTCCTCAGGAAGCAGAAGGTGATATACCGACTTGTGTGCGTAAATGATATAACGGCGTTAAAGATAGGGGCCGGATTGTGCCGCGTGAGATCGGGATGTGCTCCCCTCTGTCCCTCGTGTCTGCACAGTGTAGTGAAACGATCCGACAGCCTGCCAACGGAGCCGTTTCGTTTCGCCCCGAATCAGCGGTCCGCTCGCTAACTTTGCATATCGGTGTTTAATTCTGATTGAGGGCGAAAGTACGATTGCCGTGTGATTGGGTGCGTTTGTAGTGTGGGGGGTGCGGGGGGTGTTGATGGATCCTGTTTCATTGTCCCCAGTGGAAACCGTTGAAAGCTCCCCCCAACCCCCGTTCCTACAAGGCTTAGGTTGCTCTGTGAGCCAGGAATGCATGAATGGCAGCCGTCCCCAGATCTGACTACCTCCTTCATTCACAAATATTGAGGAGATAAGTCACCTGACCTCGACTGTTCAAACAGGGGCGGATAAAAGAACTCGAAGCAGACACAGTACCGAGGTGGAACCAGTGTTTACCCACGGAGTCTGTTATTAACAATGCAGTTACATAACTGGCTTCAGTTCGACGTGCTTTTACACGTTTCCACGTCAGGGGCCAAGGGAAAATATGAGAAACAAAATAGACTGCGTCTCGTGTCTTTTCCGCTTTTATTCCCACACTAAATACTTCTCTGGCGAACAAGCTAAACACGTTTGCCTCCTTGTTTCGATGCAGGTGTCCCCCCGTTTAGGCATATACATATGTTTTCACGTACATACATTTCGGCCAATCACCAGTCATTGTCAGCAACGGCAACTATAAAACAAATGACTTGACGCATGGGGGTCCTGTTTTCACCCGAGGGACGAGCGGTTTACTTCGGGTAGTGTTTGTATCCGTCATTTCTCTATTCTCCCTGAAGCAGAAACACACTCAGTCTTCCCAGGGTAACATTTTTTAAAATATCCGTCAGCACTTCCTTTACGTCCGTGTTCTCGTTAGACTCGCCTACAAAGGAGGTGTCCCTCCTGCCTTTAAACAGGTTGGACAGCCTGAACGAGCGTGTACCTCAGGTACCGCTCTGGTAACCTAGGGAGGCTCCCGGGGAAGGGAATACATGGGCGACTCTCAGTAGATCCTACTTGGACAACTAGCACCATAAACAGGTCAGGTGGTGCCCCGGGCTCAATGTTTCGGGGTTACGCCGAGGCCGACCTTCCCTCTGGAGTCCTGTAAACATCCAGAGTGTCCCGGGCTAATGTCCCAGAGGCGGAGGTAAAAAGTCTGACTCCGACCCTGGTCTTTTTTTCATCATTCTTCTCAATGTCACTTCTTCTCCCCTGTACCTCTATACACCGTATTGAACATACGTCAGACGGAGGACTGATTCTCAACCGGTACGCTTCTCCAATCGCTGTGTCTCGTTGCGTTGGTATAGAAGGGTCTTAAACTGGTTTGTGAATCGTCCAGCATTTTTAACGGAAACACGGACATCTACAATTTGACTATATTGAGAGTGAAAACACGACTATTTTCTGTGGTTTCCCGCCCAGCCAATGGGACTGTGTGACAGCTGGATGTTTTGGGTTCACACAGGCTGAACTAATCACCTCCCAGCACGGGAAGGACAATAGTGGCAAACTTAAGATGGGTGGTTGAGCTTTCCTTCACTCCATTGTGTCAGAAAACATCCATAATTTACTTGCATTTGTGAGAACACTTCGTTGTATTAAGACGATACTTTGTTTTTATCACCTGTGGACTCATGCGCTGAATAAAAAACATGAAAACTAAACATGCACTGTGCTACGGTCCACACTACAGTCTATTACAGTAAACCAAAACATGGATACTAAACGTGTATCGGCATTTGAATACGTGTTGGTTACCCCATTTAGAGCACATTTTGCACATGGTCCCCCTTTCAGTATCGACGTGTTTAATCGTGTGGGTTTCTGTGAAATCTTCACAACCACATTTTAGAAATATGATGTCTTTGATCCTATTTCCAGATGCTGTTATCAAAAGTGATTTACAGTAAGTGCACATATTTCTGTCTCATGCAGGTCCCCATGTGGGTTTGGAACCCATAGCCTTAGTATAGCAAGTGCCACGCTTTATTAACTGACCAATGGGAGTCTAAGAACACATGATACCGAAATAGACGGATTCTGACGTTTATGCTTAAACGTCCGGCTGCAGACCACGTGAAACGAACGGAAACGGCGTGTGACGGGTCACGGTGGAATGCTGCGGTCAACGGTTTCAACAGAGTGCTTTTGAAATGCTCTTTTTAAATATTGCTGTACTGTCATGTGGACCACGTGTGTTGTCATTGTCTGTTGCGACACACCCTGATACAAAGATGGGGGTGTTACACGTTGAGTTCTTATCAGAGAGGGACACACGAGTGCTCGTCACGACCACTATATATGCGCTCACACTGGAAGCTTTATGGAGCTCATAGGGCCGAGTTTGTGTCTCAAAATAGAGATCCCTCAAGATGGCCTCCATTTATATTTGTTCCGTAATAAAAGCCCGAAGATAATTTGATACTTACAATTTTCATACATTGTGTATGTCAAAATCGGGTCAAAAAAGATATGCATTTGTTATCGATATCACAACATATCTTACGGTTGCAGTCGTAGAGACAGCCTATACACTTGTTTCACCGCCCTTTGCCCCTGCTTTTTGAAGGTACCGTAACAGGGTTCATAGATGGGTTCATCAGTACTAGCATTACCACCAGTAAACCTTTAGATTAGACTACATTGGATTTAACTTTGTTGTCATTGGATAGTACAAGTACCGTACAACGACATGCAGTTTGCATGCAACCAGAAGTGCAAAAGAGCAGTGCAAAACCGATATGTAGTACAGAGTGAGGATGTGTAATTGACATGGATAAGTAAATGTGCAGGTATTCAGCTCAACAATGTAGCAAATTGCAAATGTGCAGAGGGCAACACCAGCGGAGAACATCTGTGCCAGTGGTAAACGGCAAGTACAAACGATAAGCACTTTAATGTATAATACTATAAAAGACTATTGGTGTCATTACCTTGTGGTTCCGTTGCCGTGCAATTAACAATGGGCCGTTTACTACCAGCGTGGGATTCCGTTGTACGCCTGACGCTCGGTTATCAGTATGTGAATGTAAACACAATGAAAGTATGTTGTCTTGTTGTAAAAAATGTATTTTTATCATAACATTATTTATCTTTTGTTCCTATTATATGATCATGCTCTTGTCTACATACAGTGCCGGCCTACACCAGCTTGCTTCTCCACAGCAGAGACAACTGTAGCTGAGAATGAGAGGGAATGGGAGAGAAAAAGCACGCTTTGGTTTTTATGGACTGTATTGTAGCAGGTTTATTCCACCCAGACACAGTTGCTAGCGGCAACCCCTAGGTGGCGCTTGCAATCCAACTGAACAATGCTCTAAGAATCAGATATGCCCGGGCTGTAGTGGTAAGTCCCAGTCTGAGACACACAGAGCTAACAGCCAAGTTATCAGACCCGCAGTGTTTTTTCGTCAATTACATTTCCTATTCTCAGTTGAGGTGTGATGCGAATAGGTCAGGTCCCTGTAAACCTGCTCATGAGGGAGACGTCACTTTCTGCCAGGGTAATGCCTGCAGACACTGCCTACAACCACACTTGTATCTTACCCGGTAGGTAATGACGTTAACCTAGTGTCCCGGGGCCCAAATAATTCCTTAGGTAATGGGTCAGAATTAAACACAAACACATCGGGTTGGGTCTGAAGGCGTTGCCATATAAAACCCACGGGTTGATAGAGATGGATAAGGTGCAGTCCTCCGTTCAGAGGGATGGCGTTTCACATATGACGGGGATATCTTTGTTTAGCACACACCACAACCACACAATCTTTCAGAGCCACTTGCTCCTCTTGAAACGTAGGTTCTTTTCCTATATTTACCATTTGTTTAAAATGGCTCTTATTCGTGACACACATTATATAGTTGGTGTTTCTGCATGCCCCATCTTAAGTACCTACTGGAGGAATAAAGTAATTTAATTTCACTCAGTTGTCTAGAACATCAGTCAGCTGCATAAGTACGGTATGTGTGTTTTGTCGTTCCTGTTCTCTGTGGGTTTTCTTTCTATACTGGCACAGTTACGTCCTTCCAAGCACAAGATACTAGTGAACAAAACCCCAGGCCTCGCGACAGGCAATGTGAATGGCTTTTTTTCATAGGAATTACGAAGCATTCCACGCAACCAAATGTGGAAAATCGAAAGCGTGTTGAGGGTCATGACTTAACATCGACCGGCAATATTCCGTACGTTTCACTAAGAATATAAAAAAGAGGATCTATATTACGACTTAAAGCGCAACATGGGAATTTACTTTTTCATGAACCTCAAGCCTTCTCAAACTCCAATGTTTAGCTCTTCATATAAATAGACTTTACGCCGGCGTGACTTTAAGCGAGGCAAAATTCGACGGAATTCCAGGCATTAATCTTTCTTCAGGGCAAAATATCTGGCTGGGAATTCTACAGTTGCCTCAGGCGGACAGTGTATTCCTCCACCCCACTAAAACCTGCCTCTAGTTCATTCCTCCCGATTTTAGTGGTTTATGGAAGAGCTGTATATTTTTCTCTTCGTGTGACTGCGTGGGTTTGTGCACGCAAGAGCGCACGGCAACGGGCACATGCTCACGGGGGTTGTGCATTCCTCGGGTGAAGCTCCTGTCTGTCTCCACGCAGACCCCCCACCCCACCGCCACCCCCCCGAGCCCAGCCCCCACCTGCTTCCCCCGGCTAGTTGTTGCTCCGGGTTCTCATGGGACGGTAATCTACAACAAAGGCCTCCCAGCCCACACACTAGGCACGGTAATGCTCCTCCATAAGCTCTCCCCAGAGCTGTGTGCTCTCTGGGCCTATCACTAAGCATGCTGCCCGCCTCATGTTCTGCACGTTCTACACACTCGCGCTCCGTCCTGACGCCGCGCGCACACAAACAAGCTACGCTTTGAGGAAAAGCAGAGAAGTTGTTCCGGGAACGTTTGGTTACACGTGAAGTGATGTTTGTACTTCCCGCACTGGAAACGCTAGCTAGGTCGGAGGCTATGAGCTCATATCAGTCAAAATTGAGAAAAGGAAGAGTTATTAAGTTATTAAGAACATGTGCTTTATAATGTTTGACTTTTCTTGTAACTTTCTGTGTGATTACAAAGCTGTATAACTGTATATTTCCTTTATTTTTGATCTTCTGCACCAGTTTGTCTGTCCGCACTTCGACAGCGAATCGGGATACGTCGGAAGACAATACGTTTTCATTTAGAAGGTGTATTATCTTCAGAATCGGCCTGTTTTCAAGTGCCTGCCTGCACAAAGTGCCTCTAGAGCAATGGAGCGTATGTCTTTGTAATCATTCCACACAAAGATTGTTCTCGGTTTTAAGCCTCCGCCCACATCAACCCTATAGATTCCTTCCTCCCATGACAGCCGAGCAGAACGAGGAGGACCATTTTTCAGGGGGATGGTGGTTTGATTACATAAGCAGGCTAGACGTTAGAGAGAGAGAGAGAGTGAGAGAGAGAGAGAGAGAGAGAGTGAGAGAGAGAGAGAGAGAGGAGAGAGGAGAGAGAGATCTCCCATTTCAGCCAAAACTAACCGGAGGGATTGATTTCTGAAAGACTACCTTGTATGTAAGAGGTCCAACCACGCCACCATAAAGGACAAGTATGAAGGCATGGTTCACTGTATCCAAGCTCCGATGGTGCCTCTAACGTTGGGTGAAAGTCTGGTCAAAGCAGATTGTTTCCGGAAACGGGGAATCGAATTGCTACGCTGATGGGAACCGGTCTCCATACATTGTCCTTCATTTCATTTGTATACTCACACATTGGGCCATTCTGCACATTGACACACTGCCCTGCATATCATTTTTGCACGGCTCCTTTTGCACAAACAGCATTTCGTTACACTTACCTTTGATGGACGAAAGAGTTGAATCTAGTCTAACAAAGTCTCTTTTTGCTGCATGTAGCAGTCAAATTAAAGGTGTGATTAAAACGGCGTCCGCGTTATATGGTTTGGAACTGCATGCGGCCAGGCTGCATTCAACAGAAGCATTTGAAACACTTCTGTGGCCTTTTTTTTTATTCAACGTGTCAGTGAAAATAAACCAAATTAGAACAAAAAGTAGAAGTGAATGTGCCTTTAATCGATAAAAATGGAAGTTGTCTCAAACAGTTCTCGCATTCACTTCCTAATTCCTGTAAGTTGGTTGCACAATGGCTACAAAAAGCACAATTGATATATGAGAGAGTCGCATTTCGATTTTTTTGTGAATGGGAAAGAGAAAGAAGAAAGGGAACCTGTGTTTATTGGTCAAGGCTAGAAGGCCTCTGATTGGCTCGTCAAAGGAGGCATGTGTTGCGCAACCTTGCCGTTCTGGATCTGTTGCCATGCGAGCACATGCCCTGAAACCTTTTAGGTCTCCCTCCCAGGATACTTGTCTTTTACAGCCGTAGCAGCGTGCTATTATAACAAAATGTTAGAACAGCGAAGAATCAATAAAGAAAGTCAAACAAAACAGCAAAACGGAAAGAACGAACGAACAGGATGTCATCGTGGATCACCGTGGCTATGGTCGGTTTCCTCCCTCGGGCTACAGACGTTGAGGAAGATAACGTTCACGTTTCTCTCCCACGCCTCTGAGGGCTCGACAGCAGCCTATCGTCCTACGACCACACCCTGTGCTTCGCCTTCTTGCCCACCTCCCCGATAACACAATGTTCCCGTCAGGGAGAGGTGTCGCCTCTAACCCAAACAGCCTACACTCCGCAGACTACCCTGCTGCCGACTCACAGCGATAACATTCACACACCTCCTGTCCTGTCATAAGAGACCAAAACGAAAAATAGAACCGGAAAAGATACCGTATGACTTTAAGCGTTGCTCCCCCATGCCGTAAAAACTGAAATCCCATTTCCTGTCATGCAACTTCGTAGCTATCATGCATCTTCGTAACGGTTCCGTTGACACACTCACGACGGACGATTCTCAAGAGGTGACCTCTAACCTCTGCAGGTCCTGCGTAACGCTGAATGAAGCGGACCTGAGTTATTCCGATTCGCGCAGGCAGAATGCACGGGGGGCTCAAGCCCAGACATCCCATTCGTAAATCTACACCAACTTGTGGCCGAAACAGCCCATTGACTCTGAATGAGTGGACCAGTGTTGGTTCAGGAAGTGGTTCAATGGGGGGTTTGAGAGAGACGTGAGGCTGGGCCCCAGCGGCCTGTGGCCGTGAGGCATGGAGCTCTGGCTCACAGGGGTCAGCTTGTAGTGGACGGTGGCTCTTTGTGTCAATCGACACCATGACAGAAGTAGTCAATTATTTGACTCGGGCGGCCTACCGGACGTTGCCTGTTTGTTGTCGGGCTAACATGGACTCGCTTTTGTGAATATCTCATAAATTGACTCGCCTACATTTCAAAACATGGCTTCATGTGAACGGCGAATAGCGACAGAGAAGTGTGCATCGTTTAAGTTATCCGGGGGAACGGTGCTGACAGTCTCAGTACGCGTCACAGACAGTCACGCCACCGCGCAAGTCGTGCTCTAAACTGGGGGCCGTCGATAACGTTAAAAGGTAGACTTCCAACAGACATGTTGACCCTTCTAATCCTCAACATATGGAGTAGGAATAAGGATATGCGCAGGAGGAGGACACCGACAGACCCTCTGAGCTCTGGGAGGGGATTCCAATATTACGCGGTCGGCTCGGCCACCCAAATGTCGCGCTCACAAACGTTTCCCCACTACGATGATTCCGTATCTCACTCCCACCTTGAAGATCTATAGAACAAGATTGCTTTAACCGTTTGGATCGGTTCCTGAAACAGACGGGTCGGGCCGCAGCCGGAACACACGCGCGCGCGTAGAGGAGAGCTCCTTGAAAATTATTTGAGACGGTGGTTTGACTTTTTTTTGTACAAAACCCACTGCTCATTTTGACGTTACCACAAATTTTAATCCGGACAGTTTTTGTCTATAGTAAGAAAGGAATGAAAGAGCAGCGTAATGCCGTGAGTAAAAACTCACATCGCTTCTGCTGAGACATCTGCATGGAATTCCGCCTGTTTCTGTGGCAGAAAATACATCACAAGACAAGACATTATGTGTGTTAATTATCATATTTGTCTCGTTTAACACTCTCAGCATGTGATCAATTTAAAAACACACTCAACGTTTGAGCGCATGCTATCACACTCCAGCCAACCGTTGATGATATTCCTGGTGTTGCTGGAACTTTTAGGGAAAATGACATTTTTCCAGAAGCATTTCGGTACCGCGATACAAAGACGGGTGCTAAAGGGGTGTAGTTGATGGCTGTAAAGAGATAAACAACCGCCACAGATGGTAAAATGGAGAACGCTAATACAGAGCAGGTATCAAAGCTCTGAAGTGAAGCTGATACGCCCATTGGTCAGCCATTTGCACATGTTCTATTCAGAGATGTTTGCATCTGTGAATGTCTTAACAACCAACAAGAGGTCAGTTCTCAGAGATGGGAGAAGGATGAGACAGGGAGAGAGAGAGCAACCCGTTGTCCAGACGGCTAGCACATGCTCGTGTAACAGGAGTGGTGAATTCCACAAGGCTTACTGATCTTTCACTTCCCATTAGGCCGGGGAAAGAAAGTGGCTGGGTGGGGGTGGATTACAAATCTGATCAAATATCAAACGGAGTAGATCCACCGCACCGACCCACTAAAAGCCCTCGGAATGGCTGATTGAATCTGATTTCCCAGAGGAGGCCCCTTCTGTTTCTGGCCTGGGTCCTGAACCTGGCCAGAGCTGAAGCAGCATGTCCAATGAGAAGCTGATGTGGACATTAGCCCCCAGGTTTAACCTCCAGTGTTTTTTTTCAGGAATGTAACACAGCTGTTAAAGCTCGAGAGGCGCTACGTCGTGCTACATGCTAGAAGGGGAAGCGTTAGCCTGCTGCAGTGACAGAAACAGGTTCGAGTTTAAGACAGAGCCACTGTCAACAGTGAGAGAAAAAAGGAACAGGAAGTAAATTGGCCAATTTGACAGTTAAACTCGTGGGTACACTTTCAATGGCTGCCAGTTCGGACTTGAAAGAGATCTCCTCTTCAGGGTGTCAGTTGGTCTTTACCCAAATGTTAAAACACAATCGCCAAAGAAACGTAGACCAGAGAGTTTGTAAAGTGTATGCCCACGACAGAACAGTGGACCGATCTCTTGAGAACAACCATTTTTGTTTCTCGATAACTCAATATGGACACAGGTATGTTTTTCACAGTGGGTTACCTCCATGTGTGTGTTCCTTGTTATGCTACAACGTGCACATCCTCCATAAGCGCTGGGCAGCCGACGGTTCAGGCGAGGCTTCAAGGCTTTACCCGTTCAGCTACACCGGGCAGTCTGTTTAGCCTGGCAGCCCAATCTAATTTCAGTCCAGCAGGGCTGCAACCCTTTTGTTTTGCATTTCTACCTGCTAGTTAATTTTGCTCACTTGGTATCCCAGGTCTCAATTAGCCTTTGATTATAGGAAGGGGATAGGGCCTGTGTTGTTCTCCAGAATGCTAATGTCTATTGTCATGCAAATTACATAGAAACGTATGGAATGCTTTTACAGACAAAAAGGCCCTGAAATCCTGAAATGCCTCCGCTTAATCGTTAGCTGTGACACTACGCGGTATAAAGTAATATGTATTTATTATAAAAAGTTATTTGTCGGAGCAGGGTCTAAGATATATATTTTCATACGTTTGCCGTTTTTTAATCGGGTCCTCCGAGCACTAAGAAAATTTTCGGGTCGTTTCAAGGGAACTCTTGTCAAATGAAAGTCATTTGGTTTCATTTAAGCGATTTCGTTTAGTGACATAATCCATTTGATGGAGAATTTCATCTGGCCTGGAATGTCGTTGGCAAAACCTCAAAGACATTGTCTAACTTCTTGCATAGAGGCATGTTTTCCAGAACTTCCTCTGACCAATTTACACGCTCCCTTGTGTCCCACAGATTTTCTAACAGGTAATCTGTCAGAAGATATTGTGGAAACCTGAGTGCCTGTACATCATTCATACCTGAATTACTGACTTTCAGACTGGGACGTGGTTCGATTTAAAAAAGCGCTGTGTGTGTTCGGGCCCTAATGGAAGCAAAAGCTGATCCCAGGGAACTAGAAATGTTATCACTCATGTCCTTGAGAGACGCTGGATGACCTTGTGTTTCTGAACTGAAGGAGAACTGTTTAGAACAACAGGAAGTGTAATGTCATCTCATCCTGGGGAAAAAGGGAAGCAACTTACATCCAGATAGGCATTGGCACAACAAAACAGCTCGTCAGTGAATGGTTTGAATAATATGTATAGGTTTTTAAAGACATGATTTCATCTTTTGTGATTGTGTTCTTTCTTCGCGAATAGTGTTGCATTTCTTGTAACTGAATCTGATCAAAAAGCAGTATGTTTGTAAGTGCACTTCTGGTTAGTTTTGGCACTTGGTTAGTTTTGGTACCTGGTTAGTTTTTTGAAGTGTGTTTAGAGTCATTGTCCTGCTTGATAAACCGAACCCCTGTGACACTGCGATCAATAATACACACCAACGTGCCTTGGGCCTCTCCCGAATTTGCACATGTGCAAGATGCAGCAAAACAAATATATCACTGAACCTCTCATAGTTTCACCTGAAGAACGTGTTATTTTAAGTTACAAGCAATGGGACATTATTGTGATTCAGGAATTTTGCTAAACTGCAGACACTAGTAGATACCGAAATAAGTGTAATGAATGGGAGGCCAATACTTTTGCCTACAAATGTGTGTATTAGCAGAGGTAACAATGTTGACACATGTTCATTTAAACACAATGTATTTTTCCATTAATCACTTTCACCCCGTTTCCCCTTCCTCAATACCATGAAATCCAATTCTTTTGTTAGAACACCCATTGGATTCGGGAGAGTCATTCAGTGTTTTTCCTTCCACCAGGGCGATGTCGCCCGAGCGCGATCTGTAAACCTCCACTTACATCTCCGCTCACTGTGCAATGCTGGCCAACTTCTATCCACCTTCTTAATGACAATTAAGGCTCAAACATGTTTGTGTAGGGGTCTGCTTCCATCTGATGCAAAAGAGCGCCTTAGATCGCAGTGCCACTTGAGAGTCCTTGGAAATGATACCGACTTTTGTCTTTGAAGTTGAACGTTTTCCGTTGGGGGTGGGGGGGGGGCTTGAGGATACAGGGGAGTATCACCACCCAGCCATTGACAGAAATAGCGTAATGCCATTAGGAGTTCATAAGGAAATCACATGAAGCTTTAAGTGGGAGCCCACAACAGACACGCTGGTAGAATCAGCTCTTACACATCGGGGAAGTCCCCGTTTCCAAATGTTTTGACCGCCGCGACTGCTTCCCTTCCTATCCACCATGGTTTTTCCAAATGGGAGACAGATAAGGTTATTTGGGGTTCGGCTCTAAACAGAGGACTAAAATACAACGGGCCCTTCCCTGTCTTTATGCAAAGGACATTCAGACTAAATGAACTGGCAGCTACAGAATGGCCTGGCTGAAATGTGTATGTGTCAATGCAGAAAGGGTTTTTCCTTTTCAGTGTGTATGTATCTGCGATGAGGTAAATGCTGCGCTTGTTTGTGTGTCTATGTGTGTGTGTGTGTGTGTGTGTGTGTGTGTGTGTGTGTGTGTGTTTGTGCAAGCATGCGTGGGTGTGTGTATTTTAGCAATAGGGAGCTCACTGCAACAATAGCAACAAGGTTTGCCTGTGGAAATACAGAGTTTTTCATCTTAAGAATTCCTGTGAAGAAGGAAGGGAACATTTACTGTTTGCGATAGTCTCAAAGAACGGATATCTCTGATCATTTAAAACAAAAGACCCAAGGCCCGTACATCTGAAAGTAAATCTTCTCTTTCTTCCAAAGATGACAGTTGGACTCAGCCCACCGAACAAGCCTGTAATTTGGATAAGCCTCCCGAAGCGCGGCCACTTGTTGCATATTTCAGTATCCATGGGACGTCAACGGTTCTGAATGCGGAGGCTGGTGATGCGATTATATCAAAGGCCCAGGCAATCCTTCTAAGTGCAACCGTGTACTGTGGCTAGCTGCATGTGTGGCACTGCATATTCCGCCCGCACCGACACCAACCTCTCGGTCTCGCTGAGCCGACTTTATGGGTGGCACGACCAAGCCTGCGTCAGTTGACGTAAGCCAAGCTCAGGGTATTACTCCTGAAAGGCTTCATTTCATCCCAGGTATCAGTGCCGAGTCTCTGGAGTCAGGGCAGCGTGTAGCTTAAGCTACTTCCAGGTATTTGGCCTACTGCAGACCTCATTTCCTTCCCCTGTGTAGAGAGGCGATCATCCTTGAAACTAAGGGATTATGTAACCAGGGTGTGATTTTATTATTTACCTAATGAACAGACAAAGTGGCATCTCACGATGACTATCCTCTTTAAAATACCCGGTCGTTTCAATAGACCCGCTAGCAGCGGCTTAGTCACCGGTTGTGCCAGTGAAAGGACGTGGTCTGAATTACCAACTGGCGATGTCGGCGCGCAGGCCCCTGAAAACTGTGTGACATTCCTGAAATAGTTTAGGTCGGCAAACATTGTCAAAGTGGCTGTTCGGTTTCATTCCAGCTAATCAAATTTGTTGGTAGTGAAAGATTTTTTTATTTTATCCCTCAGATTGCCGTTTTGAACTTGAAACTGGGAGATTACCGTGACGGGACACATTGGCATGCTAGACCCGTTGACCGGCACGGCATTGCAAAAACAATATGTCTCCATGTGATTAATAAAAATGGATCTGTTGTTTTAATTTCACAGTAGGCATTAAAAACTATTTCTTGTGATGTCATGGGTTCAGACTTTGATAAGGCAAGCCAATTCTTTTTGCATGGGGCTTCATTTTACAGAGACGTTTGGGAAAGAGGACTTTTTTCTGAATGTGCTGTGAGCTGGTAGTAAACCCATGTTGTAGCAGTACATGTGCACCACAGACAGAGGCTAGGACAACTTTACCAACCTAAGCCCCCAGTGGGAGCATTTTAAGATAATTATAGATTGACTGATTTGAAGGCATTTACAATCTTCACTTATAAAGGCTGTTAATCAAAAACTGCAACAGTAAGGCATAATGACTTCAGTCGTTTTAAGGCCATCACTCTTAAAACACAAGGCTTTCAATTACCTTGACATATAAAGCCCCTTCTGGTTTTCAGGAAAGGTAGTTTACATTTAAGCTTCTTCATCAAGAAAGGTGAATTTTTGATTTTTTTTTCAAAGAAGCTATTAGCAAAGCATGCCCTCTGACCTAACTGTGTTTTCTGTTGCTGGCGGAACATACCAGACTTTTAACAGTGACTTCTTAATGTGTTAGAAGAGGGTTTGTTTAGAAAGGTTCTGTATTATCGGCTTGGGTTAGTCATCGGAAATGGGCCCTGGACATGTTTTGACGGATTGCCTGTTGAGCTCAACACCTTTTCAGGACCGGCTTGTTCAGAGCCTGTATACTTTCACTCCTGCCAGAAGTTAAAGTTTACCAGGGCCAATCCCTAGTTATTGACTTGGGCAGGAATTAACCAACATGTTTCACACAGTCAAGCATTCAGTACAAAGCAAATGAACGAAATAAGCAAATATATTTACATTTTGGACAGGAAGAACAGAGAAATTGTTATTATTTGAAAGAAGCAAATGAACAGAAGCGTTATAGAAAGCGGCCGCCGAATGTAGCCACCTTTATGTAACAATCACAGTCCCCCTTAACAGGAAAAACTGTAACGCATGTCTTGGCCAGCCAAGGATTGCCTTTCAAATGTATGCAAAACCATGCAAATTTATGAAAATAACTTTCTTTGGAACTAACCCAGAGGGGATTGTGCATCAGAATGAAAGGAGTGGCTAACTGCTCTTCTGTCTTTCACAATATCTTGGAGTTTTTATGTTAATAGAGTCATATAAAAAAGAGAAATGGAGTGAGAGCCTCACCTGATCCCCCAGCAACTGTGCTGGTTAGTTTAACCCAGTCAAAGCTTTTCCCAATCCAGACACCCAAATAGTGGAACCAAGTTCCCCGTGAGGCGTGGTCAACCTAGTGCTTGTCACCTGCAACATAACATAACAGTTTTTTTTTACACAAAGTTCCAATATTGTGTCAAAAGAAACTAAAAGTTTGGTCTGCATAACTGATCGAGATTTAAATTTAAAAAAACTGTTTTGCTAACCTGCAGTAGCATTCCTAGAAAATGTCAGATCTTTTATATTTCAATATATATCAATCAGGAAGAAAATGCCCCACCTGGTCAGTTTATTACCTTTAGGTGGGACTCTGGCCCCCGGACCACCTGTCCCAAAGAGACAAAATTGGACTACGCTCCCCACCCCGATCCAGCTAAGCTGTAAAATAAATGCCAGTAGCACTGCCATTTCATTGAGTAAGATATTGAGTACGTGTGAATGAAGGCGATACTGATTGTCTGACCGTGACAAGCCTCGACACACACACACGCTCACACACACACACACACACACACACACACATACCGCCCTGTCGGCCACTCCACCCTTATCACCCCCATGGTTGGGTTCATAGATGTCCACAGCTAAGAGCAGGTTTGGCCTGTCTAAGAACTTGATGTAGGAGGCACAACTCTTTCTGCTTTATAATTTACTATTGAGGCTTTTCCCACTTGAATCCCTAGTTAGCCGTTGAAGGGGTTTTCCGTATAAATATTTAAAAGCCATTAAGGCCAGGAATTGCAACGCCACCTCCGCAATCACATCAAAGCCGCGCTGGCTTTGCCGCCGGTCATAGATCGGCTTAATCGGTCCACGGGTTCTCGTTTTGATTCGAGGAGTTCTCATCAAACGTCTGCTGGTGTTAAGATCCCCTCAGCTACTGGAAGGATAAGATGAGGAGGCCAACAAGAAGGGACACGATGAGGCTTTCTGCAAACAAGCTGTTTACATTCCATTCAAGACAGGCAGAATAATATACGCCCGTGCTGCTGATGAATCAAGGCTTTATTTATTTCGATACATATAATGACACATAATAACACATCCGAGAACCATTAATTACAATGATTTAAGGGACAGGGCTTCTTATCGACCTTTTGGGGGAGGCAGCGGAACCAGAATGGCGACAGCTTTTTGGTGTAGGTTCACTTTTCCAATTAATTTCAGCTGTACGCTCGTGTTTTTTAATCTTGGATGATTCGAATCAGATTTGTTCCAGACCCTCTCCAACCTCAATGGTTTTCCAGATTATTAATTATGAATTTCTTATTGGTCTGTGCTACTCCTGAGGAAGCAATGGGCCCAAAAAACCCACAACCAGATGGACAGTGTTAAATCCTTAGAAGCGGGGCATTCCCAAATGTTTCAATAATTCTCTGCCTTCCTAAACATTTATTTATCGAGCAGTTAGGAAGGGCGTGGGCTAGAATAGCAGGGGGCAGGATTCAAACCTGTGCGCCCGTCACCTCCCTCTCAGCCGCTCTGCAACGAGTCGTGCCACCCGCGGAGTATTGGGCCTGGCAGCGACTGGCTGGGACCGGCTGCGACGAGGACTGAGATTCCAGCAGACCCATTAACTGAGACTGCGCCCTGCTCTTGGGAGCAGCAGGGACCACACCGACCCGTCCTGCCAACCCGGCTGAATCTGATAAAAGTATTAGCCTAGCCTGGGTTCTTCCGATTGAGAGGCAGCCCTGGGGAGCCAGGATGGGGTTGGAGCAAACTGTGTATCAAGCACGCGTTGCAGGGAGGCGAGGGAGCGAAAGGGAGAGAAACTGGTTTGAGACGGCTAGGAATTGAAAACAGCAGCGTTTCTCAAACACCGGTCTTTGGGCCGGTGCCGGTACACGGAGGAACGCCTGACGTTCAGGTAGGGTAACGCCTGATGTTGGACAAGAAGGCCTAGCTTGCAATTGCCTTTGCAACTCATCCCAATTGTGTTTAATTGGGTTGAGGTCAGGGCACTGTACAGGCCACTCAAGTTCCTCCACACCAACCTTGTCAATCCATGCATTTATGGACCCCAATTTGTCCACAGGGGAACAGTCATGATGGAACAGGAAATGGTCTTCTATGATCTGTTGCCACAAACTTGAAATCACCAAATATTATATTGTCTTTGTATCCTTTAGCATTCCCATGAACTTTCAGAGCAACTAAGGGCGCTAGTCAAAACCATGAAACACAGCCCCAGAACATTACCCCTATACCACCAAAATGTACAGTAGGCACTATGCATTCCGGTAGCTAGCATTTTCCTTTAGAATCGGCCACACCCAGATATGTCCATCAGACTGACAGATAGTGAAGCATGAATCATCACTCCAGAAAACATGTTCCCAGTGCTTTACAACAAGCCAGCTGACACTTGGCATGTTGATGTGAGGCTTGTGTACAGCTGCTTGGCCATGTAACCCCAGTTTGTGATACTCCCAATGGACATTTTTTGTGTAGATGTTGTTTCTAGAAGCAGTTTTGAAAGCTAGTAGTACCATTTTAAACTAACTTGTGGCAAAGGTGGCATTCCTTTGAGAGTGAAATGTTTTTCGGTGTGTAAGACCAATTCTACTGCCAACATTTGTCTACAGAGATTTCACGTGCTGGATTTAACGGACCTGTGAGAAATCTGTGGCTGAAACAACTGAACCCAATAATACTTTTGGTCATCTATCATTTCAATGACCCCAATGTGTCTTAAAATGTAAACGGATATTCCTTGATTGACCACGTACAACTTGATTAAACCAATTCACTGTATTAGGATATTGAATATCACACAGTTTATGTTATGTTTAAATTAAAACCATGCATGCAAATGTGACGGCCAACGTCTTTCTTAAACAGAGCAGTTCTCACAGGGATGTCAGCTTTGCCAATCGCTTGGAGAAAAAAAACGCCCCAAAATGTCCCAAGGTCATTGCATGGGTCACTCTTAGGCTGCGACCGGACGGTGGCGAGGAACACGTGAGCTGCTTCCATCCAGGCCGGTCCGCCGGGTCAATGGCTGAGTCTGGCCCCGTGTCGCCCTCTGTAGAGGAGCAGGGTGGCAAAGCCTTTGATGCACCCAACCACGGATCGCAATTACATGTAATGGTGAATAATTGCCCCGGGAGGCCGGGACTTTGCTGTGGCCCAGCAACAGGACTGCATTCTGGGGCCATGTTGTGGGGTAGACCTCCTTACATACGTGATGGGGGGGGGCTGTAATTATTAAACCACCATTAACATGTCCAGCTCCATTCTAAGGCCTGAGAAAGAAAAACAAGATGGGGGGCTGAAGACCAATTTGGAACTCCATACTGGTTCCCTTTAACATGTCTGTCAGTCTCTGTTTTACCCTCTCTGTATCTCACTTTCCCTGTCAGTCTCTGTTTTACCCTCTCTGTCTCTCACTTTCCCTGTCAGTCTCTGTTTTACCCTCTCTGTCTCTCACTTTCCCTGTCAGTCTCTGTTTTACCCTCTCTGTCTCTCACTTTCCCTGTCAGTCTCTGTTTTACCCTCTCTGTCTCTCACTTTCCCTGTCAGTCTCTGTTTTACCTTCGCCGTCTCTATCTTCCACTGTCCTTCAACCCAGTCACTCAATGTCTCACTCTCTTGTTCTGTCTGTCTCGCTGTTTCTCTGCCTGTCTCTGTTTTACCCAGTCTGTCAACTTTCTCTGTCTTCGTAATTATTTGTTTCTCTCTCCTTATTGTCTCTCTCTCTCTC
This sequence comes from Dallia pectoralis, assembly GCA_029465975.1. NCBI lineage: Eukaryota > Metazoa > Chordata > Actinopteri > Esociformes > Umbridae > Dallia > Dallia pectoralis. Next base: position 3,026,249 of record CM055762.1, on the reverse strand, counting down.
TTCTTATTGTCTCTCTCCTCTCTCTCTCTCTTATATCTCTGTCTCTCTCTCTCTCTCTCTCTCTCTCTCTCTCTTATATCTCTGTCTCTCTCTCTCTCTCCCTCTCTCTCTCTCTCTCTCTTATATCTCTGTCTCTCTCTCTCTCTCCCTCTCTTCTATTTGTCTCTCTCTTCTATTTATCTCTCTCTTACTCTCCTACTCACCTCTCCCGCTGCCCCTCAACACTATGTGCCACCCATGCCACCAGCTGCCCCCTTGGCAGGTCCCCCGTCATGCAGTAACGGGTGGCGGGTTGGGAGGGAGAGCGGGGCAGAGACCGGGCAAGGGGGCGAGACTAGGTTTTGTTTTTGAGAGGGGATAAGGGTGAGCAGAGTACTGCAGGCTCCTCCCAGTCTAACAGGCTGGGCTTTGTGAAGCCAGACAGCTGCATAGAGAGATGGTTGTGTGTGTGTTTCCCTGGATGTACTGGCGAGCGCAGACACGTGTGTGTGCATGCACAGTGTGCACTGTGTTCGCTCCATGCAGGGTCGCCGCATCATCGCCAGAACGTCAACTGTGTGCCGTGTGTGTGCGTGTGTGTGTGTGTGCGCGCGTTGGAGCGTCATGCGTGACCTTCTACTTCCGGACATTTCCATGTATCTCATACATTTACATTGTACCCTTCGGGTGTGAGTTACATCACTCAAAAGTAAAACACCAAATAGCAAAAAGGAGCCTATTCGGTTGATAAGTCATGACGTAACCACTCTCCGATAATACTGTTTCCGGGTCCAAAGTCCGGGTCCTCTCTACCTACCTACCGCTTTCGCCCGAGTTTTAACATGCCGCAGTGCTGTGTCCCGAGTTGTTTAAAATAGATCGGAGTTAAAAATATGGCTATATGGTTATGGCAGACAAGGGCTTCACAATTCGGGACATTTTCTGACATAAGGAGTTTCCCTGAATATCCCGTCTTTCCTCGTTAACGGACAGTTTACGCAGGAGGAAGGGAACAATAACAGATTCATTTCAAAAGCTAGGATACGCGAAGCGTTCAATTAAGCGACTGAAATTGTTTCACATTTTGGACCACATTCCATACCAGTTCGAACAAAATATAAACAAGATACCGTACTTAAAGTGTGTGTGTGTCTTACAAATTTACAAACAGCCATTCTCCGTGAAATTGGTTGAGGTAACTGTGTTGTACATACATGAATTTCTGGGTGTAATTCATATCTGTATATAGATGACTGTATTTATAGTTTTATTTTAATTATATGTATTTATTTTAAGGTGTCATTGTAACAGTGTAATTATATATTGAAGTACTGAGTAATATTAATGAACTACATGGACTTACTATAGGGTTCGGGTAGGATTTGGGTTTGGTTGAGGGTTCGTTGCGATACGAGATCGCGGGTACAAGCGGCCGAAATGGGTTTTCTCAGAAAGGTGGCTGGCCTCTCCCTTAGGGATAGGGTGAGAAGCTCAGTCATCCGAGAGGAACTCGGAGTAGAGCCGCTGCTCCTTTGCATAGAAAGGAGCCAGTTGAGGTGGTTCGGGCATCTTGTAAGAATGCCACCTGGGCGCCTCCCTAGAGAGGTGTTCCAGGCACGTCCAGCTGGGAGGAGACCTCGGGGAAGACCCAGGACTAGGTGGAGAGATTATATCTCCACACTGGCCTGGGAACGCCTCGGGATTCCCCAGTCAGAGCTGGCTAATGTTGCCCGGGAAAGGGAAGTTTGGGGTCCCCTGCTAGAGCTGCTACCCCCGCGACCCGACCCCGGATAAGCGGTTGAAGATGAGATGAGATGAGAGATGACCTGGCTTGTGTGAAATGTCACATTTTTATTTATTTGCAAGTTTTACAGCACTTACAACTGTGAGAAAATGTATGGTAAGATCTGGACGAGCGGAGCGCTTGGACCCGGAAAAGGCTAAACGTCACGCGTGATGTCAGACTTAACAACCGGATTTAGAACAGGGTCTTCTGAGGACCAATAGGGGGAGGGGCGTGGGCGAAGGAGCCTTGCCATTGGTCTGTCTGAATGATTGACTCATCAAAGCCGACTTCTTTGCGGTGCTCAGTCAATTAGGCTCTAATTTAGTTATTAGGTTGAAGTGCAGATCGGACCGTTATTGAACATGTGCAATAGGCAGTAGTAATAGGCTAATAATAATAATAATAGTAATAATAATAATAATAGTAATAGTAATAATAATAATAATAGTAATAGTAATAATAATAATAATAGTAATAGTAATAGGCTAATAATAATAATAGTAATAGTAATAATAATAGTAATAGTAATAGGCTAATAATAATAGTAATAGTAATAGGCTAATAATAATAATAGTAATAGTAATAATAATAATAATAGTATTAGTAATAATAATAATAATAGTAATAGGCTAATAATAATAATAATAGTAATAATAATAATAATAGTAATAGTAATAGGCTAATAATAATAATAATAGTAATAATAATAGTAATAGTAATAGTAATAATAATAATAATAATAGGCTAGTAGCTGATTCCTGTCTCGGACCAGCTTAAAAACAACACACTGCCTATTGCACATGTGCAATAAAGGTCCGATCTGCACTTCAACCTAATAACTAAATTAGAGCCTAATTGACTGAGCACCGCAAAGAAGTCGGCTTTGATGAGTCAATCATTCAACATCGTTCAACAATAAGTGACTGCGGGTGATAGAAGAAGTGGCCGTAAAGAACGGGCTGTAAACCTATGATGGTGCCCTACCTGATTTTAAATCACGTACGCAGGAAATGAACGACGATAACCGAGAGCTACGCAGCCGAGTCGAAAGATAAGGGGGTGCTTTCGATTCCGTTTCCAGGTTCTCACATGCAGACCTTCAGAACGCTGATGGCGCGTTCATCTTGGGTTTATCTTGTGTTCATCCTGGGCCTCGGCCATTGGTGTACTGTGTTGCTGCAAGCCACAAAAATACGTCTATACAGTTCCTGGACCAGACTGTATGACTCCCACGCGTAGATGAACGTGAACACAAAGAACTCATAATCTCATAAGGCAGTTCTCTCTCTGTTTTTATTTTAAACATTCAGTCTTTTAAGCGTTATGGGGGTCGGGGCTGAAGTCATTTCGTCCTAGTTTGTTCAATCGGAGCCCCCAAGAAAAGCCCTCCGTCATCCCAGAGTTCACTGATTGACTTCAATTGGTTATGTAGATCATTCCCACTAGCTAGCTTAGCTCCACCACAATACCCTTTTTTCCTGCAGGGCTGCAACCAAAGGCCAGCCAAAGGGATTATGGCTGTTTAAGAAAGGCACTCATTTTGAATCCATCCCATTATATGGCACTTAAAAGTTTGCCGCCTCCTGTTTGTTCCTGTCTGGAGGCCATTTTAGCTCCCCGAAGAGTTTCCATAAAAACATCTGTTTGTCATCGTTAAATCAATCACACGGAATCAGAACAAGACGAGAGCAAGAGTCAATCAAGTGTTTTATCGGCGAGTTGCAGTTACGCAAGGCAACGCGTCCAGTTCTCAATAAATACATGAACCTGCACATCTATCAGGCAGTCGTTGGCAGTTGAGAATTTTCTGACGCATTTTTAAGGCCCAAGAACGCTCCCCTGGAATTGTTGTAATACCTTGACTGCAACACGGAAAAGTCATCATTTGCAATGCGTTTCCACAGGTCATAGTAAATACCTCACCTGCCGAGACAAGCACTCATCACTGACGATGAAGCAAAAAAAATAGATATCAAGCATATCCATCTGGTCCCATATTTGCGAGAACTAGTCGTATAGGAAAAGACGGAGCCTGATATATTGATGTAACAGGGCCTAAAGCCTGACCCCCTCAGACCTCTACAAGGCAATTAGATTTAAATTTGGCAAGACCACTTTCTGCACCTTTTTAGAGTTGAACTTGAGCTATGTGTGACTCCCATCAATTAAATCCAATCAATGAAATGTAAAGCCCTTTTTACATCAGCAGTTGATTTCACGAGGTGCTTTTACATTTATCCAGCATGAAACCCCAAAGATCAACAACATTGAATGTGCAGAAAACACATTAATGCATTCTATTAATACATTCTATTAAGTGAAACTATTAAGTAAAACAGCTCATTGAACTCAGGACAGCTAGTGGAGCCCAGAGTCAAAATTAAACATGGTGAAGCTGCATTCAGCAATTGTGCTGCATGCAATTGGAATAAACTACAAGAAGATCTTGGACGTGCCCCAATCGTATTCATTTTTAAAGCCAGGTTAAGAACATTCCTCTTTTCACACGCTTATGAATGAGCGATTAAACGTGACCACGCTGTTAAGTTCTTTTTTTCAATTTTCTATTCCACATCGATTTGCCTTTTATTTGTTTTTATTCTAATACATGGCATAAAATGTGAAATGTTAACAATTACATACTGAGATGTAATGTTTGAAATGTACATGATTCCAGTAAACAGGTTGCTATGAATATAAAATGATTGTATTTTTATTGATTTAATTTTTTACTTTTGTAAAGCAAATTTGCTATAAAATGGCTTGCTTGCTAAGTGTAAAAGTAAAGAAATAGGTACGTTAACCAACTGAAATTCAAATGTCCTTTGAGTACGGTAAACGTATCAAAGAAATACCATAAAATAAAAAGTATTTATTTTCTCAATGAAAAAAAATGAAAGGACACAGAATCTTGAAGTTAATACTGGGACAAATTCAAAGCCAGGCTGTGTGTGTGTGGGGGGGGCAAGGTACATAAATGACGACGAAGCTGGACCTTGTATTTTGGCGCTATCCCGGACAATAGAGGTGCTGCAGCGAGCCTCAGTTAGGCAGCCAGCAGCAGTGTGTCCCGGCATTAAGGGCCGCCTGTGATTGATAGCCACAATTGTGGCTTACGCCTCGGCACACCGCGCCGTCAGGATATTCATTCCTACTTCCTGGAGCCTTTGTGTTCCCGGGTCGAGGAAGGAGAAGAGGGGGCGGGTGGGGGCCGAGGGGCACCCGACCCGGAACATTGGCATGGCGCGGCGCCCCACAACACCCCCCACCCCCCACCCCCCAGAAGAGTGGCTCTACCATCTGCCGTGGTAATTCACCACCCGCATGCCAGAGCAGCCACGCGGCCGCTTACGCAACGTGCCAGGGGCCCCGCGCACAATGTCCCCAGACAAACAACGCAAGCCGAATTGGGGTTTCTGAAAGTGGGTCTTTCACTTTTCTGTGGGGAGCTGGCAGTGCAGCGAGATCACCCCATTCGACACTTTTGTTTGTTCTGGACCCCCGCTGGCTAAACCCCCTTACAGTTGATGTGAGGTGATACCAATAAGGGAGTCTTCAGTTCTCCTGCTGCCTAAAACTTCCTGAATAGCACTGTCGTCTTTCAGAGCCAGAGCCCTGGACGAAGTTTTCTTCATCTCGTTGATTCGTGTATCAACGAATTCGATTGTTTATCTGTCGGTCTCTCCCTGTGAAGTTTTAATGAGGTGCTTTATGAACATTCTGGCATACCGTCCCCCCTAGATTGACTTCAATAAAAGTATTTTATTGGCCTGGACTTTTGCTTTTGGTGACCATGTACTGCTGTAGTATGGGATCAAATCCAACCAACTGCAAAAAACTGCTGCCGGAATTATTTCCCACCGTTTAATAAACAATAAATATATCTTAGATTTGTTTTTCCTTTTTTACAGTATTGTGATTAACAAACAAAGCATAGAACTACTTTCTGTTTAAATTGTAAATGTTTATATGTTCAATTGTAAATCTTTACATGTTTTGTTTTGTGATATTTGTTGCTATCAAAAAAAAATTCCCGAAGTTGAAAATTATAAAAATATGTATGTTATTCAACAGCGGTTTAAGGATAGCAGATGAAATGAACTAGGGAATGGACACCGTTGGTCGGGTTCACTGGCCATTAAAACCGTAGCTATAATTTCATTGGGATTGGTAATGGGATCTCCCTAGCCAAACTAACCCCTGGTTATTTACCACCGCTGGTCTACACAGGGAGCTGATGGGATCCAGATTCATGAGAGGAAGGTGAAAGGAACCACATGTGATGCTGTGCTCTGGGGCCATTCTGCAAAGTCAGGGTCATTACCCTTCCTGACCAGGGTTACAAAACCTGTCTGTACTCCGGTCCAAACTCACCTAAAAAAATAGGCAACTACCATAAAGACGTTCGGCGGGACTCTGAAGTCCACTCACATATGTCTATATACACACCGTGTTGGGCACACATTGCTAGTACCGGGCTGGACCGCCATTTGCTGTCAGAACTGCCTATCTTCATCGTAAAATCGATCTATTAAGTTGCTGGAAACATTCCTATGAGATTTTTATCCATATTGTCATTATTGCATCACTGCAGATTTGTTGGCTGCACGTCCATGATGCAAATCTCCTGTTCCGCCACATCCTATTGGATTGAGATCTGGTGACTGTGGGGGACATATGAGAACAGAGAACTAATTGTCATGTTGGACAAGCGATTTTGAGATAATTTGAGCTTTGTGACATGGAGCAGTTTTCTGCAGGAAGTAGCCGCTTGACGATGGGAACACTGTGGTCATAAAGGGATGGACATGGTCTGCCACAAGACTGCCGGTAGGATTTGGCCTTTAAACCATGCTTAATTGGTACTAGGGGGCCTAAAGTGTGCCAAGAAAATCACCCCCACACCATTACACCACCACCAGTAACCCATCCATGTTGTTCATGTTGTTTATTTCAAATTCTGACTCTACCATCAAAGGGTTGCTGCAGGAATTGAGTCTCATCAGTTCATGCAACATTTCTCCAATTGTTTATTGTCCAATTCTGGTGGGCCGGTGCAAATTATAGCCTCCGTTTCCTGTTTTTAGCTAACAGGAGAGGCACACGGTGTTGTCTTCTGCTAATTTTTGGTTTTGATTTAACCTTTATTTTACCAGGTAGGCCGATTGAGAACAGATCCTCATTGGTAACGGCGACCTGGCCAAGATAAGGAGATGTGCAGGACAACATCTATTTACACAATAAATACAAGAGTGCACATAGCAGTGGGATTCTACATGGCAATACACAATCAGGTAGAGAGTCAATATATAATACATATAATACAAGGTAGGATATAGGTAGGTCAGTTGAGCAGCATTGATATGGCAACTATATACAATACAATAATAAAAAGGTTAAAATGTATCTAGCAGGTAGGTCATTAGTGTGCACAGATTATATGGCCGTGGCTTTGAGAGGAAGTGCATTTTACCATGACTGAGCAAATAGAATAATTCACCAATGTTAACAGGTATGGTAGCAGTGCTGGTTAGAACGATCCACTGTGCGAAATGGGCATGGCAGAAGTGAATAGAAGGGGTGGGTGAAAACCAGACGAGAGTTAACACGTACAGTGATTCAGACAAGAGTTCAGACAGGAGTAGTTTAAAAGCAACTGGTGAGATAAGGGTTTCAAGTTTTAGGGTTCATTGTCATTTGATCCAGTCATTGACGGCTGATAACTGGAAGGATTGGTGGCCAAATGATGTGCAGGCTTTCGAGGTGATAAGGCAATATAGCTGCTTGAGCGTAGAGATATGGTGACTAGAGAGCTTAGGTACAGCGGGACGTTGCCTAGCAAAGACTTGTAAATTGTTGGTGCCAATGAGTTAAACGCTGAGTGTTAAATGACGGCCAGCCGACTAATGTAAAGGTTGCAGTGGTGGATGTTGTATGGGGCATTGGTTACAAAACCTAGAATACTGTCAATTTTTTCAGGAGAAAGTTTGAGGCAGACATTGGTATAATTGTCATCTTCACCAAGGCAAATTTGGAAAAGGAAACCGATTCTGGACTTTATTTTAGAATTTAGTTTGTGAATGTGGGACTGGAACATGAGAGAACGGTCTAACAAAAGATATTTGTATGTGTTCACATATTCTAGTTCAGACTCATCTAGCGGGGCAATGCTAGTTAGACGGGCAGGTGTTGGCTGCGATTGGTTGAACAGCATGCACTTATTTTTAGCAGAGTTTAGTAATAACTGTAGGTTTTTTGAAGGAATGCTAAATGGCATTACATCTCTCCTGGAGATTTGAAAGCACAGTATGTAACGAAGGGTCTGAAGTATACAGAATGGAATCATCTGCATAGAGATGAATCGGAGTGTCTCCAACAGCAAGAGCCTTATCGTTATGTAGAGAGAAAATAGAGTCGGCCCGAGAATCAAACCCTGTGGCCCCCCCTTGGAGACAGACATGCGTCCCTACAGCAGGCCCTCTACTTTAACACGCTGGACCATGTCGGAGAGATAGTTGGAGAACCAGGCAAGGCAGTCATGAGAGAAGCCCAGGCTATTGATTCGGCTGACATGATGCCTTTGACAGATCGATGTAAACGGCTGCACAGTAGCCCTTTTTATCAATGGCGGCTATGATGTCGTTCAGGACCTTCAGGGTGGCCGTGGAGCAGCCATGACTGCACGAAAAACCAGATTGCATAGCGGAAAGGATACAGTGGGATTCTAGATGATTGACAATCTGTTTGTTGACCAGTTTTTCAAAGACTTTGACTGGGTATGATGGATGTTGGTCTGCAGCAGTTGGTGTCGAGGCTGTCTCCCCCTTTAAACAGGGGAATGACTGAATTTCAGACGATGAGAGAGATAGGTTAAACAGACTGGTGATGGGGGCAGAAATAATATTAGCAGATCAGGGCTCCATATTATCCAGCCACACTGATTTATACAGGTCCAGCTTTTGCAACTCTTTCAGTACATCGACTGTCTGGATTGGGGTAAAGGAGAACCGTGGAGAGGGGCGTGGGCATGTGGCTATTGGAGTTGTAGAGCAGTTAGCTTAGGGGCGAGTATTCAGGTGAAAGCATGGTTGGCTTCAGTGAAATGCTTATTAAAGTTCTCTACTATCATGGTCTTTTCAGTAGTGACAGTACAACCTGATTAAATAGCCGTAGGAAGCTGGCAGTAGGTGATTATGTTCTTCAAAGGTTTAACAGTGTGCCAGAACTTTTTGGAATTGGTGTGACAGGATCAAAATTTCTGTTTAAAGTAGTGGGCCTTTGTTTTCTTAACTACCGGAGTGTTCCGGTTTCTAGTTTCTTTAAAAAGGATGACTTAGCTCTGTAGCTTATCTCTGCAGTAGATGTAAACGCAGCTAATCTACTTCAAGGTTTGAGATGTTCTTCTGCATACATTGGTTGTGAAAAGTGCGTATTTGAATTAGTGTGTCCTGCCAATCAGCTGAAACTATTCTGGACATTTTTCTCTGACCTCAGACCTTAAAATGGCTGTTTCGCACAGACTTTTATAGTAGGTGCAGTATTTAGATTAGATGTTTCGATTAGATATTTGCGCTAACAAGCAGTTGAAAAGGTGTACCTAATGAAGTGACCGGCGTGTGTAAATCAAGATATCAAAGCAACGGTAAGGTCGCGTTGAAGCGCTTGATCAAAAGTGGATCGATAACCGTCTGGATGTTGTCCAATCAAGTTTATCAACATGGAAAGTGAAAATTGCTGATTTCTTGGAAACACTCCCTGTTCACCTCTAGCTGGGAGGAAAGGTTGTTGTCCTCATAATACTTGTGAAACATGCAAAGGTCTAAGATTGCCAATGCCTAGATTTTTTCCATGGAATGATTCACTCATCATAAAGACATTTCCATGTTGTTTTGCTGAGCTTTGAACTGTGCCGCTTGTAAGGTGAATAGGAATATTTAATATTTGTTTTGAACCTATTGTGCAATTTTTGCAGATGTTCTTACCCAGCGCCTTTTGCAGGAGCAACACGGGTTGACAGTCTTGCTAAACAAAAGAATGATATTTTACGCTGACGACTCAGGGATTTGACGTAGCAACTTGTCGCTAACAAAACGGATACTGCAACTGCCATCTGCTTCCCTGTCTCTACTACAATGTACTTTTGAAGAGCGAGTCGTTGCTGTGAAAAGGCATGCATGGTTTGTTGAGCTGGTTGCTCGTGCATTTTTCAGTAATGCTGTGTTATAGAAACGCACCCTGTGTAGACACCTGATCCTTTTTAGCTCTCAAGTATGTTCACACGACTCCCCATACCAAAGTACACCCACGCAAGTCCCATCAACTCCTTTTACATTTTTTTCCTCATGCAAAGAGAGTCGGTGTGTGTGTGTGTGTAAGGTGAGGTTTGAGTCCATAATTAAATAAAAATAGATAATTGTTAACACTGTCATTTGTCACTGCCACCACCACCCATAAAGGCAGTAAGAGCACACCCGCCAAACCAGAAATGAAACCTATTTGATGTGTATACACAGGTTTGCCAATAGCCTTTTTTAGGGGCCCTGTGCAGGATTTTGTTTGTTTGTTTTTGGGCTAGGGGGCCCCAGGCAGCCACAGGGACATACGAGCAGTGCATTGACTGTATGCAGGTAGAGGCGTTTCTGTGTATACAACCATATGATATGTAAACATTCGCGCTTCAACCCCTCAACGCCTCCTACTTCCGTCAGACCATCTGCTGTAGTTTTTCTATAAAGACTTGTCATGTGGATTAATGGAGCTTCCTTAAAAGACAGCTGTTGCACAATCGCTAAGTCAGTTTCCCTCAGACTTGAACTCTGTCACACCGAGGCCCCTTTCTCTGGGTCTGCAGGAGCCTGATGTGATAGAGGTAGTCTCAGGACTTGCAGTTGAGCGTGTCAGGGGTGTTTCTGTGTGTCTGCCCGATCGTGTGTGTCTGGGTGGTCTCCTACCTTGGCATAGCACACACATAGTACAGAGGGTCCAATGGGTTCAGTACATAGTTCGCATATTTGCAAATCAAGCAATTAAAAAACCCAACAAAAATTAATGCAGACAGGAAAAAACTTAATGTTGGATCCTCGGAAGAAACCTAGAGAGGAACCACACTCAACCACCAGAGTGGTTGCCGATAATCTGGGCTGTATACCTGACCGATATACCTTCTTTGCATGTTCTGAGAACCAACAAATCAATAAATTCAGTTGGACTCCGTCTATGGAAGAGTCCATAATCCATATCCGGGTGGCACTGTCAGCAGGAATACTCAGGATTTAACTACTATAGATCTGACACTCAAACCAGAAGGAATCCAGACTGGGTCAGGTGGGAGTTGTAATGCCAGTTAGTCCTGAGGCATGGTCTAAGAGTTCAGCCATCCCGTTCAGCGTTGCACCCCTAGAGGAGGCCAGACGTATCACTTTGACGCATACGATCACACTGGTGTGATCAGCGTAGAGTCATCCCTCAAGCTTACAGTCACATTGGTCTGATTATACCATATTGTTATAACCTCAGAAGGAAGAGTAACGCAGCAATCACTGGTCGGGCAACACATTTATTTACTCACACTTCGCTCAAATCGTTTTTATAAAAAAACTGCCTAACTAAGGCTAATTACGTATCAACACGGCCAACACCATTGGTAGCATTTTGCTAAAATCCCCATTATTTGTCCGACACAAAAATGAATGACATTAGCGACTAGAACAGCTTACTGTTGCCTGAAAAGTGGACAAAGGTAGCTAATGTTTGTGGGCGCTGCCATGTTTGTTTATACGATCCAACCAAAGATAAAGGTAAAGAGATGAATTACTGTGAGGCTGAAGGGTCACATACAATTGCTCGTCAGCCTGACAGTTCTGCTAATCTGTTTGTTCAAATATACACAACAGTTCAATGATTTGGGTTAACTTAGAAATGTCCCTCAAAATTGCCTTAATCAAATGACTTTCTACTTAAACAGTTTATTTCAGTCCATACTTGTTGTGAAAAATAAATGCATTCCATGTGAGAAATTGTCAGGAAACTGACGAATCTTGACACTCTGTACTACTTCCTTCAAAGAACAGTACAACCTGGTTCTTACAAAAATAGAAAGAGGAATAAGAGGCTTCGATGCACAACTGAGCAGGAGGACAAATTAATATTGTGTCTAGTTTGAGATACAGACACCTCACAGTGGTCAACTGGCAGATTCATTCAATAATTCCCAGAGAAACCCGATGAGTACGAGATGCAGACTGGTTATGAAAGTCTCAGATGTTCACAGATCACAAATAAGAACCCAGCCCAAATGAAAAGATGGTGTGTGCTTGACACCATCTGTAGAGCATGTGTAGAGCAAGTGATGGTCTGGGAGTGCTTGGAGATGGTAAAGTGGGAACTTTGAACAAGTTAAGGGGATTTTGAAGAAGGAAGGCTATTATTCCATTTGCAATTCTGCATCATGCTTTTCACTGGCGGGATCGAGGGGGAGATGAATGCAGCAATGCCCAGAGAAATCCATGATGAGAACCTGATCCTTGAGTGACCCAGCCAGAGCCCAGACTTGAACCAGGTTTATCCTCTCTGGAGATATCTGAAAATGATTGTGCACCAACACTCCCCATCCAACCTGATGGAGCTTGAGAGGTCCTGCAAAGAAGAATGGGAGAAACTGCCCAAAAATAGGTGGGCCAAGCTTGTAGCATCATACATAAAGACTTGATTCTGTGATTGCTGCCAAAGGTGCTTCAAAAAACTATTGAGCAAAGGCTGTGAATACGTATGTACCTGTTGATATTTTCCTTCTGAATATTTTGCAAATCAACAACGATAAAAATGCAGCCAATCACCTGCAGGAAATGGAGGAATGTTTGATGAAAGCAAAGTTTCAAGGCCACAATCATAATTTCAATGAAATAAATCTTTGTTTCTATCAATGACAACTGTTTTTCCTACTCATTTCAAGTATGTCCAAGGTATGAATGTGGTAGTTTGTAGGTCCGAAAACCCCCTGAATTCTGATTATGGCTCCAACGTCCACAATAAATATCAGCAAGAGGTTGTACAACGCACAGAAGATATGGTCAATTGTATAATCAGGTGAGGACAAGTTTCCTGTCCGTGTCCCTGGATAAAAAAAGAGAACCACTCCAGCTAGGACAGTCTGCCACTCCTCAGCAGGTAAGAATTGTCTGTTTATGCTTGAGGGACAATTATCTATAAACTCTGTCTGCTGTGATGGGCAGAAAGCGGTGTGAGTTGTGTGAGTTTGCTGTTGATCTCATCACCTACCTGGTGTATTCTTTTGTGTGGCCCTAAAGAGGTGTCAAAGTGACTGTGTTCAACATCCATCCGCCACGTTGCCGGGAGGTTTTGTCTACGCTCTGGGAATCGGAAGCATGCGCGTCTTTTTCGAGACTAACGCAATGGGGGCTCCACAAAGAGAAAGGAATTTAGCAGAACTGGTGTGCCAGCAGCTCCCGCAGAATCAGCAGCGCCCATCAGAGCAGGCCCCCATGGGAGCGCTGGTGCGGAGCCGGCCCCGGTGCGACTGGTCCGGTAGGCGGTTCCCCTACGGTTCACCTACGAGAATCGCGTTCTCAGTGGGTAGACAGTACAAAGACGGGGGAGGAATTGTGACTCATGCAGGCCGTCGCTCGGTACAGGAGAATCGGACCGGGCCACCTTGTTCACTGTGTGCATCTTTCACATGCGCCTCTGTGAATGTTCATATGTCATGGAGCTATAGTCTCTAACAACTCTGTCATTGATGTGACTCGTATTGACAGTGGGACATTGATAACACAATGCGGTAGGGCAGCTGTAATGTGACCTTGTGCCAATCTGTCTGAAACTGCACCATGCATTGATACGCCCAAGACACGTATGACTTGGCCACAAGCAAGCGTGCTCATGTTACGACTTCAACCGAAATCTCTATTTGCTCTCCGTGACGCTTATTTATTTGACGTTTCAGTATTTCCGTGACAGGTTTATGAATAGGAAAAAATCGAAATAAAACGGTTTGCCAAGAATGTAAATATATTTGCATATAGATCCATACCGCCAAAAACAGCATTCTTTGACCTCCTTTTTCAAACAAATATAAAGTATATATGCGATATTATATTGGGTGTATATAAAAACAATTCTTTAGATATGGTCATGTTTCATATTAAAACGTAACGTAATAAAAAGTTAAATATTTATAATATTGCCTACAGCACTGGGCAATGTACGTGCCCCCCTCCTCTCTGTTTCTTTCTCTTTCTGCCCTTCTCTCTCTCTCTCTCTCTCTCTCTCTCTGTTTCTTTCTCTCTGTTTCTTTCTCTCTGTTTCCTTCTCTCTGTTTCTTTCTCTCTGTTTCCTTCTCTCTCTCTGTTTCTTTCTCTCTGTTTCTTTCTCTCTGTTTCCTTCTCTCTGTTTCTTTCTCTCTGTTTCCTTCTCTCTCTCTGTTTCTTTCTCTCTGTTTCTTTCTCTCTGTTTCCTTCTCTCTCTCTGTTTCTTTCTCTCTGTTTCCTTCTCTCTCTCTGTTTCTTTCTCTCTGTTTCTTTCTCTCTGTTTCCTTCTCTCTCTCTGTTTCTTTCTCTCTGTTTCTTTCTCTCTGTTTCCTTCTCTCTCTCTGTTTCTTTCTCTCTGTTTCTTTCTCTCTGTTTCCTTCTCTCTCTCTGTTTCTTTCTCTCTGTTTCCTTCTCTCTCTCTGTTTCTTTCTCTCTGTTTCTTTCTCTCTGTTTCCTTCTCTCTCTCTGTTTCTTTCTCTCTGTTTCCTTCTCTCTCTCTGTTTCTTTCTCTCTGTTTCTTTCTCTCTGTTTCCTTCTCTCTCTCTGTTTCTTTCTCTCTGTTTCTTTCTCTCTGTTTCCTTCTCTCTCTCTGTTTCTTTCTCTCTGTTTCTTTCTCTCTGTTTCTTTCTCTCTGTTTCCTTCTCTCTCTCTGTTTCTTTCTCTCTGTTTCCTTCTCTCTCTCTGTTTCCTTCTCTCTCTCTGTTTCTTTCTCTCTGTTTCTTTCTCTCTGTTTCCTTCTCTCTCTCTGTTTCTTTCTCTCTGTTTCTTTCTCTCTGTTTCCTTCTCTCTCTCTGTGTATACTTTCAGAAGTGTGGGCCTTAACAAGCTCCAGAATAACACAGGGACATATGGAGGCCCCAGGAGGCCCTTTAAAGTTCTTCATAAGCTGAGCCCATTAGCTCGCTTTGTTACTTTCCTCCCGTTTTATGGAGACGTTTCTGTAGGTAAAACCAAGTCTGGACCGATCCCTTTGTTAGCGTCAATCGATTCAGTGTGTTGGGTTATTCTCACCAGCACCAGTCAAACCAGAATAGAATCGTATAACATGTTTGTACCTGGTGACAATGGGCGGAGTATAAAAACGCTAAGGATTCTGGGAATAGGAGTGTAGAACAGGATTGACAAAATAACATTCATCTGTTATGTGAGATATGACTTTGGGAAAGAATACCCAAGTTTAAATCTAACTCCGACATAATGAGACTGTAGCGGAGTAAAATGGTTTATGGTTCAACTCCGAAATGGACATGTTGATAGCTAACAGCCATTATAATGATACCCACATGTGAGCCAATCACCTACATTTAATTTCTGACAAAAAAAACAGCCGACAGGTACTCGTTTTTACACACAAGCTGAAGGTTAAAACATGAAAGGCCTGTACGTTTTGTTATTTCGGAAAGGTAACCTGAAAGAAAAATCTGTAAATTAACAACCATAAAGAATGCAAAAGCCACCTACAGATTTCATACAGACTCACGCTTCATACATGAGAAATGAGTCATGACAGCTCATTATGAATAAATGCCTGTCCGCTAGGCATCATCAAGATGTCCTCCTACGTAACATCATTCCTGGCCTGTCTTATCAATTTCTATGTTTAAGGTGCATTCCTGAGTACATTTTTTATATTTTATCTGTCCGCTGTCATAAAAACGATTAGGAACTATTAATCTGTGAAAACGAAATGAAGAAATGTTTCATTTTTTGTGTGTTATGTCATTAAATCGGCCATTCTGTATGTTACAAAACCAATATTTATCATGTCTGTATTAAGTATATACTGCCCCTGGACACGGCCTGAGAAAACAGTTCCCAGAACTAGAACAGTGGTCCAGATAGATATGAATGATATATGAGTTTTATATTTTCACCAATGCTCGGTACCATTTCGTAACGCTATAATGCTGTTGCTTGTGCTGACTGTCATCGTGAGTTCTTGTGGATTCCTCATCACAGCAATCTATTTGTGCCATTTCAGGAGATTTGTATGTAATCATTGCAAGTCCATGATAAACTGGCAGCATATATTGACACAGCATTATATTGCTGATCAACTCTTATTTGTCCCCTGCATTTTTCCCCGTTCGTTTTGCAACAAGGTGCCAGCGATAAACGTTTAACAATCGCGGTGTGGCAATTAACGCCTTTGGCGCTTTCAGACTAGAAACTTCACACGACGGAGTGGGCCAGGGCCATCTACAGTACTTCTCAGTAACCCGTGAACATTTAGGACTTAGATCCGGGAAGATTCGGTGTCCTCCATAAACCCGGGCCAATGAGCGAGCTTGCTGGCCTTCAGGAAGACATTTCTCCCACTGGGCAGTGTTATAAAAATAAGAGGTCTCGTCTTCCCATTGTGTGTCGGAGAGATTGGGGGGAGGGTGGCCCGTTAGGATGGAGGTAGCGCATGCATGTTTGTAGGGTGGGAAGGAAGGGCCGTTATATATAGCTTTTCCATTGTCTGTAAGCGCTGTGGTAAGCCAGGAAGGAAGAACCTTTTGAGCAACAAATGGGGAATTCTGACCGTCCTAGGTGATAATGACTGGGTCAGTGGAACTGTGTGTGTGTGTGTGTGTGTGTGTGTGTGTGTGTGTGTGTGTGTGTGTGTGTGTGTGTGTGTGTGCAGCCCACAACATCCAAGTGTAAAGGATATGAACCTCCTAGGCGTGCCTTGTGGCGATCATCTGATTGGGTTTGTTTGGTCAGTCGCTGCATTCTGCTAACACTGTGCGGTACGGTGGTCCAGACAATTTCTGGTGTCGATCTCCTCGCCTGTTGAGCACTTCAATAACGGGCCCCAAATGACTTCCTGTCAGCCATCAGGGCCGAGCATTTTGCATTGTCTTTGGAAACCAACAATCGGAGACTTTCCTTTTCTGTTGTTTTCTTATCTCTGACAAAGAAAAACAACGGAAGTGGAAGCTAAATGGTTTTGTGTGGAATCGGCACGCGCTATGAGCTCATTTACGCCGTCTTCGCCAAATCCAGTTCCGGCAAAAGGACCAATGGCAGCTATCTCATTTTTGTCTTGAACCGATTTAAAGATGGATTCTCATCGAAAAAAGACTTTCCACAGAAAGCATAAAAAAGCGAGACTCTCTAGTGACCTTCCTATTTAACTGGTGCATTTTTCTCTCATTCCAAGCCCCGCCTCCTCTGTGTCGGCCAATGGTTACAACGAGACTGGGTCTCCTGAGAACTTCAGATGATATCTCCAGAACACTATCGGACCTGGGTTGACCGGACAATATTGAAACAAATCGCACAGACATCATTCAAAAATAGCCGTTCTCATTATGTAACCGGCAGAGTAGGACGCATTATTTGCGTTTAGGAGACCTCGACCTGAAACAGTGCTGGGAAACTTTCAAATATTATAACAGAGGACAAAAAGTGAAACTAATGAAAGTCAGACAATTGGATAGTTGTGGAAATGAATGCCTCCATTGGCCACACACACACACACACACACACACACACACACACACGCACACGCACACGCACACGCACACGCACACACACACACACACACACACACACAGAGGCCCTTCCTCAACCCACCCACCGATCCAACCCCTCCGCCCAAAATAACCTCAATGGGACAAGTTTATTCTGCCTGTGGCCTATTACCGATGCACGTTTTGGTGAAGCCCCCCGGGACAATGCGTGTCAACACATGAAAGTGATGCCTCGGCCCGCCAGAACACTGGGGTTCTGGGGACGGTGGGGGAACACTGCTGGCCGGGCCCCTCTGGAAGGGTCCTGCACTTGAACTGTCTCCTTTCAGGGGAAGGGGAAGCCCTTCTTTCATGTGTCCCAATGCAGGGCGGCCGGGGCCTGGCCTTTAATTCCGCTGACCCCTCTGTGCTGTCCAACACTGTGGCCTAATCCGCGTCCTTTCTTCTCCGTCACTGCGCCCCAGTCAGACGGGTTGACTTTTTCTTTCTCGGTTCCAGAGTCCCCTTCTTCTTTCTCTTCATTTCTTCTCTCTCTCTCTCTCTCTGCCCCCCAAATCGTTAAGCCCTCTCTCCTCTCTCTCTGCTACCTCTCTGTACTCTGCATTTACAAGCAATAACATTCCAGCGGTCTTCCTGCATCAACCATTCCCCATTATGTTACCAGGAGCAAGGCGCTGTGTCCCTCTCCGGGTTTAAAGAGGTGGGGATTAGAATTGGGCTTTGTGATCATTTTCGTGAGAAGTGACAATTTAGAGGGGTTTTCGTGTGATTATGGATGTAAGAAATATATCCAGTTACATAATAAAACATCATGACATTATACTGATATTAATTCTAGCATTCGCAAGTGTTGGTTGGATGTATTTGCAACACAACTCTAGATATTTTGTATTTTATACCTGTTTTTGTATTTTATACCTGTTTTATATATGTTCTACATCATTAATGAAATCCACCAAAATTGTTAAATTGACAGAGTGGTGACTGGAAGTGCAGTTGTTGGTGTACAAAGAGAAGAGGGGACAGGACGCAACCTTGAGGGGAGCCAGTGCTGATGGTCAGAGGGTCTGACAGGTGTTTCTCTAACCTCACCTGCTGCTTGCTGTTGTGATCCATTTACAAGTGGACACAGGGCACTCCCAGTCTGGATAACGTATCCTGGAGGAGGGCTGGGATTATGGTGTTGAAAGCAGAACTGAAGTCCACAAACAGGATTCTGGCGTAGGTTCCAGGGGAGTTTAGATGCTGGAGAATGGAGTGGAAAGCCAAATGTTAATGGTAACAGTTGATTTTTAATGGTATATATACATATCTACATACTTAGAAAGGCTTCAGAAGCTCATTATCAGCAACCACCAGTTCTATGTTCCATTAGCGCATTGTATTTTTTTTGAATGGCACATCTTTAAATCTAAATCTTTTGATCTTTAAATGATCTTTGGAAAACCTTTTTGGAATTATGTTAGAATAGCTGAAAAAGTTATGTTGTTTAGAGAAGCAAGAAGCCTTTCTTCGACTAATTAAGTATCTATAACATCAGCAGTTGTGGGTTCGATTAAAAACAAACTTAATTATTAAAACTTGAAATTAGAAATTGACCAAGAAACAGAGACTTTTTCATGCAAGAAATTGCCAAGAATCTGTAATCTTATTCAAGATCGCTGCACTACCTCCCGCAAAATGGCTCTATCCAAAATACATTTGAGTGTCTAGTTTGAGAAACCTGCAGAACACCCGTCTCAATGACACAGTGAAGAGGATGTTGGCCTTCTAGACAGAGTTGCAAAGAAAAAGACCAATTAAAATATAACAATGGGCAAAATAACATAGAGTAGACACTGGACAAAGTAAGATTGGAAAATAATGAAAGATCATTACGAAGACCAAATAAAATAATGCTTATTTTTTTTTTTTTTTTTCACTCCATTTTGCAATGTCATGCCATACCGTCGAAGGCCCGTGATTGGAGCCAATTTCCTCTTACAACAGAACTATGACCAAAAGCACAGCTCCAAACAACGCAATAACTTTGAGGAATTTAGGGAAGAAGCAGTCAGTTGGCATTCTGTCTAAAATAAAGTGGCCAGCACAGTTACAGCTTCACAACCCCATTGACCCGTTGTAGGAGTAGCTTAACCTTATGGTACAAGAGAAGTGCTCATCAAGACAATTCAGCTTGTGCAAGGTGCTTCTGGAAGCATGAAGTTAAATCTCCTCAGATTACCTGAACAAATTGACAACCAGAATGCCGTGTTGAATCGACGCAAATGGAGGTTTCTTTGACTGAAACAACATTTGAAGAACACAATTATCATTGCTATTCTCGTCAATGACTATTTTCTTTTCGTTTCGGTATAAACACAATTGAAACTAATTTATGGCATATTTTCATAGAAAACGTGGACATTTCGAAGTGATTACAAACTTTCAAAAGAGAGTGTAATAGACTGAAATATATTTCTTGCATACAGATTTAACATCTGTGCTATGGAAGCTCTCAGTAGACACATATGAAAACAATAGCCCTAACGTGGACACAATTACCTGAACATTGGCCTCCACCTGAGAACCATTAAAGCAGCACATCACATTTTGTTTTGGATACAAACTCACTGTTGAGGAAGCATTGATCAGGCTCTGAGTGTTTCAGGAAAATGAAGACCAAGAGCATTCTACAGAAGTTACAGTAATACGTATTCATAGAAAAGTAAATAATATCAACGTGTTCAGATTGATCACTATTGCAGGACTGTTGGATGATAGCAGTGTTGGTTCAATAACCAGGAAGTGGAAGCTGCATCCCATCACCAAGGTACTGCCAATAAAAGGCTGTCCTTCGCAACGAACAAACAAAAAGGAGATCTGTGAGGCCAACGACCCTTTGATGGAGCTAAAGAGTTTGGGTTCTAGGAGTGTTTCATTCATTCTGTTCCAGTCATTAATATTGGCGGATATGCTTATCGCTAGCCTGTATATGTTTGGTGGCCAGGAAAAATTGTTAAAAAAAAGATTGAGAAATATTGCAGGACTAACTTATTTAAAGACTGCTGCCTTTTAGCAGGTAATAGGTTAGATCAAGCACAAAGATTAATGTACAGCGACCCAGTCAAAGTTGAAAATCTGTCGCACTATTTGAGAATTGCAGTTCACAAGCATCATCAAAGTACCTGAACAACCTGGAGCAAATTTGCAAAAAAAAGAATGGACCAAAATGTGTGCAAAGCCGGTAAATAATCTGTTATCGCAGTGAAGGTGGCTTAGACAGATAGAACCAGGGGTTGAGGAGTTACAGCAGGTCAGCATGAAGAGTGATACAGCTAAATAATGCTCATGTCATCAGACCATGTAATTTTTCCATACCTGTCACAGATCTAGAGATAGGGGGCTTGTTCGTGCTAGAATCACACAGCGTCTGATTACTCCTGTTCCTCAGCTGTTTCTCAACCTCAAGTGACCCAACTGATGAGTTGAAACCACAGGCGTTTTTTCTCCACCATGCCTCTGCAAATTGGGTGAATGACTCATGGACTCGGTGGTCAACGAACAGGACTTTGGAATGCTGTTTCTGTTTCGGAATCACTGGTGTATTTTGCCTCGCCTTAAATAGCCATGAATGGGTGCCTCCATCCCTTTGTGACACATACCGACTTACTGTCTGTTATTGCCAGGGTGACACACTCATGGACTGTGAATGCCGACCCCGGTGTTTGGTTACCCAATTGCCGGGCGTTTGCTTGCCATTGGCAAAACATTGTAGTTGGGTGTTTATTTACAGTGACATAGGAGGAGGTGTCACAGTCACTTCCTATTACAGAAATCCAGTGGTTAGAACATTGGCTGAGATCTCACGGCAGATGTAATCCAAAATATGGAGTTAACGGACTGGGAAAGCAGTATGGTTAGAAAATATGGAGTCAACGAGCTGGGAAAGCAGTATGGTTAGAAAATATGGAGTCAACGAGCTGGGAAAGCAGTATGGTTAGAAAATATGGAGTCAACGAGCTGGGAAAGCAGTATGGTTCGAAAATATGGAGTCAACGAGCTGGGAAAGCAGTATGGTTCGAAAATATGGAGTCAACCTCTGAAAGTGATTTACTTCAGGATGTGTTCCCTCTCAGCCCCCCCCCCCCACTTGGTTTCTGTTTGTATCTCACTTTCTAACTCTCGGTTGTCCACGACTGCCTTTATCTCTGGCCTATGGACCAAATCCATTGTAAACCCTCCCTGTGCATCAGCCCTCCAGTGCTTACACTATCGACACACACACAGGGCCACCCTGTTTTTTTACGTGTAGGAGCCCCGCTGTACGCTGGGAGAGGCTGTTTTGGGGGGAAGAGTCATTTCTCAGCATGAGTGTGTGGGCTCAGCAGCTGGGTTGAGAGGCCTTCCACTCTTGATCAGTTATGTCACTGGTGGGGCCTTAAGAAACATCTGGACCCCAGGGGCCATCAAAGAATCCTGTCACCTGTACCAAGTTCTAAATCCCCTTACTAGGACCCGGATCATGTTCAGACACCCCAACCTGCAAAAAGACATTTCCGGGATGTGGTTTCAAAGGCTAATGACCCCCCCACTTTCTGAGATAACTGGTTAGTTAGCACAATCAGGACAAGTTGCGTCATTCTCCACGTCTGTCACCCGCTGTCTTGGTTTCTGGAATCAGAAAGGACAGTTGAACTCTCACTCTGTCAAAAAAAAAATTTCCAGTATATTGTACACGGATAAAACGCGGGAGACTCCTGGGAGGGACAGATGGGATGTCTGCGTGTTACTAGCCAATGAGCTGTGGTGAATAAAGGGTGAGATAAATGCAGACCCTTGTACTCCGTAGAAACAGGCAACAGAAGCCACCAAGAAACCGTGGCGCTCTGAGCACACCACCGTAGAATGCATGCTTCACTGAGATCCCTCCTCAGCACTTTTGGACAACCTCCGGGCGACAGCTGTAGCTGACAGTTGACTTCAAACCGAGTATTTTTCCTCCTCAGCAAAGCAAGATGTTCCTCCTCTGTCGTCTCTCTTCGGGAGGACAACAGAAAACGCCACGGCCCTATTCCGAAAACCCCCGGGATTTCAGAAAGTGCTTAGTGTTTGACACCGTGTAATCGCTTACCGCTTGGATATAAGCCAGCAGCGACAGGCAGAAAAAGGTAGGTACAGTAGAGAGAGAGAGAGAGAGACAGGAGTTCACAGATGCTGTCCTGGTTTACATGTGACAGCTGAGAAGAGGAGAGGGATAGAGAGCTTCCACTGTCTCTCTCCTGCAGCTGTACAGATCCAGAGAGAGACAGGTGGGGGGGAATCATGTGACAATCTGCAATGTCAGCGGTGATTCAGAAAAAATACTCCGCTTTACACGCCTGTGTCATATCCGATTTGTCTGCGCGCCGTCGCAGACCAGGAGCGGCCCGCGTCTCACAGAAGAACACCTGCTCGCGAGTACTTGGCGGTGAACGGTTGCTAACGAGCACGGTATATGATATTATGGGACGTGGATGCTGTGTGAGACTTGCATACATTAGAGCCAGTTTAAAAGTAGTGTTTGAGAGACAAAAAACTGCATTAAATGAGTGTAGAAATGGTGTGTCCGCTACAACAGTGATAGCGCTTTCTCTGCTGTGGGCGTGGAATGCTGCAACCTGATTCGATAAATAAGGCCCACGCAAACTGCTTTCTTTCAAGCTGCCGCTCACACGGCGAGGAATTGAGTCTCGCTGTGGTCTAAGCTTTCGCCTACTTACTTATGCTTCACTTAAAACGGAGAGGGGGGGTGCAGATTTGACATTGTCAGGAGCTTCCCAGAGCTTCTGCTGATGTGCGGCTCATGTCGAGACGCACCGGCACTCTACAACCAGTTCACTGTACATTCAAAAAATGCACCTTACTTAAGATGATCAAAATACCTATCGGAGTGATTGAACCCATCCGGCCCAAAGTGAGGGTTATAAATTCCCTAGATCCAGATCTGTAAAACCTCTTCTGGCTGCCTGAACACTCCCGTCAGATGAACCTACAGGAGCCCCCTGGTTACCTGCCGGCCTGAAACCTTGAGGCTGCTGCCTGTGTAACCTAATAACTCTAACATGGTTTGGGTTCTATCGTTCCTCGTCAAACAGCAGAATGGCACTAACGCAGCGATTTGAATGCCCTTTCGGACAGGGGACACGTATTAAAGCAAATAAATCTGTCTGGAATGAAACCAAGTGACCAGTAAATGGTTCCAAGCTTTGATTGTAGTTGTCTCTTCTTAGAAGCATTCTCTCCTTTAAAAGCTGTGTAGGTATTCCAGTAAAATTGTGCTGGCTGTGGGACTGCTTTGGCAAAAGCCTTCAGGCCTTACTGGAAATCGCCTGACTAAACAATGACATTGCTGTCTGCAATTTGAGCCCACTTTCCTTCATATGCAGTATGTGACATTGGGTCTGAAAAGTAAATTGCTGAATGTGACTTTATCCAAGGCCTCACTGCGCTTTCTGTTGCCATGCAACGGTCACTATTGGGAATCCGGCCTGGTTGGAGGATCAGTTCGCTCTGGCTTGGGGGGAAGAGTCATTTCTCAGCATGAGTGTGTGGGCTCAGCAGCTGGGTTGAGAGGCCTTCCACTCTTGATCAGTTATGTCTGGACCCCAGGGGCCATCAAAGAATCCTGTCACCTGTACCAAGTTCTAAATCCCCTTACTAGGACCCGGATCATGTTCAGACACCCCAACCTGCAAAAAGACATTTCCGGGATGTGGTTTCAAAGGCTAATGACCCCCCCACTTTCTGAGATAACTGGTTAGTTAGCACAATCAGGACAAATTGAGTCATTCTCCACGTCTGTCACCCGCTGTCTTGGTTTCTGGAATCAGAAAGGACAGTTGAACTCTCACTCTGTCAAAAATCATTTTTTTTCCAGTATATTGCACACGGTTAAAACGCGAGACTCCTGGGAGGGACAGATGGGATGTCTGCGTGTTACTAGCCAATGAGATGGAGCGGCCCTTAGCGGAGACCAGAGGCCTTTTTCAGTCCTGCCTGTGAAAGCCCACATTATTGAAGTCAATTGTTGTGGGTGGTTTAGCATATCCAGTGCTCGGTTGTGGTGCGTAAGGGGAGAGAATTGGAATTGGCCATTATGTGTGTGTGTGTATGTGTGTGTGTGTGTACAATTCTCTGTCACTTTCTCTCTCTGGGTGTGCCTGTCTGAGAGAAACATAAAAATATGCTGTCATCCTTGAAGATAGCACATCCCAGCAGAAACATTGTATCGAGAGAATGTCTTGTCCTCCCAGCTCAAGTCGAGTCATTTGGCTGCAGAAATCTATTAGACACAGTCTCTGAGGGTCTATCTATGGCCATCCTGTCATGTCCGTTTGGGAGAAGGGGTGGTGGAGAGAGTTCAGTGCATTTCACTCACAGCATTAAATCAGACCCCCACCCCCCGCCCGGCACCCAACTCCCTTTTCCAGAGGTTTTCCGAATCCAGGTCAGGAGTGCCAGACAATGAACTCATTTTCAGCCGCTACTCACTTTCACCGTATAGGAAGTGCCAGCCTGAAGGAAGGTATTTAGGCAGGCAGCTATGCAGGCAGGCAGGTATGCAAGCAGGTATTCAGGCAGGCCGGTATTCAAGCAGGCAGGTATTCAGGCAGGCAGGTATGCAGGCAGGCAGGTATGCAGGCAGGTATTCAGGCAGGCAGGTATTCAGGCAGGCAGGTATTCAGGCAGGCAGGTATTCAGGCAGGCAGGTATGCAGGCAGATATTCAGGCAGGCAGGTATTCAGGCAGGCAGGTATGCAGGCACCAATGACACAGAGCATGTTGCTATGACAGGGTCAGGGGAGCTTAGCACTGGACGCACAGGATTGACGTATGGCGAGGACACCAAGGAGGTCTTTGTTCGGGTCCCACTTGGGGGAGCATTCCTGTCAGAGATTATGGGGGGCATGGTGCCTTCCCCAAGGGCCAGGCCTCTGTGGAGGAAAAGAGGAGGACCTAGGGCAAAGGGCCACTGACAGACTCCTCAGTATTCGGGAACAGCATCCCTTCGATGAGAAGGTCGTGAGGGGACGCAAGTCGTGGTATTTCGCCACACATTCATCTCTGTCTTCCTTTCTCTTTCTCTCTCTCTCGCTCTCTCTCTCTCAGCAAGAGTGTGCGTGTTCGCGTGCCGGTGTGCTGCGAGTCAATGAGTGGTCCCAGAAAATGAATAAGAATATCCCCCTATTCAGCTGAATCAGCAGGCTGGGTAACAGTAGTTCAGGTTATCAATGGGAGCTAGAGTAGAGGAGCAGCCCACAGCCCAGCACAGCAGGCTCCTGGTCGGGTCAAGAGAGAAGAATGGAAAAAATAACCACTGACACAGAACCTTAAACTGGAGCTTCAAAATCCCAAATAAAAACCGGATTTGAATATCCTCCAACTATTAACTGAACAATGAGATGTGGAAAATAGGGGCTCGTCCTTCCCTTCAAGTATGACAGGTGTTTATTTTCTGATCCGTTTACACATAGAGATAGTTGACTAGGAAACTGGGTTAAAACAAGTCCCACGATGCATTTCACCACTCTAACGTATATGCCATTTCAGCGAAATCAAATGGGTCAGACCTTGATTGGTTGTGACCACCACTCCAACCGAGTTATCAGCAGACATCAGCCAATGAAATGATCTCAAAATGTATTTCTTTAACATAGACATTGGCTTATTGGTGCGGCCAACGCTGGACCAGAAACGATCACGGTATGGACACGTCTTTCCGTCAGCACGTTGTTTCTCCACAGGGGGCAGCAGTGGGAGGAAAAACACTTTGTAATTTAAAGCGCTGGTCGTGTCTTAATTAGCTGCAGAAACTGAACAGGTTGGACTTTGTCAAATTTTTCCGCCCTTCAGCTGGGGCAATAACTGGGGGTTTATAAGGGCTCCTAAGTACTTATATATACTCAGAATTGTGGAAGCTTCCAGAGGCTTTGAGCTCAGAGACCTCAATATCGCTGATAATTTAAAGTGGTTTTATTTATGTTATGACATGAAAGAGAAAAGGGCCATTTTAAATGGCCAGTGCCTTCCAGTTTGGCGTTGGCGACACACTGACTTTAATGACCTTTGCACCCCCTCCGCCACAACTCCATCAGACAAAAGGTTCTCTCAGTAGCAGATATTTTCCCACATGCAAGGTCGAAATTGGAAACATCCTCCAGGCCGACACCTTTTGGAAGTCATAAAAGCCCAATGTCGGAGGTGACAAGGAAGTTTATTCCCACTTCTGTTGGTCGGACCGGGTTTCAAACCTTTGTTCGTTACCTCAATGTCCCTAAATAAAAGCAGTCAACTCTTTTTTTTTATATAGATGTAAGCTCTCATTTTTTAAAGTATATTATTTACAAGTGTCGCTTGATTTGGGAATACTAGCCTGACAACGTCTCTTCTGCCTGCAGAACAGCTGAACTAGGTGCCATCTAGTCTCTGTAGAAACTCTACCATACTTTCACACTTTGCTTTGTGAGGAGTGCAGAATGAGCCACGCGGAGAGATTCTTACGTTCGTGCTGTTTTTATTCAAAATAAAACAACGACAAAGAACCTTGAAAACATTGACTGTGTTTGACAAAAGTCTTGTTTCGGTGCAATGACTCAACTGGCAGGTTCCTCACCAACCATTGTAACAGGAACTACTTTTCTAAACAATAGCAGCATGCAGTTTGCGTAGAGGGAATGCCGAACCTCAAAGCCTAAACCATTTAACCATATGTCCTGTTTTTAAAAGGCGCTCTCCCACACGCCATGCCACACGCAGTAACAACTTCTAAACAAATAAAAACGCTGGTGTTTTGCATAGAATTAGAGAGATCTTTCTGAGCGCTAATTCCATTCCGATAGTGAGACGGCATGGTTACCTGTAAAGAAAGTAAATATTATTGCACATGAAACAGTTTCCTTCAAAAATGAGCAATTAATGGCAAAAAACATACCACGATTTTTCTCAAACCATTTTTCCAATTGCAGAACCACAAATTCTCAAATATTCAATGGCTCCAAAGGGAATAATGATAAATGGTGTGGATTTTGCTTAGTTTCTTCATTGATCCCACACAGCGTTGGTGCGGTTGACCTCTCCCCGAATCATTATGTTTACAGAAATTGTTATTAGCATACACTGCGGAATGTTCCGGAAAGCAGCAATTCACTTATATGTTTTACCCGTCTTCATTACTTTAAACCGGGCTTCCTGTGATGGGATTGTGTCACCTCCGCGGTTTAATTAAGTTTGTGGCCGGCTTCCTTGGTGGCGGATCAGTGAATGAAAGGTGAAAGACTTCCCAGTGGCCATTGACAGAAACTCCCTGGTAGCCTGGTTCTGAACAAAACACTTAAGCCTCAGAACAGTGGGCAGACAGTTAAGAGTTAACTACGGCCCGCGGCTGAGAAAACCCTGAGGAGGCGACGTTATTATCGCCCAGGTGTGGTCCGCTTTTGTCAACGGTTCTCAGCTATCTCCCCGAAATGACGAAACCCATTCACACAGTTGAAACGCGGCTACGACTTTCACCCGCTATTCGTTCCTCAACAGCATTTTTTCGCCGCTGCAGGAAATGTTTAATGTCACTCTTTACCTCATTAGGGAAAGTGATTGGGGACGGAACGTAGCCGGGTAGCGTGTAAAAAACGACAAGGAGAGAAAGGCAGACTCACTGCAGCGACTCGGAGTCTGCAGGCCGTTAAAGAGGCCCAGCAGCATGGCTATGATGGCACTGTGTGCAGCACACAGTCAAAGCATTCTCTCTCAGCCGTCGCATGTGTCTGTGATTTAGGCATGGCCCGTTTGGGCCCGACCGCTAAGCCTCCACTGTGAGAGCGAGGGGCGCCCAAAGGGGTGCCGTGGTTGAACTGGGGGACAGCTGTACCCTGAGGGTTTCCATCAACACATCCCTCTGCAACCCCCAAATCCAAAATAAAGGCCTGCACCACATATGAGGGGGAAAAACCACTTCAGGAAGCGGAGAAAACGTCGCCTTTTCCTCCCTCCGCTGTTGTTTGCTTATGCTGTTTCTCCGTGTCGTTTCAGCCTTTTCCTCATCGCTCTCAGACTTGAACGACGCGCAGCATTAAAAAGTAATTTAATGCAATCGATTATACAGCTATTAGCAGTAACAGTGTTTTTATGTAATGTAATGTAACAGTGTTGTTATGTAATGTAATGTAACATTGTTTCTTGTAATGTAACAGTGTTTTATGTAATGTAATGTAACAGTGTCTCTTGTAATGTAATGTAACAGTGTCTCTTGTAATGTAATGTAACAGTATCTCTTATAATATCAATCAATGAATCAATAAATTTGAGGTCCCATTCTACTCACCCCCACCCACCCCCAAACCGTACACGTCCATCTTTGCGTAACTCTCTTTTCAAACTTACATCAGTCTGGCTTCACAAATGTTGCCAGACAACTCAGCTTTGATTCACTTCCCATGTGTGCATGCTAACATCTAAACTGCTCAGGAACACTGCAGATGAACAAGTAAACCATAATCAAACTTCTCGTGATACCTCATCATAACATGTTCCAAACCCATTTTTCAGTTTCCAACTAAATCATTTACAGGAAAGGCTATGAAATCGATGCAGGCAAACACACACGGTCGAACAAAGCTTACAGGCAAAAAAAACACAGAATAGACATAATTCTTGTTGTATCTAAACAGTCTAACGACCTCTGTAAGGAGAGTGCTTGATCATTTGCTTTTCTAGCCAAGCACACATTGTACATTGCAATCCGCAAATCCATGCTTTTCTATTGTCGACACCCTGCATCAGAGCCATTTAACAACGTTGTTTGTTGCCGGAGTACAAAAGAAACATCCTTGCATAAGTAAACAGAACTATTCTCCTCTATCACAGTTAACTTGTTTCTCCCCTTCCATTCTAACTACTGTATTTAATCCTCATGAGTTCCCTAGGTTACACCTCACTGGGGGGACACCCATCAGGGACACGCTGAGTGCATGTTAAAATATATAGTTTGTCATCTAAATTGATAGCCAATAGTATGCCAGACCTACGTAAATAAAGGCCAGCCCACACCGTGGTCCCAGACTCTGTCACGTTGCCTTGAAGGGATTACTGGACAATAAAGGTGTGTGGGGTTTGGTTTGAGATTCGGGGGTTTGGGTTCACAGTTACAGCTAAATTATCACATTTCAAATGTCTCGCAGGAGTCAATCTATCCACAAACTTAGAGAGGAAGGTTTGGTAAATGTGTTATGAGGAAGGGAAGGAGAATTTCCATTGGCCCATATCGACTTCCTGCCTGGCTTGGTCGAGCATATGAATGTGGCGCTACCACGTTACTGCTTTATCTAGACCGTGATAATGCAAATTTAATCAACTCACGGGAAACGCCGTAGTAACCAATGTGCAATACACACGCACACACTATACTGGACATTTGAATAACTGAAACTAAACCTCGTTTATCATGAACCAGAATCACCCAGGATATAATGTCAGCATAACGGTACATTTGCATATTACCTCAAAATCTCTATAAATGTAAAATTCCCTATTTTGGAAGGAAGAGTTCTTCAAAAAGGAGAACTGACTGAGCATGACATTAGGCAGGGGAACCCCGCTTATTAGACCGTAAACAAAAGATTGTGTTGATTCAGTAGCGGAATGAACCAAGATGATATGTCCTTTTGTCAACCGTTAGTAACACGTGATGACAGAGAATGGAACTTATGTGCCATTATTTGTCAATGCAGTCTGGTCAATATCGTGAGGCTTCAAAAACGATATCCACCATTGACATTTTCACTCAGGATCAGGTGGATCGCTCTGGCCAATCATGACAGAGGACCCCGGCAGATCCCCGTTAAACAGAGACTGCAAACACACAGGTTATAGAGGGAGAACAACTGCATGGTCGTGGTCCTGCAAAGCCCCCCCCCCCCACCTGCTTGGTGAGCACCCGGAAGTATCCCTGGAATTCACTAAAGCCACTCACTTGGCCGGGACCATTGAATCCGCGTCCTTCCTTGGCACCCCTTTATCTTTTGTGAGCACTGTCACCACTCCTTCTCCCAAGGCCCAGAGAGGGGGTGCCATTCTTCCCTAATGAACTGCTGAAATCATGCAAACCCCTTTGTTTGATGGAGAAACGAGGGGAAAGCGGTTTTGTGTTTGTGCTTGGTCGGGGGGGGGGGGTGTTCTTTTTTATTACTATTGCTGTGAACTGCTTAAATATTGAAGAATATTCTCGATTTGCTTTTAAGCGTATGGAGGAGTTACATATTCTGGAAGGGAAGATTTGAATACACAATAACAAATTTCTGTATTTGTACCAGTCCTGATTACCTCTGATTGGTTTACCACACAGGAGGAAAATAAAGTCTACCCGGCAACAAGCTGTCCTGCTCACTTCAGAACATGCAGGTGCCTCATAAAACAATAGAGCGATTACAAACAGAAGAACAAACATTGCTAATTAAAGTCAACGTTGGCGGCACAGTTACAGGTGGGCCGTTAATTGTGGTTTTGCTACAGGCCAAGATTCACATCCTCTCCATTATCAAACTCCCTCTGGGAATGCAAACAAGACAGATTAGGCTTCCACCCTATATCACCCAACCCTGTATCATTAGTTTTGGCATTCCTCACCTGAAACCTCCCCGCTGAAGCACCGGGGGTCATTGTTTGCACAATGAGACAATAACGTTACCCCAACTAAAGTGTTTTCTTTCACACTGGCATTCTCCCACATTAAAGACATGTGTGTGTTTTAAGCAAATATATATGTGTCTATATAACTTCCCAGGAATCATTTTGACCTGTGCCAACTGTGAAAGTCTGCTCTTATCAGTGAAGCAGGGAACAACCCAAATGTTTCTCCTGCCAAGGGTGTATGTATGCATATTGTTGATACTGTGTTTCGGCTGAATTTAGGTGGGCCTGTAACTGAAGTAAACATTGAGAAACGCACCGTCATTGTTCATTTACACAACCTGCGAATGTATTGCTTTTTCAGGTTGAAAAGTCGAAAATAATTTATGGTTTTCCAAAAAGCAGCTGATCAACGAATGCACCCTGTCTAAAAAAGCATTGGTTTAATCATAATCACCAATTCTAGTGCAGAAAAGGCTAAACATTTTCCGAAACAGAGATTAGTATGATTCAAGAAATGTTTATTTCAATCATGCCCACTAGCTAGTGGTGTTTCAATCAGTTTACCTGAAAATATGCTTGCTGAAAATGTCTTTACCATTTACATTGATACCGATTCATCAACACAGTCCAGACTAACTTAAGGGGGTAATTCCCCCTTAAGGGGGGTTAGCTGGTGTGTATCCTGTTGGAGAGATTTCCAGGGCAGTGACATTTGGATCACACCCGGCCCATGTTTCCCTTACGAAAAAAAAGTATACTTTAAGTTTATTTTTGTGAGTATACTTAAGTTTAAAAAGTATACTATTATTAAGGTACTTAAAAGTATACTAGAAGTGTACTTATTTACATACTATTTTTATACTAAGTAGACTAAATTGGCCCACTTTTTAGTTTATTTAGTACACTTTAGAGTACACTTATAGTTTATTTTAAGTATACTTTTGAATACTTTAAAGTAACCCGTGTAGTGTACTTTTAGTTTATGAAGTAGACTTCTTAAAGTACTTAAAAGTATACTTTTGTATACTTTAAAGTAACCCGTGTAGTGTACTTTTAGTTTATGAAGTAGACTTCTTAAAGTACTTAAAAGTATACTTTTGTATACTTAAAAGTAACCTGTGTAGTAGGGGTGTGCGATATGACGATATTTAATCGTGGACTATTAAAATGTCTCCACGATTCACTTTTTCGGAAATATCGTAGAATCGCGCTCCAGTGCACATTCTATTAGATGCAGATCTATGGCGTTTTTTCAGAGCTAACAACATGCCATGCGCGGTGCGCTATATGTCAGCGTGTTAACACTATAGCGCCAACAGCCCATGGCCCCGGGCGTTGCAGTTAGTAATTAAAATAAATATATAATGTTGAAAAGCTACAGCCTCGTTCTTCCATGACTTTTCCTAAATACGTTCATTTTACCTTGTCCCGTTTTCAGAAACTGGACGCGTTTTGGTCTGATTTCGTTTTGGTCTGATCTATATTGGACTCGTTATGGTCTGGTCTATATGAAACTGGATCCGTTTTGGTCTGGTCTACATGAAACTTGACGCGTTTTGGTCTGGTCTACATGAAACTTGACGCGTTTTGGTCCGATCTATATGAAACTGGATATATGTAACGGATTAATCACTGCGGTCTCATGTGCACTCATAACATCACTAATGAACACTCTGCGCAGTGCAACCGGTTAGTATGCGTGTCCTGCTCAGGCAGACAAAAGCTGCGAGATATACATAGATATTAGATTGATTGGCTTGGTTGAATTTGAATTAACTAAAAAAAAGAGGTAGGCCTACGTTTATAAAGAAATATATGTTCTCCTAAATAAACAGAACGAAAGTATAAAACGAAATTGATTAATGTATCTACCGGGTAACAGCAGAATATACCCGACGGTGACCAATATACAAACTGTGTTGTAAAATACGTGTTTCATTGTCTACAGTGCCTTAATTACTGGACTGTAATTACTATAGGCTAATACATTTAACAAATGTAAATGATCGGATTATACACTGTAGCCTAATGTTTTTATTTCAAGAGTCTGTGTTGCAATATATACGGCCAATCATGCGCAAATCATTTGATTGCGCGTCGCTTGTGATCTAAAATGTTTTAGCATTTATTACATCAAAATACGACATACAGTTTGATGGATTTTCATTTATTCGATCTTTAGAAATTTAAATATCATAGCCTGTGCATTTTAAAATCATGGTTTTAATTTTGTATTGTATGGTTATATAAGACAATAAATAGGCTACATACTATTTTAGTAAAATGTTTTACTTCATAATTCATAATTCATTTAATTCAGGATGATAACACAGTAGATCATCTGATGCTGTAGATCGATGGCAGGTTACACAGTGAATGGATGGTGAAGCTGCGGATAAGAATGGGTGCTTCTTTGCACAATTGCACTTCCATTAAATATACACGTGATTAAAATATGCTACTTTAAAACAAAAAATCGCTTTTTTGTTTTGTTACCTTGTATGGCTATATTTTTTAAATGGAGATATAATTTGCTTGTATTGCGGCCCAGTAATTTGCAAAATAGTCTTAAAAAACAACATGAAAAAGAATCGTGATAAAATCGCGAATCGTGATTTTTCCTGAAAAAATCGTGATATGATATTTTTCCCATATCGCCCACCCCTACTGTGTAGTGCACTTTCAGTTCATGAAGTAAACTTCTTGAAGTACTTTTGAATACTGTCAAGTGCACTTTCAACTCATGTAAGTACTTCAAGAAGTAAACCTAATAAATGTCAATTTACTATGATTTACTAATAGATTTAAACACATAGTATAACATAGTACAAGCCATGTTTGTCAAGTGAACCTTAAACAATACTCTAACAATCAGTGCCATGTGTCTGGTAGGAGTTCCACTTGAAACTTTAAAATATACTTTTGTCTTCAAGTGTAATTAACATCTTTAAAATAAAGGAAATACAGTACATATTCAAAATACCTAAATAAATCTGAGAGGCAAGACACACAATGTGACTTAGACACATTTATTGCGAAACAGATAAATATTTTCATAAATATTTTCATCAGATAATATTGTCAAAGCTACATTAAAGGGGGATACACCAGCTATGAACACTTAAAATGTTGATATATACATATATTTTTTTTAAATTGTAGAACTATTTTGAACTCTAAACGTTAAAATAAACATGGATATTTTATTTAACAATATGCTTCTTTTTTGTACATGAAATGCATGCTCACATCTTTTCTGCCTTTACTTGTTTGAAGCATTCATTGTTGCACTTCTTGCGCAAGATCCTCCGGACATCTTGCACTGTTATTTCTTCAAATTTCTCCCTAGCATGCCCTGTAAAAAAACACAAGACAACAAGCAAACATGATTCATATATTTAACCTTTAATCGGAATTTGTGAAATTGCGCAATATTAAATTAGGATTCCAAATACACACTTGAGTGAAACATACCAAGGCGTCTTCCTCTTCACTGCTGGGATCAGTTATGTCTTCCTCTTCACTGCTGGGATCGGGTACATTGTCCTCCATGCTGTTGGGGTTGTGTATGTCATCATCCTCTTCATTACTGAGATTGGGTATGTCTCCCTCTTTGCTGTTGGGATCAGATACAGAGTATTCTGCATTGACATTAACTTCCTCTGAAGCCTGAAGAAATGAGAAAGGGTAAGGTTTAATTTATACTAGTATAGCCAGTTAAATGCAACATCGTATAAACATCCAGCGTGTTACAAAGGAAAAAAAATGTTATCACCAAACTAGTGGGTATATGGCTTATTAGGATAAAGTACAGGGTGATTTTTGTTCCCTGCCTCTTACAAACAAGCTACCTAGCAACCTTGCCTAATTAGTAACTGTAGCTACCAGTTACCTGAAAAACAAAAGATAAAGATAAGTAATTGTTAACAAGCGCTAGTTACGTCTTGTCTTCTTACATGCTCAGACGTAAGTAGCTATCTAGCTAATGTTGATGTTAGCATTAACCATATAGCCAAGTAGCTAGCTAATGTTGATGTTAGCATTAACCATATAGCCAAGTATAATTTGATATAGCTAGTTAGCTGTTATCTCATATAGGCATAGATAAAGTTAGAATTTAGCTCAAACTCACCTGTTCATTCCATCTGTACTTGGTCCTTTTTGGAATCCTTACACCTGATTCTCGAGTTTAAAGCGTAGTTTATAGCGACTGAAACATGCTGCAATATCTCCGGTTCAACATATGATATTTTGCTCGCGCCAAGGAACAGGAAGTGACGTCGCTAATCAGCTCCGCCTACATCCGCCTTCTTCTGATGCTTCATTGGACATTTTTCTCAGTTAATGAATGTAAAATATGTTCAAATATATGTTAATGTCCTGTCTGTCCGGGGCTTTCATTCATATCAGACTTATAAATGTTCCTCACAATACATACAGCAAAGGCGGAATTAGTTCATAGACATTTTTATTAATACTCCAATTGATTATTATTAGTATAGTATATGAATAAAGGGCTCCAAAA
This sequence comes from Dallia pectoralis, assembly GCA_029465975.1. Lineage (NCBI taxonomy): Eukaryota > Metazoa > Chordata > Actinopteri > Esociformes > Umbridae > Dallia > Dallia pectoralis. The sequence continues at coordinate 2,990,588 of CM055762.1, read as the reverse complement.
TGTTCGGCAGTAATTATGATTGCAGCTTCAGTAACAAAAAAGATAATGTGCAATGCATAATATTTCATAGTATTAGAATGTACAAGATGGATCTAAAAAAATGACTTGTAATCTACTTTAAAAATATTTTGACAGTTTTTGCTGTATAATAAAAGAAAATGTACATCTCCAGAAGAAATGTGTAAAAAAAATCTATTTGGTAGTATACTTAAAAGTTCAAGTAAGTTAACTATTTTCTAAATGTACTTTTTGAAAGTATATCATATGTAAACTAAAAGTGTACTACCCATTTTGTAGTATACTTATACTATACTTGAATATACTTTTTTCTAAGCATACTTCTTAAAAGTATATCAAAAGTAAACTAAAAGTGTACTATCCATTTTGTAGTATACTTCTAGTATACTTTAATATACTTTTTTTTCGTAAGGGTTTACACATCATATTCTGAAGGAATAACAAACTACACATTCAACAACGCCTTCATTTTAGATCGATTGCGCTAGTGAATGTGTGTGTATTGACAGTTGTCAAAGGTTAACAAAGCCATTGTGTGTCTTTCAGAGATACCATTAATGAGGACCAAGACAGCAAACGAGTAAGTTCAAAATGTAAAATTCTAAACTGCCACAATTTGTCAAGTAGCAGCGTTCAAGCCTAAAAGGAAAATGTCTGTTTAGTTTTCACCTTCTAACGTCCACAAATAAGAAGAAAAACAAGAATCCATGCACCCACCCCCATCTCCCGCTTCCACTTCGCTAGCTACTACATTGCTAAAGTTGCCTGTGAGGTTCATACACAAAAACATGTACACTGCTTGAAATAAAAGATATGCATAGTTAATAAAATCCCTGAAATCCCCGTAGTGGGAACCAAATGTTCACCACTCGTGACAGTAAGTGTATTGCGGAGAACATATGAATGAAATGTTTTTTGTACAACAACCTCAGTGTTTCCTGTCATCTAACACCCATTATGAAATATCTCTCCTCATGTACCAGCTGCTATATTGTCAGTGCAACAGCCCTTTCCTTGAGAGTTCCGCCCGGCAGAACCTGCATGCCGACCACATGCAAAGGCCCGGAATTTATGGCCATTTAACTGCTTTTTCCTGTCATGCCAGCATAAACCTTTAGAGGAAAGAGGAGGAGACGGTTGGGAGTGGGTGAAACAAGTCTCACATTTTCTCAAAGAAGACACTCTACAACCACTAAACTGTGGTGCCAAAACTTTAAATAAAGATTAAAGAGAGTGATGAGAAGGCAGTAAGTGAACGGCGGAAGGTCTCTTCTCAGCTGACTGTTAAAAGCAGGACACAGTATGTGTGTCTGAAAGGAGAGAGGCTATAGCCTCTCAAGCTGTGTGGACTCCGTCCCTCAGCGTGATTGGATGTCAGCCCAGCCAATAGGAGGGGCCCAATTCCACAGCCATTCATGAAAATCTAGAGGCACATAGTGACTGAGCTTGAGCACAGGAAGTACAGTGAATGTGGTAGCTATCACATCCCAGCATGCCTTCCTCTGCAGGCATCTCATTCAACCACTGAAGGTTTCACTTCCTACTGTCCATCGCTAAAATATCATATTTCTTAAGAGATAGACAACCACTGGAAGGATGTACTCAAAACTCTAAAACGTTTCTCTCTCTCTTTTTATCACTGTGTTATCTCAATCTTTATCCTCTTTCTCTATTTCTCTCCTCGATGTCTCATCTGTCTTTATTTACATCATATATTCATAAAGGGTCTTTAAGTCAAGGAATTTACATGGCCTTAAATTGACGTCCTCGTTGTACTGAATTACGTTTCTAGACATGTTGCTGCAGAACATTTCTCCAAAGCCCTGAAGATTTCAAAGACAGCCAGGGTATTCTCGTGCAAGAAGAAAAAGACGGGCTTTACATCGTCCCTTGTTTGCACTTTCCTTTAAACACACCTTCTATACAGTTCTTCACCGACGTAGTTCCAAGAGTAATCATAACATTTGTGTCTAAAATCACACATGTCCATAATCAAGGCTTAGAATGAGAAATAGGATGTGGATAATTCACACGGTTGGGTAGACGCGACGAACATCTTTGAGTCTGCTGTTAAAGAGCACGCTAGCAGTGATAAAATTAAAATAACTCCAGTCCCTTAGGAAATTCATTGCCATATAACTTTACATAATCCTGGGCAATTCTAACCGTGTTAAACCAACGATGAGATTATTTTCTCAATTAATTAACCGTTTTTTTGACGTCCAGTTTACTGAATCGTTTAAACATAAATAGAATAGGGTTTTTTTGGCCAGAAAGGCATCCATTCTTTAAATGTTTAGGTCAGACTTTCTGTGTAAACGCAGTGATCGGAGCATGATTCTTGAGTCATGAGATTACAAGCACAGTGGTTTTTCTTGTTTCTTTTTTATTTCAGTCTTCTAACAAGGGGCATGCAGGCCCCATGCAGCCAGGGAGATGAGGAAACGCCTCGGCGACAATTTAAATGTTCTTATCTCACCCTACAGTGCATTTTCGCTGATTGCGTGTTTATTATTGTCTGTGTTTACTTTCCATTTGAGAAGTCCCCCTAATTGTTTTTTTGTCTTTTTTTTGTTCGTTCTTTTCCAAGGGTCCTCCCTGGAAATCCTGTGTGCCAAATACGGCCGAATGTGTAGACTTGTGAAGGACAGTGCGGCACGTTGCTCGAGACCTTCCTCGAAAATGTGGTCCTGTGCCCAAAAGTGAGTCATTGTCGCCCTTGAGAAGGCAGATAGAGGCGTTTGAGGCGGTTTCCTGTAGATACCGGCCTGCTATGAGTTGTTTGTGGTTGAGTGGAAACAGCGACGGTTGTTTCACGTGAGGCACGCTCTACTGGCCCATGAACACATTTGACATTCAACCGATATTTGACATTGCGCTGTGTCCTGTTACAACAAAGAATCTGACACACGGGAGGTCTGGTTACAGTCTGCATTGACTATTTATACGGACAGGGGGGGGTCTTTAGCAGGTCACAATGAAATCACGGTAGTTTGAAGACTTTGGTTTGAAGCTTAGAATAAGTAGGGTATTGATTGGTGCTTGTTTATGCTCTCACACTGTCTCACACCACACACACACACACAAACACACACACACACACACAAACAAAGACCAAGTAAAACTGCAGGAGGTACAAACCACAATCAAAGGTTTGTCTTAAAGGCAAACTAGTGACGCAACCCTTTAGCCAGGCACAATATAAACCTAGTCTTTGGACCTTATTGCTAGTAGACATCCTAGCACATCAAACCAAGTCGACCGTCCACGTTGAAACTCATTCTCCTGTATAGCCAGACAAAACTCTGCTAGTTTAGATTCAGTATAAAGACAGAATTCAAAGGCATAGCTGCGTTCTGGTGCCGTAAACAACGCTGCAGCAGAATTTGATGAGCTCCTCCCCCTTTTGTGTCATAATTATCGTCAAACTCCTCCAGATGGTGCAGACACTCAACAGCCATTAGTGTTAGTTAGTGTCTGAACTGAGGCATGCGGGGGGGAAAAGCTGTCCACGTTTATCACATTACGCCACATTTTTCTTCCGAAACCGTAACGTTCAATCTGTTGTCGTTACCATCAACGCATCGACTAAAAGGTTCGAGCGAGCTGAAGGTCAGGACTTGCCCCCTCTGAGAAATAACTTTATTTACCTGTCTATCATCTGACAAAGAAGTCAGCCATATTGACGCATCGTCCTTAGTAGTCGTCGTTTAACTGATGCTTGTTATCAACCTGGTGAGACATGCTGTACCTTCTCATAATCAGAGCAGTGTTCATGCATCCACCAGACACCCGGTCACACTGGGCTACATTAGCACACTCTAGTTCTCCCTCTTCACCCACGACTGCGTCCCTGTACACAGCTCGAATACCATTGTCTAATTTGCAGATGACACCACAGTAGTTGGTCTGATCAGGGACAATGACGAGGCAGCCAACAGAGAGATCAACCACCTAATGGCTTGGTGTGCAGATAACAACCTGGCCATCAATGCCAAGAAAACCAGAGAGCTGCTTGTGGATTACAGGAAGACAAATTGCTGTATACATGCCACTGTTCTCATTGAGGAGATCACGGTGGAACGTGTGACCAGCTAGCACCAACTAGCACATTTCAAGGTGTTCACATCTACGACGACTTATCCTGGTTCCTAAACACCACAACCCTGGTCAAAAATGCAGCACAACGTCTGTACTTCATAAGGAAGTAAATTAAATAAGGCCCACCTATCTACCAACACCCTGGTAAATCAATCAATCAAACTTATTTAATTAGCCCTTTTTACAACAAAGTTGTCACAAAGTGCTTTTAAAAACACGCAGCCTGAATCCAACTGAGCACACATCGACAAGTTGAACAAGAATAACAAGTTGAACAAGTTGATACACGGTGGCTAGGAAAAACTCCCCGAAGGTCAAATTTAGGAAGAAACCTAGAGAGGAACCAGGCGCTGAGGGGTTACCAGCCCTCTTCTGGCTGTGCTGGGTGAGTTTATGACAGTTGTGCCCAAGAAGTAGGAGCTACATAATACAGTGCAAGCAAGCAATGTGCGAGCATCTTAAAAATCGAAATAGTCCAGGACGACCGGGAGGGTTGATGGGTAGGATAGATTGGAGGACGCCCAGAGCATCATTGGTGCCCAGCTCCCTGCCATCAGAGACATCCAGAATATCACACGGTGTTCCAGTGTGCCCTGCTGTTCAGACATAATCAATCATACTGTAAGTGGATCAATAATAACCAGGCTGGCTTTATTAGAGGGTCTTACCGCATCCAAGGAGGGAAACCTCCCCCTTCCCAAAACCAAGTCTCACTGCATTTATCCGACACCCTAAACCCAAAACCGCCAAAAAAAATCCGCCGACACCATTCCCCCTGTCCTGTCACAGCCCCCCCCATGCCTTAGCCTTGCTGAAACAAGCTCACAGTTGTCTTTGTGGGTGGGTGCTGGGTGAAGGAGGCGGCTCTCTCTCCCCTCTCCTCCCCTTAATGCTCATTAGTGAGGCTCGGCAGTGACACTGCCCCCCCCCCTGTGCCCCCGCCCACCCAAATAGGGGCGCACAGTATCCACCTGTCAGACTGTGAGTGGACAGGGGTCGGGAGACGGCGGGGGTGTGGTTTACGGACGGAGGTGGCACCAGGGCACGTCTCCGCCGGACCCCTCTCTGTCGATCTGGGCTGAGGGGCTCCTCAAGAAAAACCGCCAAACTGTCCCTGCCGACGTGAACTGACCTCCGCCAAACTGTCGGGGTGCCTACTCCGCGGTTATGGGGGGCCTTGGAACACTGTCCATTGTTCGTGGAAGTAGGTCAAGGGGCTGAGCTATCAAAATCAATTTGGCCCGCGGAATGATTGAAGACCCGGGAAGGGTAGGACAGTTTAGAGGGCTGATCACACTTGTTGACATGAGCCCCCAGAACAAGAAGCATTAATCTGGGCCACCTCGTCTGCAGCTCGCAGTCGGCGGACGTAATTAGGAGAGCGGCGCATATGGAGGCAATTATTACGTAACTACGCTGCAATCCATTTAGTCACTCTATAGATCTCTGTTGCGGTCGGGGGGGAACGGACTGTGTGGTTCCTGTGAGTTCTCATAGAACAGAACGCGTTGGGATGAACCTCAGGAAAGTACGAAGACATTGCTGCGATCTCGCACACAGCCACTTTGTTCAACTGCTTAAAAACGTAACGGGGGTATCATTTCCTTTGTCTGAGAATACTCCAGTCGAGAAAAAGATCTAGTCTACCTGTTCAGACTCCGATTCGCACAACACTGTTGTGTTTTTGACTCCTATATGAAGGTACTGATTTTTCACGCTTCCAACCGCTTCTCACAGAAACAAAATGTACGATCTTGATTGAGTTTCTGGTCATGAACAGGCACAAGCGGAATTAAACCTCTAACTGCACTGTTTCTGGTTGTTCCTGTTGTGTCATGAACAGGCGGAATAAAACCTCTAAATGCCCTGTTTCTGGTTGTTCCTGTTGTGTCATGAACAGGCGGAATAAAACCTCTAAATGCCCTGTTTCTGGTTGTTCCTGTTGCGTTTCTGGCAGCTGAGCACGGTAATCACAACATAATTGAGCTCATTGTCTTTGCATTATTTAAGGATTGGGGGTAATCCCTCACAATGCTACATGTCCCAACCTAGTTACCACACGGGACACAGAGATTGATACGACCTAATATTGGCCATTTAGATGCTTATCCGAAGCAACTTAGCCGTCGATCGTGCGTCCATTTTACACAAGCGTCAGGGCCCCAGCGGGAATCAAACCCGCATGTTTAAACCTGCACGTTGTAATAAGGTTGATAAACCTGCATGGTGATAACCATTTCAGGAGTGAGAAGTGTCTCTCACTTATTAATGTAAGTATTTAACAGTGCATTCAGTGTTTCACGCAAAGGTTTTGTATGTATGTATGAATTAATATGCATCTCCCAATTGCAATGGCTACATAATCAGTTTCCTTGTCTTGTCAAACATAAACATTGTCAAATTGGGAACTCTGGTATACTACACTGACGGTGTATTTTCTAAATGCTTACTGGTTAATAGAGTCCTGTATAGGGAAGAGCCACTAGCAAGCTAATTGATAAGACGTGTGAAAATCAATGTATCCAGCATCTGTGATTTGAGACAGGACTCTTGGATTTAATGTAATTATATGGATTTCTGTACATCAAACCCAGTTCCATCACTCCGTTAGCTTGTAAGGGCACTGATATTTCTAATTAAAAAAATATATTGCCCTAATATATTGCCCTACGTGGCCCTGGTTTCACCCTTTAAGTATTGAAGCCTGCGGTGAAGTACTTTAATCCTGACACTTAATCATTTAATCGGGACATTGATGTGATTTAATTGATTCCCGCCTGTACAATGACTAAGCCATCTCATCTTTAAAAACAGCGTTCAATAAGGCATATTGCTGACCTAGGCACTGTTTAATTCTGTTTCAGCAGAACTACCAAAATCCTTTAGCAGGACTGTGCCCCTGTTGTTTAATGTGAATCTTTCATATGTCATTTATCTTTTTGATGACATGTATCATAGTTCATTGTTCGTTGGACAAATAATCACACGCTTCAACTCTGTGAGAATTGTATATATTCGCGTAAAATGATAACAGCATTGACGTGAACTACATTTTGTCAGAATTTGTCTAGATTTAAGTTTAGACTGTGAACGGAAAATCATTGTTCATGAGTTGTGTGTGAGCACAATTTACATTGTGTAGCATGTTTTGATTATATACAGAATGCAAATGTGCCATATTGTATCTAGCCACTGACACAAACATGCCATATTGTGTTCAAGCTGTTTGTTCTTCCTTCTAATCCCAGACAATAACATAATACTTAGATTACACGTTACATTAAAATACAATGAAATATTAGGTAATGGATTTTACTCAGAAAAAACCTAGACTTGAACACATTTGGCATGTTAAAAATAACCCGGCCGTGAGAATGAAAGTGTATTACCCAATGGTAGGTTGTTTCCTCAGATGTTTCCAATTGACTTCTAAATGTACTTCACTACCTCACTGTACAATATGACCAACATAAGTAGTGGGCCACCTGACAAGATCGTTCATCGTCCTCTCTGTCTGACAGACGTTAGACTTCAGATGAGTAAACGGACCTCACAAATACCACCAATATGTGTCTCTCTTTAACCTTATTCGGACTGATTCAGCGGCCCTGGTGTTGTCGGTTCCTGTGGATCCGTGCGACTGCTTGATGGCAATTGGTTCCTGTCGGTCTGGGCGAAGACAGCTGGGGCCCGGGGGCCCGCAAAGAAGGCCCTGCATTGTTCCCCGGGCCTGATTGGAGTGTGGGCTGGAGGAATGCGGGCGAAACGGCTAGCAGCTCATGTCTGCAGGATGTTCTCCGAGATACTAATATGCGGAAACATGTGGTGCCTTATTTGCTCCTAGTTTCATATGGTCAAGCACTTACTTTGTTGGATGTGATGTACAGGCAGCCAGTCGCATTCGTCATGTAACAGGCAGGAATGCCGGGTGAGACCCGAGCGATGCACGCGGCTCTGAACCGAGAGAGAGACGCGGCTTTGTCTCGCAGTGACAGGGTCGTCACCGGGTCAACTCCCGCCAAGCTCGCTTTCTGTTCAACACTTGGGCCAGGCCCACCACCAAGGCTGACGAGACCCGTCTCCTCATTCATGAAGGAAGACACGAAGAGACGTGATAAAAGCCGTATTCTGATATGTGATGTATTCGATATTTTTTTTATGTATATTTGATGTATTTTACATATTTGCCGTCATGGCGCGTTCGTTGTAAGTTGAAGTATTTTTTTTCTGTTTCACTCTCAGATGAAATTGTCCCGCGAGCGACAAAATAATTGCTCACCGAGAACGCAAACCTCTTTCACCGCTTCCAAGTGATACCAGCGCCCACATGCTGCACAAGTCCACTTATGGCGTCGCCCTCTCATTAAAACGCTTGATTTGCTTCCTCGTCTTTGTCATATTTTGTGTCGTGTTTCTTTTACGAAATTGTCTGTTTTTGTTACAAAGGCTACTAGAGATGAAAACTTCCCGAATCGGACGGGATGGAAAGAGGAAAAGAAAAGCAGAATTGTCCCCACTCGCTCTTTTATCACCTTCTAGTGGGAAAGTATGTGATAAAGGGAGCGACCAGTTCAGAGGCACCAGGACTAAAAACACTGAATGCGAACACAAAAAGGAGAGGGTCAAGGGCCACCAAAAGCACTATGGAACTCCAGACAATGGCCAGAGACCGGCCAGCAACGAGGGGTCTTGGAGAGGAGAAGCGAGACCAACTCAAGTTGATAAACTTCCACTTTCATTTCATTTTTTCCTCTTTTCCGAGACACTCGTTCTTTCCCGGTAACAAGCTTTCATAGATATTCAAATGTGTGTTGTTCACTTTATGGCGGCTGATTGGTAAACTGGCAAAATTCCAAAATCCTGAAAACTACCGCAATTCTGTACGTCAGTATTTTTATCGGTGTCACTCAAACGTCTGTGTACATTTTCCATTCAAGCCGACTACTGGTTGCTAAACAAATATTGTCACTGGTAGGAAGTCCTTGAACGACGTGCCAGCAGGATAGTATTTCTGGAAATTAGTCATCTGCCGTTTGAGGGCAAAAAAAGATCTTGCCTGCTAATCAAGTAAGGCCACAACCCGTGGCCCAAGTAGATAACTGAAGAGTTCGGTTCCAGATGGAACTGACACAAGGACTGCAGGTTGTGGATTTGCGCCTATAAGTATGGGATAATCCAACTAGATGTGTCACCTTGAAAGTTGAGGCCGAACAATGGAAACTAACTTAACTGGGGATCATCAGCAGTGTAATTACATATCATCCCTACCCATCTACACTTAAGTAGCCACCTCCGCCCAGGCAACACACACACCAGGTTCAACACACACACCAGGTCCAGCACACACCAGGTCCAACACACACCAGGTCCAACACACACCAAATCCTTGCGTGGACTTATCGGACCCCTATATAGAGGCAGATGGACCAGGCTAGTGCACGTTCAGCGTTAATGCCTGGGATGATTCCCGGCCGTGACCTTTTTTTGGGTTTGATCCTATTAGCAGCTGAACGGGGAGATGGACATGGGATTGACAACGAGCTCCAGTCCCAGCCAACACATCTGACTTCCTTTGGTGAATCCAAACCCCAAAAGCTAACTGGAGATCTTCAAGACAAGGGCCCTGACCTTATCAGTAAGAACGCATATGTCACCTCTAACACGGCATATTGCAAAAGGCTTTGGGTAAGTTCTTGACTTACATCAGGGCACATTTATTGATTAATAGACAATAACTGTATGGATTTCAGTCTTAATCATACGGTACAGCCTCTAACGTCAGAAATCCTGTGTAATTCGGGATACAAAATATATTTACCTACGTCACAGTTTACAGTGTTGTCTCATAGCCAACATAGGCTTTCTGTAAGCTTGCTGTACTCTTAGCAGCACTGGTAGTCGACACACTCTGTCTGCAATTTAGCTCGACCACTGCTTCCTATATACTAACACAACCATATAGTATTTACAATGGATTAATCAGAAAAAGACAACGCAGAAAGCAACAAAAGTTAACTCCTATATAGTACAAAGTTGTTATCAAATGTCTAACAAGCAGTCATGCAGTGGAAATGCCACCGGACGGTCCTGATGTTCTGAACTTCGCGTGTGCATGCTGTCTAATCACAATCAAAGCTTGTTATTGTCAGTTCAGACAACTTCACAAGATTCACTGCAGTCCAAATGTTTTTGGACAAGAAACAAGACTTGGAATGTTTTTAAGTTGGCCCTCGTTAATTACCTGACCTAGATACCAAAAAAGCTTGTGTTTTTACTCGCTGAAAACAAAACAATGAAAAGATGCACCAAATTAAACAGGAAGTGAAGATGGCTGTGGAGCAGGCCTAGCATAGCATAACCAGGGAAGATACCCAGCTTTTGGTGTTGCCTGTGGGTTGCACACTTTAGGCAGTCATCAAATATCAATACTTTACAGCAAGGTGTATTAAATATGTATATTTTATTCAAAATGATAGTAATACAGTATGTCTACTATTACATTTGGTTCCCAACAATGGAAGGACATTTATCATGGGTGTCATGTAGATTACATTATTCTCTAACCAATCAAAATACTGAATCCAATTACACATTCTGAAAATGTTGCATGGTCTAGGTGTGTTCTGGCTCTGGCCAAACCCATTGGCTTCTAGAAACAATCAAATGGAACACAATGGTTTCCGTTACCAATCAAAACATTTATGGTTTCTGCGATCTAGATATTGTGATATTGGGAATGGCATACGGCTTGGCACAGGAAAACACTTTGGGTAACCAGACAAACGTTTTCACGTCTCCCATAAACTTGTGAAACCCCAAACCTCAGGTCTGTTAAGTCAGCTTTGCAAGCGTTTTAAAATCTACTGCAATGTTGTGCGTTTAGATTTGACGCGCTGCCAATCGGGAAACACAGATTCTTGCTCAGGTGGTCCGAAGCCTTTTTTCTCAGGTATGCACAGCTGGTCATAAACTGTGCAACAGTGGTCATAAACTGTGCAAGAACATAGGACTGAGTCAGGGACATCTTTACTGCTGATTTATATAGCTACAGCAATTCACAACAGTAATTCACAACAATAAGTTAGTATACATACTATTTAAGCTACTTTGGACCTTGCTTGGTAAACCAATTTTATTTCCTTCCTGTAACACGTGGATGCATGCATGGGCTTGTGTGTATATGTGAGAGAGTCAAAGTATGACCAGGACTGCATGTGTGTGATGTCACTGTTAATCTAGCTGCTAAATGTAAGAGAGAGAGTGTGTGTGTGTGTGTGTGTGTACACATATAGGGGCCAACCAATGGCTGCCTGGCCCCCCAGGCTGGCAAGACTGCTGAAAACAGCACACAAACTTCCAAACACACACACACACACACCAGCCTCACAGATTAGGGCCTGAGCTCAGATGAAAGGCAGCAGGGCCAATCAGTGATGAGTTAGGGGCACCGAGGGAGGAAGTGGGCCCGCCACAGGCATTCTGGGCCGTCTAGCTGTTCCTATTGAAACAGCTCCCAGAAACAGAAACAAATCATAAAATTGGAGGGTGGCGGAGGCAGGCGAAGGAGTCGGACTGTGTGCTCTGTGGAAAATGTTATTACAATCAACTTTCTTTGACTAAAGCATCTGTAAAAATGCTGTATTAGGAGCACGCTTGATTTCAGAAGAACAGGATTCCAGTGGAACGTATGCTTGGGTTTCCCCTCGCCTGTGTGTTACATTTTAAAGTTTATGGGGTTACAACACAGCTTGGAAGTAAAAGTCTCTTGCTATACCGAAAACACGAGACACTCCTTGTTCGTGAAATGAATTGAATCAGGTTGCATTTTTGGATAGAGCATTCTTGGTTCCCGTCTCTGTTATTTGTAGGCAACAGTTTTCACGAACGTCGCAGTTCCTCAGTAGGATCACGATGGCAAACACAATGTAACACACAGCGAATACAGGTATCAGACAAAATATAGGATGTAAGAACGTTACTTAATGGGGCAATGGGCCACCACAAGCTGCCAGAACGGCATCAACGCACGTTGGCACAGACTGAACGAGTGTCTGGAATCGTGTCAGAGGGGTGTGTGACACCCTGTTCCACGAGGGATTATATTATTTAGGGTTTTGTAGATGTTGGTGGAAAACACAGTCTCAGGCACTGCTCCAGAATCTCTCATAAGTCTTCAATTGGCTTAAGATATGGGGCTTCTTTTAAACGGCGCGTATGAACAAAATATTCCCAGAAAATGTGCCAGTTTTTACACAAATGCCGGCGTTCACTGAAAGTCCCTGCAAGCATTTAAACACGCGAATGCACATCTATCTGTGGTCGAAATAATGTATTGCAAGCTGGCAAGTAGCCCATTTTGTTTTGGAGACAAATTAGTAAATGCATAAATAATTTAGAAATAAATCCTAATTTGGAAAACAAATTAACATATTAAGTAGGCATCCTTTTGCAATTAGTAAGAAAGGCAAAAAAAGAAAAGCCAACGCCTCACTGGTCATGATACGTTCAGATTCAATACGAAAAGTCATGTCGCTCTTTCACTTACGATGTCTGGATTCAGATATAGATTCAGAATAGTTTCAAATTAAGATCATCATTCAAAGTTTTTTTTACCGATGACCGAAACCTTTATGAGTTACTTATATCTTCAAAGACTCATACAGCGAAGATAGATGTTTTGATAGATCAATGTCAATTCTGATGATGACGAGTGGCCTGGTTTGATCTATGTCCGCCAAACTGGTCCAAAAGGTCATGGATCAAGGTGGTCCAGTGTTAATGTTATGGCTTCTGGTCTATGTACTGCTGAAGCATAGGTCTGAATTCAGCCCGATACTTTTTTGGCAAAAGCTTGATATCTTTTGTTTACTTCGTGGGGGGCAACCTGTTTGGCACCTGAACACGCTGGTTTGTTTGGCTTTGTTTGTGTCCCCGCACATCAAACCAATTGTGGGGTATTGCTCACTGGGATGTAACGACATGGTTTTTGTATTTCCTGTACCCTTGATGTGGTGTGGGGCACGCAGAGGCTGAGAAAAAATACTGACTCACACGACGGAGAAAGAAAACCCGAGGCTTTGAGCGTGTGCCACGAAATAACTGTGGGCGATGGTCTAGAGGCCCCGTGTTCTTCCATTGAGTAGACGGGCTCTGGATATTCCGTTTGCCACCACGGGCTTCGTTATCTTTTCTCACCCTTCCTCTTTCTCCAAGCCCCACCTTTTTAGCATCACTTAATACGCACTATTAGTGGAATAGTCAATTCACGGTGTCTCTCACTCTATCTTTTTCTTTCTCCTCCGAGAGTAATATCTCCTCAAACAATCATTGTAAACTAGTTCAAACATGGTCTGTGCTCAGTCCAGGCATCCACACACTGCTGTGGCAGACAACGCCAGATTGGGGCACGCGTACGCCTTTTGCACACTTCCCTTTCATCCTCCCTGGAGACAAACGGTTTATTTTTACTTGCGGGGTGGCATCAGAACCAGACAAATGATAAGGAGACTGTATAAATACCGCGGTAAGAACGGGGTCGGGAGCACAACTATTATTGGAAATACATTTCTAATTTCAACCTGTTTTGCTTTGGAGAAAAGAAAGGCCTGCACAGACCAAAACACATAATGGTCATCATATGGTCATATGGTCATCATATGGTCATCATATGGTCATCATATGGTCATATGGTCATCATATGGTCATGATATGGTCATATGGTCATCAAATGGTCATCATATGGTCATCATATGGTCATCATATGGTCATCAAATAGTCATCATATGGTCATCAAATGGTCATATGGTCATCAAATGGTCATATGGTCATCAAATGGTCATCATATGGTCATATGGTCATCAAATGGTCATCATATGGTCATCAAATGGTCATCCAATGGTCATCAAATGGTCATCCAATGGTCATCATATGGTCATCAAATGGTTATCATATGGTCATATGGTCATCAAATGGTCATTATATGGTCATATGGTCATCAAATGGTCATCATATGGTCATATGGTCATCAAATGGTCATCTGGTCATCATATGGTCATCATAACAATACCGTTGTTGTAGTCCTGAAAGTGCCGGAAGAAACAAATCAAGGACGTTTGGGTTTGGCGCTTTTCCGTTTTAAATTGTAAAATGATATGTCGGATATGTTTTGAATTGCAATTAACGTTTTAATGAAATGTGCATTGATTTGCCTTATAACTGCGTTTAGCCTTAAGCTCATTAGCATGATGTCACCTCAGCCGGGCTACAGAGGTCATTAAACAAGCCCGCTTTTTTATGAAGCACATGCCCTTCTCAAAACTAGCAAAGTCCTCAGACAAAAACATTATATGTGCAAGATAATCAATACCTCCAATTATCCTGATGATCACATGCAGGAAAACTCGGAGACAGACCATGTGCAGATTTTCCAAAGCCGAGTCGATGAGGCGACTGATGCCACTGATCAATAAAGGCGAGAACTCGAAACACGTAAATGCCATCTGACAGCCAAGTCCATATTCCCCTACCCTGAATCAACTCTGAAGTCATGCATTCGACCTCCCCCAGTCCGTATTTGCGAGGTATGGATAACATAGGGGCTCTAAACATTTACCATCCTTCTGTCTGTTAGCAATCTAGATGTTTTGATTAAAAAACTTGCCTCCACCAAGATTTGATAAGCATTGAAAAAAGAACATATTTGTCCGACTTATTCCTCTCAGGATGGATGGAACACATTACCAACGTCTTCCACGAGACTTGGATTCATTATTGGTCCTTATTTCAGTCATGGATTAAAGGAATATGGTCGGCAGAGCCATTCATCTGGAAAATAATTAGGTTAGCATAAATGTAGCCTCATGCAAATACAAAAAGTTAAGCATCAGGCCAAACATTTTGGACGTGCTGATTTCCGGCCGGTGGTCTTACTGGCTAACACGCACACGCACAACATTTTAACATGACAGAACACAACTATTTACTCCTCAGAGTTTGTTTTTCTGCTTATAACAACAATATATAGCAGCTAGTAAAAACAGCTAGTAAAAACAAGATTAGCTATGCTAATGGATGAATGACACGGATAAACTCACATCAATGTGTCTTTAACAGTAATTTAACCCATCGTGGGCAGTTGAGAAATCACTTTTGTAAACAGTGCTTCGAGCTACACTGTCGTTGTTGTTTACCCCTATTAAAGATGGGTACATTTGGACACTCTGCCATACCACACTGTGGTCCTGCCCGCTGCCTGTGATGCACACATACTCCGCGGCACGTAGGTTCGGTTCCGGCCTGCGCCATTTCAGCACTATCGACCTTTCCCCACGTTCCTGTCTGAAAAATAATAATGCACAAAAAATGTCTGAACATTTTATTTTCTCTGGATATTGTATGTATTTTGCGGGCATCAGGGAGCCGCTATTAACAGGCGGGAGACTCACGAAAGTTCCCGGGTTATTTGGGATGTCTGAAGTAATGTAGTGACAGTAACTTACTCTTCTGTTACATATAAAAAAGTGACCTAGAATTAACTCCCGATTAGTCTCATTTGACCCAAAGGTATATTGGGGATCAAGAAAACAGAGGTGTGTACCATCAATGCTTTTATTTAATTGTAGGTAGTTAAAGATGCATTCCTGGAATTGTTGGCCACTAGTTTTAAAAGTGGCACTGTTCAATTGTCAAGTGTGTTAAGCCAATATGCGTCTGATGTGGTCAGAACCACATGCATTGTGGTCCAACTCAACTCATAGGCTAAACACAAATTAACCACAAATTACACATCCAGCCCAGAAAACAATAGTTTGTTATTAACTAAAGTCATATAATCTATCTATAACTACAGAGCCTCTGGGGTGGTTGGACACAGACAGGTCAACTTCTCCTACAATGCGGTCCCGGTGAGTCAGAGTGACCCAGGGCTGTGTGGTTGACCTGAAAGAGGTGGTGTGAGAGGTGGTGTGAGAGGTGACACTGGCCAGGGGCCGTGGGGTGGTGATCCCTGTTTCCTCTGGACCTGAAGGACAGGAACCTCCTGTCTCAGCTCTGGGAGGAAGTGCATGACATGCCTCAGACAACCGGGGTGGTAAAGAATAATCACATGATGGTAATTATAGCGTTAGACAGGGCCTTAAGACGCTACCTGGTCCGTAAGTCTTAAGCTATAAAAATGGGAAGGGGCGGCGTCTTCTGTCACCCCGACTATAAAGGATGATCGATTGACTTTTTATTTATTTCACTGTAGTACACGTGACTTTTTAATAGCCTAATTTCTCCTCACTTTATCGACGATGACAATCCGATACTTTTACTGCGGTTTACAAAGAACAATCAACGAGTTAAACGTCTGACTTAGTGTCTATTTGACGGGAGTTAATCATGTGGAGATCTAGGTGTGCCAATTACTCTAAATTGAAGTGTGACTTTCTGGCTAATTAAAGTGAGAGCATGATGTTTGAAGACTTCAAATTAGCAACCCCTGTGAAGTGCTTTCACAGCCAGTAACCTAACGAGTTGGGGTAGACAAGAGTATATAATCATTGATAAAGATTTTCGGGCAGTGCAAATATTCTGCGGGGGTTACGAAGACATTCCGCTCTTCGCGAAAGACGGACAACGTGGGAAAATCAACAAAACTAAAGCTCTTTTACTGTGTGTGCGTTTGCCAGTGTGTGAATGCAATCCACTTAGCGTGTTACAGTGTGTATGAACTGCAGACGGAAAAAATGCAAATACGTGTTACATCCCTGCATTTCAAGCACCAAGCGAACCCGCCGGGCAACAAAATGGGAAACTTTTCACTGGACAGCCATCACAGCGGCTAATAGGTACGACGTAATGAGTGCCAGACTGTGCACACAGACATAAAAGCTGTGATATCCTATGCGTTTACCTACCATTCTCAGGGACCGACTCAGCCCGGCACATGTGGAAAGGTGCCCAGGACAAGATTTAGAGTCTGAAACCACTTAAAGGGGCTTTGTGAGCAAGCAACTGAGGCTGGGAATGGGAGAAAATGAGAAGGGTTCTCCAAAAACTCAGGGCCGAATGAAAAGCACCGCCCCCTATTAAATACCCATCAAACTCTATCAAAGCACTGAACCCAGTTTTTTCTGGAGGGTGGGAGGTGGGACATGTCTGACTACATCACCACAGCCTACCCCCCACCCCATTCTCTCCGTGTCCTTCAGGATATTGTACGATTGTTCATGATGGCCAAAAACAACAGCAGACTTGTTTCTATAGAGGCGGCATTGCCATGGTGCACGAGTCTGCATTTACTTTTTCACTCATTCCCGAAATTGATTCGTCTTGATGTCATTTGTCCCCTTTCTGAACACGCGTGTGGAGAGGCAGTGGCCAAGGAGAATGTGCAATCTACTTAATGAGTTTAGATTATTTCTGTTTAAAGGTTTCTACTAATATCTGTAGCTCTCTGTGCATTGACTCCTTGGGTGTAACATGTAGTCTTGTATGGAGCTCTCCTGACACATGTAACCATGAGGTTCTGGGTTCAAATCCCGGGGTTGGAGCAGTACAAAAAAACATACAATGCTAAATTACATAAAAGAATACAAAGTCCTCAAATATCGTGTTCTTGTGCTAAGAAAATCTGACAAATTTCCGCCACTGGCTGACAAAATACAAAACAATAATAATGCATCCCTGATAAAAAACCTGGGAATGTGTGTCGGTTGGTTGGTGGGTCAATAGTTTGCAGTAGCCACATTCAGAGGATTTTAATCAGATTGGGTTGAACCGCGGGGCCTTTTAACCACCGTCTGCCTGCTGCTACGTTCGGCCATCGCAGCTGGTGGCCATTTGTTGCAAAGGCCCAGTCGAATTCTTAACATCAGGTTAGGTGTAATTTGTACGTGAGGGAAAATCTGACTGTTGAGTCAAATTTCCCTTTGGGTTTTTTGGGGGGTTGGGTATTCATTCTCTTTTTGCACTAGTTTGGGAGTTCATGGTGAAGCTGAGCCAGAGCTGAAAATCAAGAGAAGTGAAACTTCCATAAAGCCAAAACCCGTCACAAGACGCCTGCGTGTTCTTTCAAAATAGAAATAGTAAGCGTGAGAAATGTTTGTTGATATTGTTCAGGAAGTAGGAGAACGGTTTGTAAAGATTGTGTGTTAGGTAACTTGGTTAGTATAGGTGTGGCAAGTAGCTTAGTGGTTAGAACAATGGTCCACTGTCCAAAAGGCGGCTGGTTTGAGTCTCAAGCACACAACGTGAAATGTCTGTGTGCCTTTGAGCAAGGCAACTAGCTTTGTTCTCAGTAATGTTTTTAAAGTTAAAGTATTATAAGTAACTGTCAGAGGCCTAACACTGCTGTCTAGTTTCACAAAGACCGAAATGCATCTTTCCACACGTTTCACTTCTTTTGTGTATGAACACCATGAAAATGCAGAAGAGCTGACTGTTGGTAGATTATTCAAACAGTGGTATTACTAGCCAAACGATCAACATCAGCATTGGACAAGTCAAGGACGGTTTCTGTAAGAGGAGTGTGGACTGGTGCTTCAAGAGAAGATTATTCAGAATCAGAAATCGCTTTATTCGCCAAATCTGTTTGCACACTCAAGGAAACTGTTTTGATGCTGCAGCATTTAGAACACACATTTTAAAATCTACCCAAACAGTGCAAACAGAGCAACAAAAAAACATAGCAAAAACAGTCCAACAAGAGACCATACTTAGTTGGCATATGTATGGGGTAAATATAGAATGTGTTATGTGTATCTTAGCAGTGCAAAGAAGCAATGTCAAGATGTGTGAAAAAAAGAGAGTTTTCTAGTTCTGGAGGCATATTTCATAGACTTACTGCTGTGGGGAAGAAGCTGTTCTTGTGGCGAGAGGTTTCGGTCTTGATAGACCTCAGCCATCTGCCAGAGGGATAGGTTCGGAATATTCTGGTTCCTGGATGGGAGGGGTCTGCCTCAATCTGTGCTGCCCACATCAGTCACCTGGCTTTGAACAGTTCTTTGAGGGATGGCAGCTTACATCCATTGGTCCGCTTCGCAGATGATGCGTTGCAGTCTGCCTTTTTACTTGACAGTGGCTGCAGCGTATCAGACGGTGATGGAGGAGGTCAGGAAGGACTCAATGATGACTGTGTAAGCATTAATCATTATGGTCATTGGCAGTGACATAGAGGCAGAACGTTCCTAACCAGGTAACGGGCTATTCAGAACCCTTCCCTCTTACAGACGTCTATCCAGACCAAAACCTGTGGCCACAAGAACAGAGCATTTCAAACCCGAGGAGCAGCATGGGACCATGGATACTAAGTGGGTTGGCCATTTTGTCCACCAAAAACACCGGGACCAGGACCATGGATTTGAATGCCATAGTCAATGAATTTGCAGAGTGCATTGCCAATCAAATGAGTGAGCTTGTATATTCAAAGGGGCAGGCTACCAAGACAGCCTATATACATCAAGCCTTATTGCGATTCATTGCCATCGCTTGTCAGTTTACGGCTATGATCGTTCTGTCTTTGCAAACCATGTTCTTATGCACGACCACTGGGCCATTTCATTATCGTTATAGCCAGTACGTTCAACTAGGCTATACGATTAATTGGAAGCACACATGCATCATACGCTGGTAAAAGGCACGCTGACGTTTAAGCAATCTGTTTTTAAATTCTCCACTTGATTGATTTGCTGGTGTTTTATAGGCCTCTGGATAGGCGGATCATTTGAAATACCCGTAAGTCAGTTTTGCCAGCAAGCATAACTTCAGCGAGCACTGGGTCATTAGCTGTGTTTAAGTGTTTCTGTCAATTGACTGACCTATATATTAATGTTTTGTAATATCAGCTATTGCCTAGTACTCGCAGATCAAATAGGGTATTTTTGATTGCTGTGTTTTTCCCGTGCTGATTGACTTATTCAGGTTAATTTCAGAGCACCCTTTATGAGGCTGAATGGGTTTGCTACAATTGCTCTGGTAACATCTACAAATGTGGCTCTGATCTGTTGTTACAATGCTAAAGTATGTTAACGCACAGCCTTACCAACAACAGTATTTGGGCGGTGATAGGGAACACTAATTGGACTAGCTACTTGGACACCTGAAACTAAACAAGCGAGTGGTTTTGCTAACAATGAGCTACTGATGGGCACAAACAGTATGTGAAATAGCAAACATTCTTCAGGGGATCAATTCGACTAAATTATTAACAAATTGTTTACGAAAATCACAGAAAGCATCTTTAAGAATTAAAGCTAATTTGTTCTATGAAACATTCTAACCATTGAACGCCATTTGATTCTTTGTAAATCAAAACAGAAATGTACACTAACACTATTTGATGAATTAATTAAGTGATAATTGAATTTGCGTTAAATTTGAGATAGCTAGCATCAGTTTGGCGTCTGCCTAAAACAAGGATCAGACACTGCTCATGAGATTCACTTTGTTATCCATAAATAAGTCACTTAATTGATGTCTAAAATCCAATCTTCAGTCAATGAAAATAACACAAAAAAAAGAATTAACAAAGCAAGCAACCAACCTAACCAACCTAATATTTTCACAGGATAAGGCACAGCACACATTGTTCGTTTGTTGCAAATATAAATACTAATTTGTGTATGTATACTTTATGTAAATGTTATTTCAGTTGAAATGTTGTCACAATTACTGTTGTCAATGCAAATCAGCCCCAAACTCAGCCTTCTTTTTAGATGTTCTTCTCACGTCTACCTTTGCCAAGGGTTAATCCTTACCCAAGCGAAGATTTGATACTAGAGACAATTGTACAAACAAATCTCCTCGCATAATTTCTGAATGCGTTGTTTGACAGAAATATCTGGCTTTCTGTACCATTACAGAAACTGAATGAATGTGTGGCTGTTGGCAAATGCGGTGTGACCAGCTTTATCACGCTGAAATGGTCTAGTGCGCTCTAAGACACGCTGCAGGCTTGGGCAAGTGCAGACTGTCTTCTTCCACTCCAGTCGTTTGGCATTGTAAACATCAGATCCCTAAGGACCCAGACCATGGGAACGGCACATCGTCTGGCAGGCGCAACATCAAATGTAGCTGTAATGACACCGAGGCCTTTCAGGTATTTTTGTTACTCTGGCTCTGCTCCCCGTGTTGTTCATTTCAACTCCCCGGACCTTGTTTGCATTTAAAGGGTCGCGGTGAGGGGGTGTGTCCGTGATGCCTTTTGCTGCTGCTCCGCGGGGCCGCGGAGTCGTAAACGTCCGTCAGGACGGCCCGTTAAAGTCAGCTCGACCGCTGCTTTCATGAGCCTGCGGTGGTGCCTTTTGACAGGGGCCGGGCAATGGGTGACGTTAGCAGAGGGGGTCTGTCCCTCCCTTCTCCTCAGGAACCTTTACCCCCAAACCGTCACCACCACCGCCAGCTCAGAAATGTGCAGGCCACAATGGGCGACACTTACTGAAACACATATTAATGGGTGTCCCATCCAACAGAGGGCCACAGCCCTTTGTCCCCTGGCCCATTTCTAAAGATCAGGTCGAATGAGGTTCGGGGGAGTTTAGGAGAGTTTGGTCCACGGGGGTTTAACTGGTCGACGCGTTAAAGATCTTAAGAGGAATTTGGCAAGAACCTCTGATAGAACAAGAACACCTTACTGAAGATGCTTCGACTCTAGTGGTCGTGTCTAAAACGATTCCCTGCATGACCAGAATCCGAATCATGATCAGGTTTATTGGTTTTATAGGTTTATAAGTCTGTTCACACACACATGGAATTTGTTCTGACCCAAAGCTGCAGCATTTTGGACACACATTCTTCAGTGTACATGAACAGTGCAAATGGAGCAAAAAACACACAGCATGAACAGTCCGACAGGAGACTGCCTAGCTTAAGACATACATATACATACATACATATAGCGTGTGTCATATATATCCGATTAGTGCAAATGAGCAATGTCTAGATGTGAGAGCAGATTCCAAAATGTCTATCGAATCAAAGCTGATAGTGACCGTGGGGGCTAAATGCAGACTAGTGATGATATATCTTATACTGTGTGTGTCTCTCTCAGCTAATTTCAACATCCTAACTTTTAGCAAACACAAATTGCAATTAAAAAACGATAACTTGCAGCATATCCAACCAGGTGGAATGGGAACATTTACATGTAAGTGACTTATCAGACACTATTCCAGACGTACAGTATCAGTTGCATATGCCTTTATACTGCCCCTAAACTACTCCAGTGGGAACTCAACTCATAAGCCAGGTGAACTACGGGAGGAGCCATTGTCACTTAAAAGCAACCGCCCCCCCCTAAGTACAAATCCACAGATGCACCCCTATCAAAGTGTTACATTATTCATTTCAGCCAACGTTTGCAGACAGTCGTGAACCGAATAGTCCCGCTAATCTCCCAAAGACCGAATGTGTGTGCCCTGGCCTGTATTTAAATGCTTAACAATCAAGTCACTGTTGTCGACACACCGGCATCTCTATGCAAAAAGGTTGCTGAATTGGAGGGCCATCGCCAGCGCCAAAAGTGAAAAAGGAAATCATCTTTTTATTTATTGACAAAAATCTTTGTTACATTAACCTCAGTTTAACAATCCCAGTAGAATAAATCCCTGTAGGCTCCTGCGTGCTCTTCCATAGCTTGTTCTAACAACGTGAGGGCACTCAGAGGGGGGATGACGGAAATCAAGCTTGCGTCGTTCGGACCACTTTGAAACTGCGATGCTTTGTACGCTGCCTGAGGAAGATCCGTTCAAGCCGCGGTGAAAGGTCACATTCTCGGGCCGTTAGCGAGGCACAATTAATATTTATAAGGAGTCCGTGCCAAAGGGAGCCTCCAAACGACGCGCGCGCACGCATCACGAAAACGCGCGCAAACTGCAATATGTCACTCTTAATAAGCATTCCCAGGGTTGACAATAGGCCGTCGGCGTCTTTAAAAGGACGCGAGGGTCAATGTTTTTATGAAATGTGTTTGTCGATCAAAAACGATTAGCATAATTGAGTACACTGACAGCTAAACCTTATACAGCTATCTTTAACATACACATTGTAAGTCTGATTTCGGAGTGTAAAGAGGACTGGAGCAGGGAATTGCCTGTCTGTCTCCCGGGCTCTCCTGTCATGCGGCACTCCTGGTGGGTTCTGGTTCTGGTGGACGGAGTGGGATGAATAAAGCTAACCTGATCATGAGCCTGTGTTGCTCCTCTCATTGTTTTGTTTTGTCCCTTGCCCGGGCAGCAGTTCAAACGGGATTATATCCTCTTTTGCAAGGAGAACAGAGGGGAAGACGAAGCATCCTAAATGGCAGGGCAGCTAACCTAATGGCGAGCCTGTGAAGAGGAGAGAAAGGGTGAGAGGAGGGAGAGGTACTGAAGCCCACTGTGTATAATGAGCCTGTCCGATGTGGTCCGGGTGCCGTGAAGACGCTCAAAAGGGCCCCGAGCCTGGGCTCCAGGAGCAAGAATATCATATTGTTCAGCGAAACAGAAAGAAAACAAAGAGAGAGAGGCTGGCATTCAGGCAATGCTGTTGTGTGATGTGGCTTATTGGGAAATACTGGTGGAAACCCATACTCTCCTCCCACAAATAACTATGAGGAAACATTTTGAAAAGATTTGGCATATTCCGAGAGTGACATCTGACCTTAAGATTTCTTCGGAATGTGATATTTACAGGTGCCAGCTGAGAGGCCTGGCTTCATGCACGATGGTGTGGGCGGCAAATAGCTTTGCGGTTAGGCATCTGACAAATAACCGAAAGGTTGCTGGATCAAATGCCAGAGCCGGCAAGGTGAGAAAACTGTCATTCTGTCTTTCAGCAAAACAAAGTCATTCCCAATTGCCGCTCTGCTAAAAGTGTTTCGCTTTTATCAAAATTGAAAATTACATGTTCTGCAATTAAAATGTTTTTGTTAATTAACTTTATTGTCATTGGACAGTACAAGTACAGTACAGCGATCGAAATGCAGTTTGCATCCAACCAGAGGTGCAAAAAGAGCAGTGCAAAAATAATATGGAGTACAGTGTGAAGATGTGCAATTGACATGGGTAAGTAAATGTGCAGGTATTCAGCTCAACAATGTAGACAATTGCAAATGTGCAGAGGGCAACACCAGCGGAGAACATGGTAGTAAACCCATGGTGGTAAATATAACAAATAGGCTAGCTGTGAGCAGGGCAAGAAGGGTGGCAGATAAAATAAATAAGGTAGAAGTGTAAATGCAATGTTACTGAAGGGTTTCAGAGTTCAGTATGTTAACAGACGTAGGGACGAAACTGTTCCTGCTGGTGTGGGTGAGTAGAGATCTGTGAAGCTTGCCTGATGGCAGGGGGGCAAACAGTTTATGGCTGGGGTGTGAGGGGTCCCTGATAATGCCAAACACTCTCCGCAAACAGCGCTTGTGCTGGTTGTCTTTGATGGCTTGCAACCGTTGTACCAGACTGTGCCACAGTTAGTCAGAATGCTCTCGACCGTGCCGCAGCAAAAGATTACGAGGATGTTAGTAGATAGGTGGGCTTCCTTAAAAAAAGTACAGGCAATGTTGCGCCTTTTTGACCAGAGTTGTGGTGTTGAGGGACCAGGATAGGTTGTTGGAGAACTGTCTTCTTGTAATCCACAATCAGTTCTTTGGTTTTATTGCCATTGATGGCCAGGTTGTTATCTGCACACCAAGCCACTAGGTGGTTGATCTCCTCTCTGTTGGCTGCCTCGTCATTGTCCCTGATCAGACCATCTACTGTGGTGTCATCTGCAAACTTGACAATAGTATTAGAGCTTTGTACAGGGACGCTGTCGTGGGTGAAGAGGGAGTATAGGAGTGGGCCAAGCACACAGCCCTGTGGGACACCGGTGTTCAGGGTCAGGGTAATGGAGGTGAGGTTTTCCAACCTGACAGACTGTGGTCTGTTAATGAGGAAGTCTAGAGTCCTTTTGCAAAGAGAGCGGCTGATCCCAATGTCTTGGATTTTGGTAACCAGTCTAGAGAGGATGACTGTATTGAATGCTGAGCTGAACAGCTTCCTCGCATACAGTGGATATAAAAAGTCTACACACCCAAAATGCCAGGTTATTGTGATGTGAAAAAAGGGTGTGCACATTTTTGCAACCAGGTTATTGTATGTTTTATTTTAATTCCCCCATCAAAAATGTCAGTTAGTTTGTCAATTGAATTGTTCCGGTTATAGGTCACATAACCGGTGATAGGTTTTGTCCAGGTGGGTCAGGGCAGAGTGGACAGTAGTGGAGATGGCATCCTCAGTAGACCTGTTAGGGCGATAATGATTTACAAGGCGTATGACCCATTGACCTCTCTAATCTAGGGCACCTGTAGGACATTTAAACCATATTTTTAAAGGGACATTTCAGCACTAAGCCCATGTTGCCGCGTACCCATTAACTCATATAAGGCAGCAGCTGACCAAATACAGTATCCAAAAATGTGGAAATAAATCCCAAATCTAATCCCAAAGCTACCAAGGTGGAAATAATCTGCTGGTCTTTCCCTAAGCAAAATAGTCAACCATTAACTCTTGAAATGTGCTCATTGTGATTTGTGTACAAACTGACAAATGTTTCCTTTTAATGGAAACGATTTGTATGTTTGTGTGCAGTAAAAAGGAAGTTAAAGTTAACTGTTGCCTGCATATTCTCCATAAATGTATGAGTCACATATCAACATAAAAAGGAACATCGCCTACGGCCGAAATACATGCAAAGTTATGCAAAGTTATGCAAATTAACAATAAGGCACATTTCACATCGAGACTAACCTGAATTCACAGGGAGCCTGAAACTTGTTGACCCACATACTTGTCTGGATATACGGGGGGAAGGTGAATCCAGGGGATGTTTGCTTCTGCACTGTTCAACCAATACCTTAAATGTGGAGGAGGAGTTAACAGGAATTGCCGCTATGGAAGTCAAAGCAGAGGCTGTCTATTAATCCTGAACCAGCGCTTTTGGCCCTCCGCACTCGATCAAAGGGTTGCTGACGAATCTCAAACTGTGAATTCCAGACTGTGGCGAGTGGATCACTGAAAATGACCAGGACACACTGACTGGAATTATTCAATTCACAGCATTTTTAAGCAACAAAGCAGTTATATATAAAGATAATACATTTTAAACATCATTAACAGTTTAGGTGGGAGGTATTTTATCATCCAAGCGTGTCGGGTCTCTAAATGCAACGTAAACAAATGCAATGATTAGAGATTGTCTGCCCACTTTGTTGTTTGAAGTAGCAAGGTCTCAAGAATAACATGGTATCTAATGGGATTCCAGTTGGCGCAAAGGATGGAATGGTTCATTGGAGGGTCTAATTAGCCTCTACACTCTTGATCAATGTCACTCCCTCAACTTTGGGACACTTGTGCAAAAGGCAGAGGTGCGTGTGAACATGTAAATGGAGAGTCGAAGGGAATAATTATTAGGGAACAAGCAGATGGTGTGTATCTTTAGCCACATGTATTTATAAAACCTCAAGAATGCCTGAATGAACAAGCTTCCGCACTTCTTCTTCCTGGTTTTGCTTATCGTTCAATGGGAGTTTTATTTTTCACAAAAAGGTGATATCGAATTTAACATTTAGTTAGTGATAATAAAAGGTTACGCCACTGAGATTTCCTCAAATTGACAAGGGCAAACAATATAATTTCTAGTTTTATAACTTGATTGTCCTGAAAGTGAAACACTACATTGAGTTGGATAGGTTATTGCCAATATTAAACAAATATTTAACTAGGACTAATAATCAATGTGGGATCTAGGTTTGTTAAAAATCTACCCTTTTCCCTTTCTTTTCAAACGTAACCACTCTTGTGCATTTTCAGTGTGCATATTACTTTTTAGCAGTAGAAGTTGAACCATAAAGGCAGAGGAGGTTGCTCCCCTATTTTTTTTATAGGAAATCAAAATATAAAAAGACGAATTGGTTGAAATAAACCAATACCAAACTTAGTTTGATTTAGCAAATATTTTCTCATTATTGAAATTTCGATTTTCTGCTTAAATTCTGAATAGTGACACCTGCATGCTGAGTGGAAAAGGCTGTGGGGGTGGGGGGCACCTGCGTATAGTGTCACTATTGGCTATTGTTGTCCTCCTCAGATCCGGATCTCTAATATCAATTTCATGTACTTTATCTTTTTCATGCTAATCTGTTATTGGCCAAAACACAAACAATGATGCTCCAAGGGAGGACGTCCTCCATAACCAATCAACGACAAGAATACAATATTGACATCCCGTTTGTCCAATTATAATATCATCTTTAATTATTTTCCAACAAACTGTTGGTAAAGTGATAGAGTGAGATAGAGTAAAAGAAATATAAATTATAAGTGGGAACCACTTTTAGATTTTTCTGATTTACTTTTCCCTTTTTTGTTGAGAAGTAGCTAGCTAGTTTTAGCTTGTTGTGTCCTAAAGGAATGTTAAGCTAACGGCTAGAATGGATGCTAACTTGACAAATAACGGCAGCCTGAGTGAGGAGGTCACAGACAGGCATGAACACATAGAGTGGGATCGGGAAAAAGCGATAATATGTGGATAATATGTTGTTAAAGTCATTTTACAGTTTGGATTACTCAGCAAAATAATGGATTAATGTCTGCTGGATGACCAACTCCACCGCTAATGACACTACTGATGGTCTTGGTGACAACAGCCAACCTGCCTTGTAACTTTATGTAGGGTGAGCTACAACAGGATATTGGGAGCTTGATTTATATTTCAGTATATCAGTTAGTATTCGGCCAAGTTGAGAGATAAATTATGTAGCCAGTTAGAATCCTATTAAAATGGACTAGCATTTAAAAAGATTAAGCAAACAAGTTTGAATAGGTTATTTGCAAACTATTTGTGTGTTTTTTCTAAAGAGATAATCTGGGAATTTGACTCCGAAATCGTAGTAACGGAATATAACAAATTATTTTTCAAGAGTACCGAGCTTGGAAATTAGTTGGGAAAAACTTCTGCTTCTGACTGAGTTGAACCTTTCATAGTGAAACCTATAGTGGTATTGTGCTCGGATCTGAAGGATATCCTGGTAGACTTTGGGTGTTTGAGACGTTTAACAGACAGACTATTCATCAGTGTTGTCAAGCTAACAGTAGCTCGAGTCCTGGGATCATTTCTGGGTTTTGGCATCACAGGAGTGAGATATGTACACTCTTTCAACTTATGTCATGTGACTTAACCGACCATACAGACATTTCCTTAATAACTGACCCCCTCGGCTAAACAGGTATTTGGGATATCTTCATCTGTTACTTATTAACAGTCAACATTTTGATACAAGGTTTAATTGAAACAGAAATGTGCTCTAAACATGCTCTAAACATACAGTATTTGTTGTGGTTACATTAGGTTGCTAGTTAGATGATTCAAAGAAGAACATAATATAGCCTAACTTAAACAAAAGAATACCAACTTCTAAAAAAAAAAGTAGTAAAAAATACTCATTTATCAATACACACATTTCTAAGTGTTTTGATGGTGCGTATTTTCCCCAAACACACGCGGCCACACAGAAACCCGACGTTGCTTTGTCGTTAAAACACAAAAAGTGTTCTGAGGCAAACGAGCGTGGGCCTGAGAGTTCAGACGGGGGATGGGATCCTCCTCCAGCTTCAAGAAGCTTCTACAAGACTCTGGAGAATGTGGCTCCAGGGCAGGGCCGTGCAGAGACCTTTGGAGGGGCAGGTGCTCAAAGTATAAAAGGGGCACATTGAACAAGGCTTTAAATAGCGGTGTTCAAAATATCAATTCAGCAATATAATGTGAAGAATTCCTTGCCGATTCGCGTATCGGAACAGGTGATTATGTATTGATACGGCAGCAAATGCTGTGATGCAGTTTTGAAAAAGAAACAGAATATGAGACAATTTTAAGTATAAAAGTTAAAAAAGATTTTCTGTCCACCTAATAATAACCTAATAGAAATGTTTAAAAAGGTGTCCCAACCTAATGTCTTTTTCTTCTCTGTTCTACAAAAATAATTAAGAACAGCTGTTATAGTAAAAACTATAGAAAATGTTACAGTAAAATCGCCGTGGCCCATGTTTCATACAGTACAATATAGTTTTATTCAATGCCATGTCAGCATTTGTGGCTATTTTGATGGCAAAAACTGAATTACAAAAACACAAGAGTTACATTAATATTTCACATTAAACAGAAAAAAATACAGCAAAAAGTCCTTGACTGAGTAGGCTGCCTTTGCTGTTGTTGTTGTTCCTGCTGCTGCTACTGGAGTTGACTGTAGACATTAAAACAACAAACATATAGGAGATATATTAGCTGATTAAACAATTGTTATGTGACCATGACAATATGTAAATATTGCTGACAGTGTTTGGAAATTTCTCACTGACTTGCCAAGGCTGACTTCTCCAAGAAAATAAGAGGAGCCTCCCAACTGGCTGCTGCACACAAAGAGCTGCAGGTAGAGAAAATAAGATTCAAAAAAGTACATTTATCTGAGAAAAACAACATTAATTGAGGGATATGATGATGGTGGCCATGGCAGGGGTAAGAGTGAGAAACAATGATTTATATAGACAGAGGTGTGTGTGTGTACAGAATACAATACTGTGATCATGACTTCAAATTGCATGACTATGAGATGTAGTTGGATTTTGATTGATTATTTGATATTTTTACATTTATTTCCAGAGAGATATTATTGAGTTTACAGGCTATAGTGGTCTTGCCTTTGTAAACACTGTTGCTATTGTTTTGATTTTTATAATGATTATTAAGAGAATGAGAAAATCTGAATAAGCCTTACCAGTGTGTTATAATTTTTTAAGGCACTCAACGTTTAAAAAAATACTGCAATAGAATAATAGTTTAGTCAAATAACAACAAAGACCAGAGCCCCTAGATGCCTGTGAAACTTTCTCCCTCAAACAGCACGCTAACTTTACTTACACTACAGGCTATAACAGCAGTATAAACAACATATCTGCATGCTCTCTTCACATCACATCGTTCTTGTAAAATAATAATAAGTAAATAAAGAATGAAACAGCACTTACCAGATGCCGCGGTGTTGAAAATATCCGCTGCTAATAAAGAAATGCGCGTGTGGCGTGCGGAATCGTCCCGTTATGATGAGGTCGTCGTCGTCAGGTGAAAGGTCATCACGGGGATAATTTTATTTACGGCGAAATTATTATTAATAAATGTTACTAATATTTAGATTGGGCATGGGCAGGCATTCACAAAAGGGCATGTTATTTCCAAAAAATTTAGGAAATTTTGCTTTGACAAAAAAGGGCACTTTGGGCACCAAGGGGCAAAGGGGCAGGTGCTCAAGCACCCAACGCCCCCCTCTGCACGTGCCTGCTCCAGGGGTTCCACAAATGGCTGTGGGGATATGGGGTCTCAGGCAGATGTCAATAGAGCAGCCAACTGACAACTGCTCCCGAGCGGTTTATTTCCATCCAAACAGAAATCCATAGGGCTGCGGTGTGTACAGAATGCCAACGAATGCGTTAACATGCACACTAGGTCATTATTTGTTTGTCATCTATTTTTTTTTTTTTAAACACGTGCGCCCGGAATTCACAGCTCAAGCTCCCACTTCCTTCCCTATCGGAGTTTGGGCTTTAATTTGAAGTAATGGGCCAGAACGTATTCCCCTTAATATCGCTATCCCACCGCCCGTCTCCCATTTGCCCCATATTCCGATGCTCCAACACTCCCCCGGCCCCCCACATGGTAGGAAAGATGTCCTTCTCATCCCCAAGGGCTTCCATTGTCCGGAGGGGGACACACCATTCCCCTCACTGCTACCCTTGGCCCGACGTAGCCCCCTACCACCCACCCGAGCCAGTGGTGTCAGGTCAGGCACGGCGTAGGCCTGCCCTCCACACTGGACCCCCACCCCTCCAAGTTTGCGGATCACTAAACAGGACAATCGCTCTATCCATCTTTTCGGGGGCATTGTAGAGCTGCCCGGAGTTCCAGAAAGGAGCTTCTTACAATGGGGGGAGAAAAAAAACGTTTTTTTATTATGTTTTTTTCTTGAGGGGTGGTAGATGGGTTAAAAGAAAGGCCCTTACAGGCAGTGTCTCCCTGCCAGGCCTTCTCCCTTCTTGAAGGGCGTATCCAGGATATGAAGAGGAATCAGGACATCAAAGATGGAGATAGAGTGAGCGTGTGAGAAAGCCCTCTCCCCTATAGAGGCATGGCAGGGTTGGGTGGGCAGGGGGTTAACCAGTTATTAACTGAATGTTACATTTAAAATGAATTACGTTTTCTTACACTATGCAATTACCTTAAACTAATAGCTTTCTGTCCTGTTATGCAAAATAAAAAAACATGTTCAGTTTGTCGGTGGAGACACTTTATATGCGATGATAAGTGAAGCAACAGCTGATAAAGTACATAGTGCATAAAGATATTCAATTTGGACGGGTTGACTTCATTTCAAGTCATTCAATGTCATTCTCTGGTCAAAGGCAAACATATTATAATTGAAGACGGCCATGTGAGCTTACTGCATTAAGTAACGGAAGTTTCACTGACAATCCTTAATCTTCTAATGATGGCGTTTCTGCACCGTCACACCCAGGAGATGGGAGGATTATATTGCTGGATGAATTCGTAGAAATGACGCAAAACAGTTCTGACAGTAGCGAGCATTTATTCATCGAAATGTAATCGACCAATAGAGAGTGTTTGAGTCCAATTTCATGAGTCACTAAGCAAGAACACGTTTGCGCACCCTACCCACTTCAGTCCCTTAAGTTAAAGGCAAGTTCTGACGATATAAGACAAGATCAACCAATGCCATTAGCTAAATATATTTAACCTCAAAGTGAAACATCGGCACTCATTTTCCCCATGGTGAGCATGGTCTGTGATTTCTCAACTCCAGACGTTGTACTTTCACCGGTTTTACAACAGGACAGCTTCTATACAACCTGCCACAATAGATGTATCCAATTGTAGATACATCCAGAGTCAGCCAAAATGTCATCATGCCGTGAATTTCTCGCCGACTTTTTTAGATGTACGTAAGATCCAGGCATTGCACCAACACATAAATAGGACCTAGTCATAATTGCAGAGTTTTATTCACTTAATATGATGGGGTTAGTAATGAGGTAGGTTCTTTCCTTTTTAACCACTACTGCTTGCCCTTGGGCGAACCGCAGTCTGGAAGCAGTGTAACAGACAAGAAAAGTATGAGCAAAAGGAATTAATGACACTGAAAATGTTTATTAATTCCACAAAACACCAAGTGTTCATATTGGCCTATATCAAGTGGTGAACGCCATTACACGTGTCGACGGTCAAACGTGTGACGTTAGATAAAAGCCAGATACACCAGGTGGTCGCTGCACTGACTGGACACCCGAGTGTCATTGGTACAATTACGTACGGGTGACTCCAAACTGACTGCACTAACGCAGGAAACAAAAACACGTCGCGAGAAACAGCACAGCGGAACGGGAACGTTTACCTTCGCAGTGGAGGAGAGGTGTAAGTTTTCACGTTAAATCGAAGTCGCAAGGAAATGGCTGAGAAACGTCCGACCTGACGAGGGTCATGGGCTGCTTGTTGAAATCGCACACACCCAGAGACGGAGCAATGTGCCGCGACTCCATTCATCTGCGCCAAAAGAGAGGGGCCGGCCCACCGGGGGTGAGTTAGGAATCCATTTGACTCCATTTGGCACCAAATTAATCTTTATAACCATTAGCCAAATAAAAGATGGTTTTGAGTGTTGTGGTTTACTGGGAGGGGTTGAGAGATAGATCACAGAGAGGTGTGTGGGGGAGCGTTGTACCACTCACAATGAGAGAGGGCCCTGGGATTCTCATAGTTTAATCACATGTAGACTTAATGACGTAGCTTCTGTGGCATTGACAATATACATTTTGCGTGCTGCACAAACTATACATGCCAATGATGGCCCGTGACATGTGAAGCCAGTGCTCGTGAGGAGGATAGGGGTAGTGATGGCACTGAACGATTGGGTTAGTGAAAGGATCTTGGTCCCAACTCCCAATACAATTAGTATCAATACAATTAGTATCAATACAATTAGTATCAATAGTGTAAGTATGTGTATCCTGATCCTGCTGAATAGAGTGGTGAGTGCATAACGTCCTAGTCATGTTAGGGGCGGGCTTCAGGTAAAGCATTCACGATAACAATCTGAAGTGTAGAGTGTCAGCCAATCAACTAGTGATCTGCAGTGTCTCAGCCAATCAACTAGTGATCTGCAGTGTAGAGTCTCAGCCAATCGACTAGTGATCTGAAGTGTAGAGTCTCAGCCAATCAGCTAGCAATTTGAAGTGTAGAGTCTCAGCCAATCGACTAGTGATCTGCAGTGTAGAGTGTCAGCCAATCGACTAGTGATCTGCAGTGTAGAGTGTCAGCCCATCAACTAGTAATCTGAAGTGTAGAGTCTCAGCCAATCAACTAATGATCTGCAGTGTAGAGTATCAGCCAGTCAGCCAGCAATCTGAAGTGTAGCGTGTCAGCCAATCAACTAGTGACGGCCCACCTCAGCATAAACTCTACCTCCCCAGAACTAACAGGACATGTGAAACGCTTCCGTTAATATACTTGACATCCACATTCATGTGAACTATTTCTTCACTGATAATAGAAAAATAAATTAATACTGTATGTTTAGAACATGGACATTTCTGCTTCTAATAAACCTCTTATCAAAATGTAGACTGTGTTGATGAGTAACAGATGAAGATATCCCAAATACCTTGTTAGCTGAAGGGGTCAGTTACTAAGGAAATGTCTGTATGGTCGGTTAAGTCACATGACATAAGTTGAAAGGGTGTACATCACTCACTCTTGTGATGCCAAAACCCAGAAATGATCCCAGGACTCGAGCTACTGTTAGCTTGACAACACTGATGAATAGTCTGTCTGTTAAACGTCTCAAACACCCAAAGTCTACCAGGATATCCTTCAGATCCGAGCACAATACCACTATAGGTTTCACTATGAAAAGTTCAACTCAGTCAGAAGCAGAAGTATTTCCCAACTAATTTCTGAGCTAGGTTCTCTTGACAAAGAATTTGTTATATTCCTTCACTGTGACTTCGGAGTCAAAGTCCCAGATTATCTTTTTAGAAGAAAAAAATAAGTTTCCAAATAACCTATTCAAACGTGTTTGCTTAATCTCTCTAAATGCCAGGCCCTTTTTATAGGATTCTTACTGGCAACTATTACATAATTTATC
This sequence comes from Dallia pectoralis, assembly GCA_029465975.1. Classification (NCBI taxonomy): domain Eukaryota; kingdom Metazoa; phylum Chordata; class Actinopteri; order Esociformes; family Umbridae; genus Dallia; species Dallia pectoralis. Next base: position 2,956,267 of record CM055762.1, on the reverse strand, counting down.
TATCAACTTGGCCGACTACTAACTGATATACTGAAATATAAATCAAGCTCCCAATATCCTGTTGTAGCTCACCCTACATAAAGTTACAAGGCAGGTTGGCTGTTGTCACCAAGACCATCAGTAGTGTCATTAGCGGTGGAGTTGGTCGTCCAGCAGACATTAATCCATTATTTTGCTGAGTAATCCAAACTGTAAAATGACTTTAACAACATATTATCCACATATTATCGCTTTTTCCCGATCCCACTCTATGTGTTCATGCCTGTCTGTGACCTCCTCACTCAGGCTGCCGTTATTTGTCAAGTTAGCATCCATTCTAGCCGTTAGCCTAACATTCCTTTAGGACACAAGAAGCTAAAACTTGCTAGCTACTTCTCAATAAAAAAGGGGAAACTAAATCTATAAATTCGTCATTCACACTTATAATTTATATTTTTTATCCGTTCCGCTATCTCACACTATTACTTTACCAACAGTTTGTTGGAAAATAATTAAAGATGATATTATAATTGGACAAACGGGATGTCAATATTGTATTCTTGTCGTTGATTGGTTATGGAGGACGTCCTTCTTTGGAGCATCATTGCTTGTGTTTTGGCCAATAACAGATTAGCATAAAAATGAAATGAAGAACATTAAATTGAGGTAGGAGATCCCGCCCTGAGGAGGACAACAGCAGACTGTCCTTGCCCCCCCCCACCACCACTTTACACAGCCAGTACTCTTCTGCCCCCCACCACCACTTCATACAGCCCGTCCTCCTCTACCCTCCACCACCACTTTACACAGCCAGTCCTCCTGTGGTATGCAGGTGTCGCTTTTCAGAATTTCAGTAGAAAATCTGAATTTAAATAGTTTTTTATCCAAAGAGATAATTATTCGCTAAATTACACTAAGATTGATTTCCCTCTTGCCTTAGAAAACATAGAGGAGCAACTTCCTCTCTCCTACAGACCCACATCCACTGATACATACAAATGCTGCCGTTGCTACACAATAAGAGTCTCTGTTGCAGTCAAGCCAGATTTCAAGAAACAAAAACCTGTGTTTAGCTCTGCCACTGGACGGTTGGGCAAGCGTTATCTTAATATAAAAGTTTCAAGGCAACACCTTTGACATTGTTGTGTGGGAGATGTTCAGATCTCTCATTCGGATTATGTGCGGGTGCAGTCTTCAAAGCTGCGCTTTTGATTTACAACCGGGGTCAGGATGGGGTCGTGCAATGCCATAGCCCAGAGACTAAGAACGTTTGCCATTAATCTTTGATACCTGCTATAGACTACTTCAGCAGCCCTTGTGTAGTTAGTCCCCCATTGTAGGTCAGTGATTTATTGTGGCATCTGGGGGTCCCTGAGGTGGTCTGCCTCTAAAGGGCACAATTTACACTTTCTAAAATGTCACAACTCAGGCTCAGGACATCCCAGGGGTAGCTGGGTAAGAACACGGTAAAAAAAAAGTTATGTAAAATAAATGTGTCAATATGCCAGTACGTGTTTGAATATCAACTGGGCAGAATATATCCTCTGTACTTTAAAATAGACACACGCCCAAGCATACGCTCCTATATGATTTATATTATTATAAATGCGCTGCTCTGAAAATGTAATCACCTCTGTTAGGTTATTAACCTCTCTGAGGATGTGCAGTCCTCCTGATGATGCATGGCACTATTAACATAGGATGCATGAACGACACCCGCCGCGCAAAGAAAATGAACTGATTACACCTGTGGACGAGGGAGAAAGTGGTGAAGGAGGGAGTGACAGCATTGAACAGAAACAAAGAGGAGTGGGAGGAGCTAGGGACTGGAGATGTTGGGAGGAGGTCAGGTTGGAGTTTATGAATGATTGACAACCTGTAATCCTCACTGCAGGCAGCTATTTGTTTAGGGATATGCACCAGCAGGGGTTGGAGGCCTGACACTGCGGCTGTGTTCATCCGGCCAAAATGAAACATTTAAGTCGGCAAACATTTTTGTCAAGCAGAATTTTTACAGAAGAAATTCTGCTTGACAAAAATGTTTGCCGACTTAAATGCCGACTTAAATGCCGACTTTTACTGTTTCATGAAAACGGAACCGCTATTTTTACCGGAAATGAACAAACCCCAGCACTTGTCACCTGGCCTACAGCTGATTGACTGCACACCTGTGTGAGGGGGTGTTGCGACAGCAAGGCTTCAAACACAGTAAGGACACCATTCCACTAACAGGAGAGAATTCTAATTCCTATACAATCAAGGTGTTCTCGTTTCACTTGAGGTCTCCGTTCAGAAAGCGACCGAGCCCCCTGAAAAACATGCACACACATGACACAATACAAACAAAAACCGCTGTATGCACTAGTACGGCAAATAACACCCTCCACAAACAAAGAACATCTCTTGTTATTGTGTGTAACTCCATCGACACATCATTTCACTAATACAGGAATGAGGACTGCATTGCTTTCTCTCAAAGGGGAAGAAGAGGCACAAAATAGAAACTATAGATACAAAATACTTCTACTACAAAGAATTACGGTACTTCTACAGCCCATAAAGCATCAAACTGCCAGAAGGGCCGTGCGGTAATCTATCAGGGCGCTCAGACGTTAAGTAGATGTATGTATGCCGATGATTATGAGATCTCACTGACAAAGAACACTAGGAGTGGTAGCCGTTAAGGGACCTCTTCACATGTACTCGAGAATTTGGGGCGATCTTTACATTTCCATAACATGTAGATGAACCTTACTACTAGCACTGCAATGACAATTGTATGCGAGATCAAGACAAAAGCAGAAGTTGCTCACGTTTCTTCTTCAAGGAAGCCTCAAAATGTACACTTAGCCAGGTCGTTTACATGAACAAGGCCCAACTTAGAACAAATTCTAACAAGTCTTTGAATAAATGAAATTGTTTTATAAATTCCGAAAACCTGTACACAATTAATTTATGGTGTGAACTTATGCATTCTCCTTACCCTAAAAACATGCAGTTTTAAAACTGTGCAGATACTGCAGACAGCTACGTTAGGATATTTTAGACAAGTAGAATTACACTTTCACATTACTGCAGCACATCATTATTTCATTATCATTATTTCTGACATATTTGTATTGCACAATTCGGAGAAAATTTAATCCAATTATGTTTTATACTACCCTATGGCCTTTACAAAAAGAACCAGGTCCCTTGATGGCCCATATCAAACAATAATTCACAGTTCAACTATTATAACGCAATACCAGTGTCTTAACAAGTTGTTTACGTTAGCTTACCTGATCCCCAGAAAAACACTAAAGTTGCCTCCTTTAAAATGTACAGAGTTTAAAAACGCACATACACATCCTGGCACAATATACCCTAAACACACATTATTTTTGATGGCACTATTTGGCACCTCCATACAGTTCCATTGTGACACTGGAGAATGTGAGACAATTTCAGGTACTTAAGATTGTAACCTTAGACAGGATTTAAAAAGTCAATTTGAATTGTAAATCTCTCAGTGTGTGTGAGTGGGCTGCAACTGTGAAAGTAACGCAACCTTGCTCCCCATTTTAGCACGGAAGGCATCCCAACCACATATGCATTCATGTGGTAGTTAAACGTACATAGAGTTTCAGGTATTGCTAAATAATGCAGCCACGTTTAATACCTGAGTATGGCATGCCCATTCTCCACACTGTCAAAACGCACAATTGAGATTACTAAAGCCATCACTATAGGGTGAAGACAAGATTACCAACGCTCTGGCCAACTCATGATGGCAAGTATATGCAGTAAAAACAACAGACTCAAGGCAGCCATTTCTCAATAGAGCTTTGACCTAAGCTCATTTTGGCTGTCTGGCAGTAAACTGCTTCCGTCGTTTCATTTCATTTCTATGGATAGTGCAAGCGTGTTAGTACTGTCGCTTTAAACAATTTCCACTCCTTGTATTGACTTCCTGTTCCGTTAACCATATTACAGGCAGTGCTGGCTCAATCTAAAACTCACATGTTCATCGTCAGTCCACCAAAAACGTCCTGTATTAACCTTAGCTTTACAAACACAGTACATCTTTAGTTCTCACTTTATAACGTCCACGGGTACTTTGGAGAGTGAGCACAACTGAACATGTCACAGACAACCTAAAGTTAAAATGCAACATATATAGGGGTAGTTAACCGAATAAAATAGGATGTGTGCCACTCATACTAAGTTGTTATAGAAGTCACTGAATATTCAGTTCATGGTATGCACTTTTGTGATATATGACAAAAGTCAGGGTAAAGTTTAGTAGTGCAGTTATGGGAGATTTCTGTAATTGCAACCATATTTACAGATCACATGGGCTGACAAAAGCATAAAACCACCCAATTAATTCAAAGAATAATGAAAACATGCACAAATGTAGGTGAAATAGTCAATCAAATTCAGTCAGCAGAAGCAACTCCAGACAAAGGATAACATCTATTGGTAGTTTTACGGTAGCTTCTCAATAGCCTATGGAAAGGAATGTCAGGAATGCAAAAAGCTCCTATTGGTATTCAAACTAATGTTAGATTCAATGGTAGAGAATAGTGATAAATCTAAATTCAACAAAACTGATCGTAACATTTTAATTTATTTAGATACTCTTACACACAATGATATTGATCTTCGACTCTCATGTGCATTTCTATGTTCTAAAAAGGCAAAAGAAACACCTTCAGTTCAATTGTATTTTATTTATGTTATAATACAACACATATTCATTTGGACAACAGACAATATATATTTAAACCAATTACATAATTACTGATGCAATGTTTACTTCAATGTTTTAACACTTCTGCCTAGTAACAGCAATTCCTCATAGCTGTTAAGACTACTTTTAGTCTCCTCCCCAATCAGAGACCCACAGAGAGTTTGTCTTTTACACTTTTTGAACGTTCCTGATCACTTTAATCAACTTTAAAGATGTCATCTAATCAATACTCAATCGAATGTATCACTCTGTCCAACCAATATAATTCAAATGCATGTTTCACTATTTTAGGTTATTAAATCAACCTGGGGAGCATGAGCTTTAATCGTTACATTTTCAATATATATTCGAGAAAATGCTTTAGTTGTCCCGGAAAAAAGGACCCTGTTAACCCACACATGTGGAGAAACCCGGATATTGCTCGGTCTTCTTCTATGGTGGAATTAATAGCGGATGGCGCATTACCGCCACCTGCTGGCCGTACGTACACCGCCCCCTATCACACACTCACCCCTCCATTCACATGCGCCTCTGCTCAACCCACCTTCGCGTTATGGAGTCTAGCCGTCCCTTGGATAACTGGGACCTCCCATTTCCATACCTATAGGAGGGCAGCAGCGGCATGGGGAGGACTTGGAGCTCCTAGAGGGGTAGTTCTTCGGTTTCTCTCTTGTTATAAACTCCTTATAGCTGCGTCCTCCGGTCTCTGTGTCGCTTTGATCTCCCCTCCTGCAGCAGTGAAACGTCATCGCAGGACCCTCTGTAGGGGAGTTTTGTCTGCAAAGGGGAAGGGTTACAGTTCTCAGAGGGTTCATACTGGAGAAGAAGCAAGTTGCATTCACAAGAGGAGCCAATTTTGATTATTTCTTCAGCCCTAAACGACCAGCTACTACCGCAAAAAAAAACATGGAAAACCAGCTGTTGTGCTGTGAGGTGGAGACCATCAGGAGAGCTTACCATGATACCAACCTACTAAATGACCGGGTCCTACAAACAATGCTCAAAGTAGAGGAAAATTACCTCCCCTCTCCAAACTACTTCAAGTGTGTCCAGAAAGAAATAATACCTAAGATGAGGAAAATAGTGGCCACATGGATGTTGGAGGTTTGTAGCTATATTTAACATGTCTATGCTTTGTTATAGACGACTGAACACTGCCAGCCATGCGTTCTACCAGATGCAGTTCCTTATAAGCTCTGTGTGCGTGGGATGCTTGTTTATTTACAATAATATGTATTGATTTATCTATAAAAATGCTAGCATATGCAAGTAGTTGTGTAAGATAAAAACCTGGACCGCGGATATATTCTAGCTATTTCCATGTGTCTATATGTCCTCTCAGTGGGCCTATTGGCTTACAACACTTGCAATGTATAGTTGCTCTATTCTTTACTTTGTCCAAGACGTATGTAATGAATTTAGATGCCAGAAAAATATTCCAAATTAATAGCAATGTACACGTATGCAGTCCTACTCCTGCCAGGAACGCCATTTTGTCGCAGGCGTATAGGCTGAAGGTTTTTAATATCATTAGAAAATGTGCAATAATGTCAGCAATGACAGCAACTTAGTCAGCAAGTCCACATGTATGTCTAGTGTATGCATGTGTCATACAGTCGCACACACACAGGGAAACATGCTTATATAAAAGTATAAAGTTCAGCTTCTACTTATAGGAATCCAGCTCCTTGCATGCCATTTCTGCAAAGATCTCCTTTAAAACTGCTTGTTTTTGCCACTAATGTGCAGAATAACGCATTGTATCTTGTCGGATATGATACTATATCGATTAATCCACATTTACATGTAGTTAGATGCTGGGACATAGGTCCACTTATATTTTTTATTCATTTTTGAAATTGTGAGTCATCACCACCAGATTAAATGTCGCACCCTCTACCAGAAGATGCGTTGTGTTGTAAATTCGTTTTTAAAGCGTTTCCTATTAGGCAATTCGACAGATCTTGAAACCATCCGATAGCATATAGAGTGAGGATCATTTACATGCACGTTTTACAAACCGGGACAATTTATTTCTATTTTAAAATATTTTTTGAAAAGATGGCGATGTAGAAATTGAAGGCGAGAGTTGCATTGACGCCGCCGCAGTCTGTCGGAAGCGCCTGAAAACCACCCACATTATGTTAACTATTTAATTATCCATATTAATATGACACGAAAAATATTTATTATTTATTCGGAAAAACATGCGTTTTGAAATGTAAATTGCATGGGAAAACGACTGTTTCACCCTATATTCGGCCATAACACATGTTAAAAACAGCCATAATGGATAGATGATGCAAAATGTGTTTTAGTTTGTCAAGCATGCAGCATTTCGTTTGCACAAATATAAAGGCCTGTTATTGGTGTATATATTAGGCTATAGGCCTATTGTAGCACATGTAAGGTTCAATTGCTCAATTGCTGTTTTCACTTCTAGGTCTGCGAGGAACAGAAATGCGAGGAGGAGGTTTTTCCCTTGGCCATGAACTACTTGGATAGATTTTTGTCCGTGGAGGACACGAAGAAAACCCGATTACAGCTCCTCGGAGCAACATGCATGTTTCTAGCGTCAAAGATGAAGGAAACTGTCCCTTTAACTGCAGAGAAGTTGTGCATTTACACGGACAACTCGATCCGGCCCAGTGATCTATTGGTAAATGAGCAATGGCAATATCTCCTAAATAGACATATGGTCGCAGTTACTTCAATAATGTTAATTATAGCAGACTATTGTGATGTACAAAGACCTAACTATAGTAGGATATGATGTGTATCTCAAATCAATGTGGCCAACAGCATTTAACTCTAAGTTGCTTTTCGATTAAGAGCAGGGACCTTTATACATTTCTACATTGTGTTTTTATAATATAAAATTTCTATTGGTTAAGAAAGCGCATATGTTTCTGTGCAACGTACATGCTCGCCTGTTACAGCAGTCAGTTCTGCGCAGTGACACGCGGAGGGCAACGTCGCCCTCTGGTGGGCAAAACGTAGAATGACACATGTGAACTCAACCTTTTGTAGTTCGACCGTCTCATCTGTCTGTCTTTGCAGCAAATGGAACTACTGGCTCTAAACAAGTTGAAATGGGACCTAGCATCTGTAACGCCTCACGATTTCATAGACCATTTCCTCACCAAGCTACCAATTCATCAGAACACCAAGCAGATCCTGCGCAAGCATGCCCAAACGTTCGTGGCTCTCTGTGCAACAGGTAGGCCCAGACAAGACCCCTTAATGGAGATGTAGCATTCGTCGTTTACTGCTATAACCACCTATTCAGGGGGCAATGGTTATTATGTGTCAGATGCGGGATTACCATTCAGTTAGCTTTTGTGGATGTCAAGATAAGATAATTCACTCCTTTATTAGACCAGATCAGTCTTGTCATCATTGATTTCTCTGCGTGTTTCTGCCCCAATCAGAATGGTATCCGCTTTTGTGCGGAAACGTTTGTGTTCAAAGGCGTTTGTGTTTTGGGGGTGTTTCAGACAATTTGTATTGTGTAGGACTAAACTTAGTTTCTCTGGTTTATAGACACTCGCTACATTGGTTGGCCTTCTTTTTTCGGCCTTTACTAAGCCAGCTGTGTGGAATTTATCTGTAAACGTCTGAACTGCAGGCATGGTAGAGTGGGAGTCTATTGGGGGAGCATTGGGGGGGTTTGTGACTGTCCACTTTAGATTTATCAACCCCTTACATGTGCCGGGAATAGGAAGTGAGGGTTATAACCTTTTTACAGGATAGCTGCTCAATGGGGTTGAATTTGTAATTTATGAAGGGAAGAGGAGGAAACGGGTAGGAAGGAACGGGGGGATTTCAATTCATTTTCAGAAACCGTTTTTCAGTGGTGTTTACATTTAATGACTGTGTTGGAAGCAACCGTCTTCGTTTTGTCAATGAGATTTATTGTTTTTGCGAGTTGGTTTGCATGGGCTCCCATGTCCTGTCGCTGGAGGCACATTTGGGATATTATGAGTGGAAAAGAGGCCACAGGATTTCCCTGCAACAGCCCCCCCCCCATCCACTACCTCATTAGGTCACAACCCAAAATGGCCTCCCTCAGACACTCTTCTACTGCCTTCGTCTCACTGCTCCCTGAGTACTTTAGTGTTTGTTTCATCTGCAGCACTAGTCATATAGTTCAAGCATTTCATTGCATAACCTGTTATTGTAATGACAAATAAACAGCCTTGAATCCTATTGAAAGATTAGTGTACTATTAAACACAGCCTCTGTTTCCGGTGTGTCACATTCTGACTGAAGTGCTCACCGTCTTGCTGTCTTTTTTCTTCCCGTTAGATGTCAAATTCATCGCCAACCCTCCATCCATGATCGCAGCAGGCAGCGTGGCGGCAGCGGTCCAGGGGCTGTATCTTAAGAGCACAGAGGGCGTGTTGTCATCGCAGAACCTAACTAACTTTCTGTCCCAAGTTATCAAGAGTGACCCGGTACGTCAAACCCCGTTGCTCTGCTCACATGTTCTTACAGTCGACTGTTCTGTCACACAGTATTTGTGATAATGTTTAGGCTTTTTTGGCTTCTTTCGGCTGACTGTATCTGACGCTCTTCACAGGACTGCCTGAGGTCATGTCAGGAACAGATCGAGTCCCTGCTGGAGTCTAGTTTGAGACAAGCACAGCAACACATCGTCTCCACAGAAACTAAAAGAATAGACGAGGATGTGGACCTTTCCTGCACCCCCACGGACGTGAGGGACATCAACATTTGAGTGGCGTCCTTCCCATTTCTCCTCCAAACAAATTCGAAGGCTCTGGCCTTACCAAGTGGCCACCTGGGAAAAGAGGAACACCGGCGAACCCTTGTCATCCTATGAACACCCTCTGGCAAATGCGTCGGCCCCTCGTCAGTTCCGGCACCCCCCCAGGCCCTTGCCTTCCCCTGTGACATGTGGCATCCCGCCACCAAGGGCAGTCAGGAGAGGACTAAACACCTTGCTTTAGTTTCCAAGACGACCGGCCACACTCTCACTCTCCCGCACTGTCTGGCTCAAGACGTCAACAGGGGTGATGGCCAAAAATAAAACCATAATCAAAGACACTGACTGATATGGAGGAAATTAAAACATTAGTTTATGTGCAAGATTAAGCCACAGATACAGACATTGCTGCCACCCAACTAGGATTTTTCAATACCATAGACTGACTTCACGTGCCTACTAAAAACATTTATTGTAACAACGAGTAGGTATTTTTAGTCCGTCTTTGTGTCTAGGTTTTTATTTTAAGTATAAAATCATTTATAAAAGAGAAGGGGCATTTTGTTTCTTGTTTGTTTGTCCCCCGATTCCCTTTAGAAATTCATTTTGTTCATGTTGTTAAAGCTCTGCTGTTTGTCTATTTGTTCCAGTTCGTTATTCTAACCTTCTCTGCATCCCTCCTTGTTTATGCGTTTAGTCACTTTAAAAGTGCCTAGACAGCTAAAGAAATTCTACGCCCCGTAGATTTGGCCTCTTCTCTTTTTATCTGGGTTTTATGAATCGACAGTATACTTTGTCCTATGTTTTTATTGTTTAGCTGACTGGATTGCTGGGGCTGAGGTACATGTTGACAGTTATGACCAGATAAGATCAAATCTAGCGTTCATCCCAAGCCTCTACCATGCAATCCACAGACAAACAAATTGTGGTTTTAACTTTCTAATACCATTCCATTTTTTAAAAGCACTTTTAGTCAGTTTGCTTCTGACTTCTATAGAAAGAAATCACATTGATAAACAAAGTTGGTTTATCAAAAAACATGTATTTGAGTGGGGCAGGTCTGTTTTAGGCTAGCTATGGGTTTGTGTGTTTAGATTTTGGGTACACGTACGTGCAGATAAACCCATGTACTCCTGCTGTCAGATTGATATTTTGTTGAGGATTTTCATGCCAAAAGCAGGAAACATTGTTTTGCATATTTCAGCATCGCTTCATTGGCATCCAGAGCATTTGAAACACTATAGTATCAAACTTGAAAGCTAAAACAAAGATTTAGGATGTGTATTATTAGAAACAGGATGCCAAAGTCTCTATGTGAATAATATAGTGCTTGACACGCCTGCCCTCTAAATCATGTGACCATGTTTGCCTCCACATAAAATTGAAAGAAACCACCGTAGTTAAAATGCCATTCAGAATGTGTCATTGATGGAGTAAACTGCTAAAAAGAGGAAACGTGTGAATTTGGCTGGTGGTGATTTTGCACAATGCTGAAGACTTGCTGAAGACTTACGAGAAGCCTAAGAGAAGTGGAATGCTTAGATGGAAATGGTAAAGTTGAAACGTGGGAGGCAAATAGGGTAAATGGCTTGACAGCAACACATTTTTGACGAAATGCTGAATTATGTTTTTTCGATTGTACAGTGAAATGGATGAAACCAGGATAAGGGGAGAGCACACTTCTCATATTGAGCTGCTACGGAGGAATTCCTGCAAAGTGTAAAACAAAATGGAAAAACAAGAAAAAAAAACAATGCTTTTTCTCCTATTGTTTGCTGCTATATTTTTTATATATTCATAAATGTCAATATACTGCCTTGTGCTAGGTTTTAATTTTCTCATAGAAAATTGTCGTTGACATCTTGGTTTTTTGTAGTTTTGTGTCGTTAGTTTTTATTTTGATTTCTGTGCTATTCCAAAAAGAGGGGGAAAAAACAACAATACAAAAGGCTAGTTTCCACAATACCTCATATTACATTCAAGACTTGTTTAATTTAGATATTTTTGTTCTTTTTTTAATATACTTGTTTGTTCAGTGCATGACCCAAACGGGTCCTGACGTGAGCAAGTGAAGAGCATTTGATTGAAACTGTTGCCATAACGAAGCGGATTGTATAACTGAGTATTAAGCTGTCTCAATGAGAGAGACTTTATCCCCTCTAGGCCCTCCCATTTTATATTTATGAAACATTTGCTTGATTTCGGTTTTGAAAAACGCCATTCCGTCTTAAGCCATTGAATCCCTTTGAAACCATTATATCGTTTTTTCCAAACACTTACAGGCTAATACTATGCTAGATATTTCACCCACAACCAAGAGGCACAGCATATTAAGCTGTCAGCTGCGCAATAAACAGTTAGACATCATCTTGGGATGCAGCAGTTTTTATCTTAACTGAACTGCTGGAACAAGGAAGCCAAATTAAGGGCTACACATATTGTGGAAACGCGTCCATTTCACCCAGACATCCTTCAATCGGAGTTCATGAGTGTGAATCCACTTAGCCATAGAAACGATGCTGCTATATGTTCTGGTTGGAGATGTGAGGTGGGCCAAGCTATGTGGCTACAAGCTACTCAGATTGCTACTGGCTAACACAGGACCTAGGATGGAAATATGTTTCTATTTAGTGTGAGAAATACATGTACTTGATACCTCAAAAAAGATACATGGAGAAAAAAAAACATTTTGAGGGCCATGTGTTGGGGATGACATTACCTATTTTTGTCCAACTTATAAGTGCTGTCAGAAAATAAAAAAGATAGAATGCGTAAAATGTGTGTATCTTTTGTGCTACAGTGGTTGCCATAGCCACCAACCCACCCACAAAATAAATGGTCAGCTTTTTCTTCCATAGTTATTGAGGCCTTGGTTGGTCTCCCCTGTTACTCATCTGTGGGTTAAAAACAGTTGTTGCAATGGGGCAACAGATGTCACATTGGGGCCATCAAGAAATTGAGCAAGGACTCTGTAATGTCTGCTTTATTTTATGGCTGTACTATTAGTAGCTGGTCTTAAAAGCAAAATATTTACTTGCACACCCATTCTAGAAACACAATAAACACCCAACTAGAATTAAAATCATTTTTTTGTTTCCTCTGTCTTGTGTGTATGTGGTATTATTTCTGAAACGCCATATTGCTATAGTGATCCATAAATAATACCTTATTTCTTAACCATACCTCAGAAATAATCAGCAGTTTAAAGAAAGCTGTCTTATGGAAGTGTAAATGACCTACAGTGACATAATAGTTTTCAAAAAAGCACAATTGACATACACGAGAGAAAAATGTTTACACTGTAAATTATGTTCAAATGCTTCTGTGAGACTAGTAATTACCCACGCTAGTGGTTCAGACATGTCTGTGACAGTGCTCATTGATTTATTATGCAAGGAATTCCTTTGATCAGAGTTTTCCAAAAAGAAAAAGGCGTTACACTCTAATCTTTTCCCACAGCCTTGCAATCGTGAGCAGGACAAACAGTGGACAAAGGGCTCCAGAACATAAGGCCTCGCCAGAGCAAAACCCTGCTAGCACAGACACTTCTACTCTCCCCTCCAAATTGGAATTTGCTGTGACATGATTTAAAGTAGCTCCAAGTATGCATTTTAAAATGATGTCCCAAAAGGCACACCTTATCATTTTCAAACCAGTGGTCTAGTTAACACCACAGTATTAAAAACAATACTTAACAAGCACCAACAAAACAACATGAACCTTGCACACCTGATTAACAAATGATTTATTAAAGGGTCACGGTGTAGAATCCTGCCTGTAGACAACAACACAACTTGTCTCCTCCTTGTCTTCTCTTACCGAACGACATTGGTTCGGTACTCGCTAGTTCAGAGTGGTTTAGGGTGGGAGGGTGAGTACTGTGTCAAAAACAAGTATAAGGAAATTACAAATTAATGCTAATTGGCTAATTCTGACCAGAGAGGTTTAAATGGGGAATATTGCAGGCACTCTGATCGATTTTGTAGAAACAGATGATTTTAAATGTTAAGTTAGAACATTAACTGCAGATGTCTTATAGTAGTATTGCTGCAGTATTTCAGAAGAAATCTAACACATTGTATTGTTGGACAGTAGTTGTCAAAGTCGCACTGACGAGACAAAAGCTCCCCCCAAAAAGTTCACTTTCATTCACTTTTACGTGTGACGCCCTAGGCATTTATGAAACTGTTCTGTATTTCACATAAGCCGGAATTGCCTTATGAGTTTTGCACGAATAGTGCCAAATATCTTAGCAGTTTTGGTTTCTACATCGTTATCTAAGTCCCATTGAACGGCTCGACTCGTCTGGACATGCAACTTCAATCTGGCATCTTTTTGACATTTTTGCCCATGTCTGACGTGAATCATTCACAACGGTACCTCTCAGTCATTTCACCTGATGCCATTGGTACCAATAAATGCGAATGACACGCTAGACCAGGACCAAAAAGTTGTTTAAACTTCAGACATCTGGCCCGCTGACTGAAACGGCCTGATGTTAGCACAAAATGGGGGACACTAAACTCAATTATTGCCTTCGCTTTGAATAGGAAGTGAAAAGTACAATTAACCATGTGATGCTGAACGTTTAACACCGAGGTGTGTGTGTGTGTTTATGTCAGGCAGCAGGACTCATTGCGTCCATTTTGTTTTGAGCTTTTTTCCCTCTGAGTGCCTGGCGGTTGCATTTGTCACGTCTTCTTTTCATGTCACCACTCACCACCTGCTCCAGAACATTCCTGAACATTCTCTAAACCCTCCAGTGCCTCCTCCCTTTACTTGGCCCCATCCACTCTGCTTGCCCGGCACAGAGAATCAAAGAAACAGTGCTGCTACTATAGCTTTCATTCACTGGCGCTTTCTGCCTTTCTCTCGCACTTTTTCTCTCCCGGTCCTTTTTTTTGCAAACACACTCTCGAACACACAAGCAACTATGAATCAGGTCAAACTACACAAAGATAAACGGTGCACTGGCGAATCAGTCCTCCCTCCAGCTCATTTGGGCTTTTCAGGTTTTATCAGCACCCCCTGTCAGAAGGTGCCGCAGGGCAGTGTTCACCTGCTGTTGCCCAGTGCATTGAGCAGCTGCCACTGGCCCCCACCCACACAAGCCCCATCTGGTTTTGTCCATCTGAATTTTGATCCGCACATCGAATAGAAACCACAAAAAAAGTACTCGGCAGAACCTGCCATCGCTGGTGCCTCTTGATGCTATTGTTGAGGCCAGAGTACAATCCCACACATGACCCAAAAGAAGGACTGCTGACCACCCGTGAAATGAGGCTTAAAGGCCCAGTGGCATCATTTAATGGCAATGCCGTTGGCTAAACAAAACCAACAGACAGAAGTGGATGTGTGCCACTGCCAGGTGAATAAACGCTCTTCATCTCATGTATCAAATACACATTTATTTCTGTTTCTCCCTTGATAAAAACATGCCAAAAATAGGCTTGTCGCATTACCCAGGTGCGTTCTTTGATAAATTGCATGCTAATTAGGGGTGCACGATTCAGAAAATTTCACGATTCGATATCGATTTACCTGGGTACCATGTGATTTCACACATTTGTGGTGTTTCCAAAATACTTAACTTTTGCTTTGCAAAGCCGGCATACAGCATGAGTCTTATCATGTTCCGTCTGTCCCTGTTATAAAAGCCAAAATGTGCCCAAACTATCGCCTTCAGTGAGGATGGAGCCGGTTTAATAACTCTTTCTGTGAGGTTTGCCATTGTATGCGCCGAGTCCGCCGACTGACTTTTGCTGCAATTCTTCTTTTGGTTATGAGTGTGTGCAGGCGTCAGTGTGAATTCGACGCAGCGCCATCTATGGGAATGCTGAGCTAAACTCATTTCAGGGCAATAGTAACACGGCATTAAAAAAATATATATATAAAAAAAAAAAAAATGAATCGATTTTTGGACTTCTATGAATCCATTTTGAATCAGCAAAGCTTGAATCGCGATTCGAATGTGAATCGATTTTTTTGCACACCCCTAATGTTAATAGTTGCATTTTGATGGCGAGCCTTCCTGGGACTTGAGCAGCACGGTATTATGATTCTTCTGTTTTCTACAATTACAACCATATACCGGTGTAATAATGTGTAGTCTTCTTTGGCTACATTTGCCAGTGAATTAAAGTGCAAAACTTTACAGAAGTTGCAATTAGGAGTACTACCAATTGCACTAGAGGATGTTTTTCATAACAATAACAAAACAATAAAGATATGCTATCAAGTAACTAGCTTTATTAATTTATTAGTTTTAGAATAACCACGGCACTCCGTCCCGGATGCCAGTTGAAACAAGCAAGTTTGAAACCTCAAGTTCAATTGATCCCGTTAAATACCAGTAAGGTACCCGTTAAATACCTATGTGAGGCTATAAGGTCACTGTGTTCCCACAAGAACCACACACTTAAATAAGACTGAAGTCTCACCAGCTGATACCCCGATCGTGGCTATTTGAGAGAAGCAAGACTTCATCTGCAGGAGGCAGTCAGCTCTGCCGCACACCACAGGTTGACTTGGGACCTCTTACTGATGGAAGAGTAGGCCCACCTCCATGTTGCTCCTGAAAGCAGCAACACTTCAACGGAAAGATTACATGAGAAGAACCCTGTTGAAACCTTCCTGTCGTCGACATGCCTTTTAGAAGGACATCCCTCCAGAGCCGCCTGACTTTACATAATCACTAAAGTCTGTGGGCACATTTAACAGGGAGCAGACCTAACGGGGAAGAGATAAAAGGGCAATCAAAGATCAGATTAAATCTGTAGACATCGAAATAGAACCACAAAATACACATATCTACAGTAGCCAGTCGAGGAAATCCAAAGTGAAAGGATAAAAACCTTTACTTTGAAATACAGACTCCACCATTGGTATGATTAAAAGTGTTTATTCACATTGCTTGGAGCGAGACGGTCCTACCTGTCTAAACTTTGCTCGAACCTTCTCCATGTCTTCCTGGAGATTTTCAAATTGAGGGTCTTTATGAGGAAACTTCTGAATCAACCCAATAAGAGATTCTAAAGCTTTCAGTCTTTTTCTGAAAAGACAAATAATAAACTTTGCATTTTAGCATGAAGGTCAAGTATTGGTCAAGGAGTAAGTATTTTCATTTTTATAATGTAGCCTATAAGGTAGGTCCAACCTGGATTTCACATCATCGTTGTTTTGAAGAAGGCATTTCCAAGTAATTCCAAATCCATAATAGAAAGAAACCTATCAAATAAAGTTAGTGGTTTAAAAGGTAGCGGTATAAGTAAGAAATATGTTGCAAAGCAAATATTACTATACGTGTTTTTTTCCACAAACTAATGAAAACACACGTAAAATGTGTATGTATGACCAAAACAGAGTAGCCATAACTTGCCATTTTGCTCAGGGTGTTTTAACTAGAAGACGCCCAGCAGGGCTGACCAAACTAGTTCCTGAAAAACATTCACTGTTCTCTCATCAACCCTAATCTAACAACTGATTCACATAATTCGGCAAAAAGAAGAAGATAGTAGCTCTCCGGGAACTAAAGTAAGTAAAGATGAGCATCCTTACAAGCCAGGATGGACTTTTCTTAAGTCTATTGAACTTGTGTAAAAGGTTTGTTTAACTGAAGTACAATAGGGAAAATTATCATTGCCCAAAAACATACCTCAGATGAAATCTTGGCGCCATGTGATGCCCCATGTTTACGACCATCAATCATTCCTTGTCGCCTGCCTTCATTGAACCCTTCCTGGTACCCCTCTACATGGAACCTGAAATCATTAAAAGCTACTTAGCTAGAGAGGCGGGAAAATGTTTGACTGGTCTCTGTCAGGTGTGTCAGGTAGTACGGCAGCTCTGTCAGGTAGTACGGCAGCTCTGTCAGGTAGTACGGCAGCTCTGTCAGGTAGTACGGCAGCTCTGTCAGCTTTGTCAGATAGTACGGCAGCTCCGTCAGCTCTGTCAGGTAGTACGGCAGCTCTGTCAGCTTTGTCAGATAGTACGGCAGCTCCGTCAGCTCTGTCAGGTAGTACGGCAGCTCTGTCAGGTAGTATGACAACTCTATCAGCTTTGTCAGGTAGTATGCCAGCTCTATCAGCTTTGTCAGGTAGTATGACAGCTCTATCAGCTTTGTCAGGTAGTATGACAGCTCTATCAGCTTTGTCAGGTAGTATGACAGCTCTATCAGCTTTGTCAGGTAGTATGACAGCTCTGTCAGCTTTGTCAGATAGTACGGCAGCTCCGTCAGCTCTGTCAGGTAGTACGG
Organism: Dallia pectoralis; assembly: GCA_029465975.1. Taxonomy (NCBI): domain Eukaryota; kingdom Metazoa; phylum Chordata; class Actinopteri; order Esociformes; family Umbridae; genus Dallia; species Dallia pectoralis. The sequence continues at coordinate 2,938,573 of CM055762.1, read as the reverse complement.
CAGCTCTGTCAGGTAGTATGACAGCTCTATCAGCTTTGTCAGGTAGTATGACAGCTCTATCAGCTTTGTCAGGTAGTATGACAGCTCTATCAGCTTTGTCAGGTAGTATGACAGCTCTATCAGCTTTGTCAGGTAGTATGACAGCTCTATCAGCTTTGTCAGGTAGTATGACAGCTCTATCAGCTTTGTCAGGTAGTACGACAGCTCTTTCAGCTTTATCAGGTAGTACGGCAGCTCTGTCAGCTTTGTCAGGTAGTACGGCGCAGTTGCGTCAGGTAGTAACGCAGCTTCATTAGGGAGTATGGCAGCTCTATTAGCTTGGTCAGGTAGTACGGCAGCTCAGTCAGCAGCATCATGAAGCAGCGTTACTACATTAGGGAGTATGGCAGCTCTATTAGCTTAGTTGAGTAGTAAGGCAGCTTTGTCAGGTATTGCGGTTGATCTGCCAGTTTTAGCAACTAGTATGGCATCTCCAGCATACAATATGGTGTGTCCAGCAGGTTTTATATCAGCTGTAGCAGGTGCCGTTGCAGGCCAAATGGGTGGATAAGGGACTAAGGGAGAACAAATGGTGGAGTGGATTTAGTATGGGATGGGAAGAAAGCTTGGCAGAACGGATGTGGGGCGGGTGATCTGAGCATTTTAGGAAAAGGGAGAGTATGTGTGAGTATATGAATATATACACCAACACCACTGTTCAAAAGTGTGGGGTCACATAAAAATGTCCTCAACAGGCAGCTTCATTAAGAATTACCCGCAAAACACCAGTCTCAGGCAGGCAAAGAACAAGCTACATCAAAGAACAGTTGCTAAGAACAAGCTACATCACAAACTGGCCAAAAAAAGCAAATATTAAGATGAGCAAAAAAACACAAGACACTGGATAGAGGATGCAAATTATCTGGAAATGTTTATCGAAAACTTACTAGAAATAGAAAAATCTGCGAGTCGAGCGGGCTGTGTGCAACTTGCTTTACCGAGTAAAGCTTTTATTCTGGTAACTAAGCACAGTCACCTCTCTCTCCCTTCTGTCTAGTTAGTTATTTAAACGGGGTCAATGCAGTGTTTAGCCTACCTGTCGTCTGCCATGAGGATACAATCAAATAAATCTTCACTTTCGCGTGACATATTAATAGAGTGGATAGTTCTTCGTCTGATAACGATGGTGCTTTTTAGTTGTCGAGATCACAGCAACCGCATCCGTACAATTCCGGTTCTGTCTACCGGATGACGACATAAAGCGATGAGTTAACTTGCTCATCACTGCCATCTAGTGTATCGGAGGGCTTGTTTTAAGTTTGTCCCTGATTTGATTACTTGCGCAATGAACACAAAACGTCCACTTTAAATATGTGTAAAATTAATATATCAGGTTCTCTCATCTGATCCATTTACATAGGCTGCTGGGCAAATAGTCCTACTTTTTTCACTTTTTGTTACAGTCCTGATTCTCGCTCCCTAAACCGACAAGTAAATTATTACAAACATGCTAAAATAATGCAATAAAATATGTTATATGGGACTTACCAGTGTCCCATGCTGGTTGGAAAAATACTACTACTAATAATAATAATACTAATAATAATAAAATAGCAGGTTGGGAGGATGTGCTTCTTTTTCAGGGATTAAGTTATGGGTTAACAATTAACACATGTGATAGACTGTTACTACACCCTGTTTAAGCATTGGTTGTACAGTATTGTACTCGATGAATTTGCATACTGCTATCATAAAGGCAAAAAATTAACATTTAATTTATTTTATTTGAGGGATTATAATTATGTTTGTCCATAAATACAGTAGCCTATATCTATCATGCTGGTCTCATTAGCTGGTTTATAGGCTGGAGCTGAACAATTACTATTAAAAGGTTTAGTTGAAAGAAGTATAGTAAACTGTTATTACTCTGTGTGTAAATTATAGAAGTTCCTGTTATAAAGCCCAAATAATCATATGTTCCTCTGGTAAACCCTAGAGGGCGCCAGAAGACAGTAAGAACATTTGAAGAACTGGTCTGAAACAAAGCCTGTCATTCTGGTTTCTGTGCAATTGGGATGCCGCATGCGTTCAATGTTTTCAACTTTTGTTTTGCATACTTTTTTATCGCACATGAACGTTCAGGATGCAACCGGAAATCTGAAAGTATCTTTTTAAGAATCTGTTTTAGTATTTTTGTAGTAAATTCCACAATGGCTTTCAAATGAGGCATTATGTATTTTACATATTATATTTGAAAAAATGAATAACCACATAGTGTACCCCACGATTACGATTAGTAGACTGTCAATGTTTCAATGTAACCCTCTTAAATGTACTAATTTGTGCGATTTGTTCTGATCAGTCCAACACAAGATCAACTTTTAGCTTTCCTCAAAAAGACCAAAAAATGTGGACTATGCATGCAGAAAATCCATGTATTGAAAATGTGTGATGCATTTGGTGACCCCATCATAATGTATTTGTCCCTGGTTGTTGGTCCAGGTGCAGACCGCTGATCATCATGCTGTGGTAGGTGCAGTTCATGATAGGTTAACTTTTGTTTGCAGTGTGTGTCTTTGTATGTTTTTTGTCCCTTTAACCCAAGCCTGCGTCCATGCTTTCACCCGGACTGTGTCCCATGCATGCTAGTTGGAAAAGTTATTGATGTAGCTGTTTGGGAGGTCTTCCTTCTTCAGGGACCAAGTTATGTGTTAACATGTTACAGATGTGTCGCAATGGAAGTAAAACGTATTCCTTAAAAGATAAATGTCACATAAGTGCTGCCATTTTGGTGCTTGTTCAATAAAATGGCATGAAGTTTTTGGTGAGTATTTACTGTTGCAGCAACAGGGTTTCACATCTTGGTGCTCAGCGTCTACATTCATGGCCTTTGCTAGCCACCGGTGGCCATTATACACTACTGCTAGCAAGTCTGAAACCTCAATGTCAATAGTTATTTCAACTATAATGCCTTCAGGACCTTTCAGCTGCTCTTCCATGTCCTCCTTTATACACTCTTCTATTTGCTCTATCTACCGCATCAACATGGCCAAATGACCTTCCTAGCCCTTGCATCTGTCTGCTGTTCCTTTACAGAGCCAAATAAACAGAAAGTATCTGGGATAAAGCATTGGTAATTCAATGGCTCACTGAAAAACCATGACAGCTGTCTGTGGTGAACCCAATTTTGATGCGGGATGACCTGGGGTATTTATCTTTTCATTGCAACTTGTTTGAGTTGAAGTGTGTCATATTTTTCCATGTATTTTTCCTCAATGTGATACAGCTGAACACTATTTAGACTGTTTGAGATCTACGTCGAGAATTTGTTCTATGTGGTTCTGTCGAAGCCCAGTGTGGGTGATACTTCAGAAAGGAGAAAAAAGTTATTCCGATTCTTGCACTGCTTACTGGGACCATCTGGCCAAAAGTGGTAACTGATGGAAATTTGGTCCGAACATCCTTTAAGATTGGATCCATGTGTGTCCAGGTTGCTGCAGCATCTTGTCTCTTAAGAACCTGAAACAAAATGCTGCCCTTAGACCCTGGGTGAAATACATTCCAAGATGAAGATTCAACTGCTGCAAATCCTGGCTGAAATGGCAGGCTTGAACCTCCGAGGCACATCTTCCAGGATCCTGAAAAATCCACATGTACGGTCACAGCGTTCTCATTGCAGGTCTCGATTGAATTTCTGTGAGCTCTTGCCTGATTGTGAATCAAGCAGACGTGTGCTGTGGTCTCAGGTCTAAGTTTTTCCGCACATATAGATGGAGCAAGGAAAGTTTCACGTTAAAGTGGATCCCACTACCTGTTTCTTATTGAACTCGCTACCACTACCTCCATTCAATATTTATTCAACCTCGTTCTTGGGCCAGAACTTTGTGTCTGTCGCTTTTCATTGTCTGTTTCGCTGTTTCGTTATCTTCTTAATTTTATCTTTCAAAGCTTTTATTTCTCTTGAATGCCTTTTCTAGTTGTTCTGCCTCTCATTTGCACAATCACGTCTGCTCATAGTTGGTTCGTCAGTACTTTGGTCTAGTGGACTATCTAGGGGGGGTTCTGCACTGTATTCTGCACTGCCCTTCTCTTACTAGATCTTTTCTAAAGAATCCTTCCAATTTGGAGCTGAAAAGACTTGTCAATGTTATCGACAACAATTTTTTTTTAAATATTTTTGTTGTCCACAAGTGTTTTGATCTCATAGGACGAGTTTTAAGTGCCTGCAAAAGCGTGATTTGACCAGTATGGCTCTGTAGCACGCTACTGTTATGCAACCCACCCATCTGCAATCCAATAGAAGAAAACAGTGCACAAACGGCAACGCGCAAATGGAGCAGAACAAGTGGGTAAGTTTCACTAATGTTTGAACTAAGTGAACTTCAGTGTATACGACCATTGTAAAGAGACACATTCAGATCGAAGTGGAATAAAATATGTTATTCAAAAGCTGAAGTGATTTCCTTGTTTTATTTATTAGTTAAGATAAGTATAACTCAATGTTTAAACAAATTGCAAAAGCAGAATATTCATTCCCCGCCTTCTGATTAAGTCAATTAGTCGACTAATCATTCAAATATTCTTTAGTCAATTATCAAAACAATAGTTTGTTGCAGCCCAACTTCCAATACATACTCTGATCCCTTACTCCCAATATTCCTGTTTGTCTGAGTTTCTACACCTTTGTCCTTCCTTCTATAGAACCTCACTTTGGCTTTTTGGGTCACTGTTGGATTTCTCTCTGTTGTTTCTTTGATACTCCCTTTTTCTCAAAGGCAGTAGTTAAAAGCTCACCTTATGTATTGTGTGATATCTTATTTAACTATTAATTTAATTAGATATTCAGGTTTATGCATTTGTAGCATTTTAAAAAAGCATATATAAATGAATGTCATGAGTATACACAGGTACTTTAGATTTAACATTTGAAGTGTTTTTGTTATTATACATTTCTTGATTTTTAACGTAAATAAGACTTCGATGTTGGACATATTTTGTCCTTTATCTCAATAATCAGTGAAAATATGCCTCAAATTGTGTGTATGAAAGTTGGGCAAACGTAGTAGCAAACGGTGATGTCTTTTTTAAATAAAAAATGTTAACATACATTATGTATATATAATTTAACAACCGTAATAGCTCATGTCTCCGAAAAAGTGTTGTGCAAACAAATCACATTTGATAGCGTATAATATCATCTCCCTCCAAAATCAAGATAAATATGTTTCACTTTGTGTAATGAATATAGAATATATAATGATGTCACATTAAAATTACGGGAATATATATTTAGATGCACCTGTAAATGTTTGCATTATATAACAAAAGTAGATGTGAAGTTGTAATTATGTTCAACTTCTGTAATAACAACCATACTTTAACTATCACATAGGATAACAAAAGCAACTATATTTGATTAAAAACATGTACACATGATGAAAAAAAAGATGAGTCAATAAAATTCCAGCAGCAAACCTCTCAACAAAGGAACGTTTTATTGTTTGACTCAATCTGACCAACAGCATATGAAGATGATAGTGAAAATATCATATTTGTATTTAAACTGTGAGATGTAACGGCAGTGATGAATCCAAATTCAACAAAACTGATTGTAACATTCCTTATAAATATCACATCATCACACAACAACATTTATATTTAACTCCCATTTGCGTTTTCATTGTTATTTTACTCATGCTATAACAAAACAAGTGCAATGTGTTTCTATTTTGCCTATAGCTGCTGATATTAAAACCTATCATATGATTGATGCATTATAAATGCATGCTACAACTGTTGAAAGTGCTTGGTCTTCTGCGAATCCTCCTATCTTGGATTAGACTAATTTCCATCTCCTCAAATAGACCGAGACCTCCCTACAGATACAGAGTGGAGGTGTTAGGTTTGACACTTTTTTCTAATTTCAGCAAGTTTTTACAATAATAATATTTCGACACACTTAACAGACGAACACTTGCTACACCAAGTGTAATTTTATATTAATTATTCTTACATATATGGAGAAAACAAGCAACATGTATACATGGATGTGTCCCTGTCAAATGAATCCCAGAACTACAGATTACTTATTCAATATTAACAGTCCAGGATAATTTTTGGAAGTCAAGTGTCGTCTACACGTTTTGTTGCATAACCCTCATCCTGATTATATGTTAGTGACTACATTTATACCGTGGGGCGGGCTATATCCTACTCGGGCTGTTTCTTGTGGTTTTCAGATGATGATAGTGCGACCCCCCGTGGTGGTCTGCTGTAATAGCCCATCCGCGACAAGGACCGACGGGTTGTGCGCTCCGAGATACCGGTCGGCACCCCGCTGTTGTACTGCGCCATTATCTGCCTGCATGTGGCCTGTCTGTTGGCGTGCACGATTCTCTCCATTCTTCTTCGACCCCTGTCATCAACCAGCTGTTTTCGCCAACTGGACTGCCGCTGACTGGATGTTTTCTGGATGCTGCACCAGTCCCGATACACCCTGGACACGGTGGTGCGTGAAAACCCCAGAATACCCGCAGTCTCCGAGACACTGGCACCGACGACCATACCACGCTCAAAGTCGCCTAAATCCCTCGTTTTGCCCATACTAAACGTCACCATAAACAGTTGCTGATCAACTAAATATCTATATTTAGCTACATCCGGAATACAACCGAATATTGCTTGTTCTTCCTTTTTATGGGACTATGTGGTGGATATATACCATCTGGTGGGACGTTAGCGCCCCCTGCTGGGTGTGTGTGTGTGTGTTGTGCACAAGTGCACTATACGCCACCTGGAATACTGTGCCCGTCCATATGCATACCTATAATGGAGCTGCAGTGCCATGGGAAGGACTTGAGGCTTTGAAGAGGGGTAGTTATTTAGATGTCTATTCTGGGTATCGACTCATACAGCCTCAGTGTTGCTTTAATCAACTGCAGTACATCGTCATCACAATGCTTTTTTCACCTGCACCCACACCATGAAAACCCCTGTGTAGCACCCTCCCCTGTTTCCGTAATAACCTATGAACATAAAACTCAATAGGGCAGTTTCTGCCCATCCCATACGGTTCACTACATTATGTAGCCTATATATACACCATATAGTAAATCAGCCAAGATAACTGCAAAATGGGTGCCTAGCTGTACAACGTGTTTCAAGTAGTTTGCCATGTTGGTATGGGTTGTACGTCTCACTGTTGGTGAGTTCATGGTCACTGTGTGCAAACAACAATGTCTAATTGTCCCGTTTTTTTTTGTCCAGTTCTTATCGGCCCTCTATAGGAGCATGATGGTCTGTTCTCTATTGTGCCCTCTCTGATGAGTTAACCATAACAACTTCTCTTTTAAACTGACCTTGCAGGCTTAATGTGGCTTCGTGTAATTTGTTAATTATACCCCATTCGGTAAGATCGATTTGCCTGTGCCACTGCTGTGTGTTTTTAAGTGTCCATGTATTTTCAAAACGGGAGTGTCTGTGATAGAAAACACACAATTAAAACTGTGATGTATGTAAGATGATTACAGGTGATTATAACATATGACACATTAATGCAGAGATGATTATAGATGAGTATAGATTATTATAACATATGACACATTAATTGCAGAGATAATAATCATATTTTCCAACATTACCAGCTGATTAATTGCCTAGTCGCCTCGTTGAATTTCTCACGCAGGGCACTAGGGTAACCGACTAGGGTTTACTCTATTCCATCAGCCTTCTGATAGTCAAGTTCCTGGAAGAACAATTCTCTCAATTCTCCCTCGACAAAGTCACAAGCATTGCTGCTTTACGAGTTCACTCATCAATAAGGACAGATAGTTTGCTTGTTGATGACATATCTTGACAGATAATTGAATGTGCTCGATGCACTGTACAGTTCTCTAAAATGAATGTTCCTAAGATTTTTACTGGTGAATTACATCAGTTGAATAGTGCATACAAAGTGCATACAATCTTTGTTCATACTCTCACCTATGGTCATGAAGGCTGAGTAATGCCTGAAAGAACGAGATCGCGGGTACAAGCGGCCGAAATGGTTTTCTCAGAAAGGACGCTGGCCTCTCCCTTAGGGATAGGGTGAGAAGCTCAGTCATCCGAGAGGAACTCGGAGTAGAGCCGCTGCTCCTTTGCGTAGAAAGGAGCCAGTTGAGGTGGTTCGGGCATCTAGTAAGAATGCCACCTGGGCGCTTCCCTAGAGAGGTGTTCCAGGCACGTCCAGCTGGGAGGAGACCTCAGGGAAGACCCAGGACAAGGTGGAGAGATTATATCTCCACACTGGCCTGGGAACGCCTCGGGATTCCCCAGTCAGAGCTGGCTAATGTTGCCCGGGAAAGAGAATTTGGGGTCCCCTGCTAGAGCTGCTACCCCCGCGACCCGACCCCGGATAAGCGGTTGAAGATGAGAGATGAGATGAGATGAAAAGTGCATACACTTCAATCTGCTGTCTTCTGCTCTTTGTTTAATCGTCTTGAACGCAGAAATAATGCAGAAAATGAAAGATAAAATGCGGTTTCCACTTCATTCAGTAGCTCCATGTAGTGCTACTGTGAAATCCTGAAGATTCAAAAGTATTGATACTATATGTGCAAACACTCCAACTTCAACTTCAAGTCCACATTCAATAACTTTAATTTAAGAAATTAGGGTCTCTTGTCAAGATGCTGCATGTAGTTTTATTACTACTACATTTTGTCTGGTTCCTTCATAAATGTGCACTGCCACCTCATATGACACTTACTTGACAGCTCAAATCCTCACTACTTAATTCTCCTTCATCGTATCACAAGGTACTCAGGGAAATCCCAGGGAACTGACTTCCAACTGTATTTTACAATTGTTAAATAATCCAATAATATACTTTTACATGTTTACCTTATTCCTAGAAGTCTATATTTCATTCATTTTGTCCAACTTTGTTAAACGCAAACAGAATCAAACAAAGCTTCCCTCTGAACTTCTCTCATGTCATCAGCCCAGTGTTGTAGTTTTTTTTCCTGGCTAAAAGCAGTAATGCCAGGCTGTGAAATCAAACATCAGAAATATCTTTTTCCAAGGAACTTGACATATTATTATGGCCAGGTCGCGGTTGCAAATGAGAATTTGTTCTCAATCGTCCTGGTTAGATAAAGGTTAATTAAAAAAAGATGACACTAATAGCAGCCATTTGAAGAAACATGCCAGAATGCTATCACAGTTAACATGTTTGAATCTGTGGCAGGAACCATATGAGGTCCTGTTAAAGATACTAGCTTTGAATTAAACTTATTCTGCAGAAGAGCGCTCATTTGTACAAATAATAGCGTTTGTGAACGTCCCAAAATTGTGGAATATTCACACCACCGACAAAACCATTTGGAAATAGAAGATAAAAAGACAATGTTTAAAAACATTCAGGCAAATTATTTCACATATATATTATTCACATATAGGCTTAACCTAATTTCAAAACAAAAAGCTGTGCATTTATAGGCCTACTATATATTCACACATTTACACATGTATTTACATATTGGCTACATCTGTCCTGAAAACACAACAATCAACAGGACAGTGCTTCTTTGCAAACCAACCCACCTACATTAAGTTGCCAAAACCCTCACTCACATTAATGTACATGGATTCATGCAAAAAATCATATTCTAAATTTCAATCTCGACTTAAAATTTGATATATGTCTTGTGAACCATTTAACTTTACAATGCTATTTACATTACATTATATCGTTACATTTATAAATAACTAAATTAATGTTGCAAGACCCTTTTAAATATGTTATGATTTTATTTCTCTAATAAAATAAAAATAAAATATTGTCTTTATTAACAAAATATCGGACCCGGATAATTACCAGCGAGCTGACATTTGGGTTCAAAGACTGTGACTGTGGGGAACCGCTGGCAACATAACTAATGCACATGTCTACTTAAATGTAGACAAAACAATGAACAGAGCAGTCAAATACATGGATCAAGTATAATATGGCAAAAAAATATGGCTAACGAGTAAAAAAATACAATAATAATATGATTGACGTCAAGCCAATTCTTCTTGAACATGTATTTTTGGAGTGGTGTGTAAGGTGTATATACCTAATGTGCCTAGCACACATAATACGTTTGGAGGCAACCTGTACAATGTAAAAACGTTTTAGTGTCTTTTTCAGGTGAGCACCTTGAGTTGCTCATCTCTTACTGAAGCTGGGGCTTTGGATCATGATCTCAGATAGTTTCCCAAAGGCATCCATATCGAGTATGTCAAGTCTCGTCGGAGGGCTTTGCTCTGTGTGGGCTGGTGAGCCCACATGTGTTGTTCTATCCAGGTCAGGTAGGGTACTCATCCTTGGCAGGAACTGGGACAGAGCTGCGGCATCTTGGTCCTGCCGATGAACACTCCGCCTGCTGCCACCCAGACTCACTAGGGTCCCATGCTGCCTGGACACATAAATAGTGTAGCCGTCTGGGAGGATGCGTTCATTGAAGGTGCAGTCATCTTTTATATAGGTTTGCTGCAACGACAGGAGGAAACGTGGATCAGCAGGGTTACTGATAATGAATCGAAGTGTGTCATCTGGCCTCCTGCATGGTAAACGTTCTTAGACAACTATTTGCATAATGCACACAGAGTCACCAGGCCAGGGTTGTTGTTCCTGCATTTGCTTTTCAATGTGGATTTCACTTAGCAAATATAGACCACCAGTGGACACAAAGGGGGGACACAAAAGGGGCTTGGGTTATAGCCTCTAGGAAAACGCATCCTGGTTAACTATTTATCAAACCTAGGCCATGGTAAATAATAACCTTTCATGCCACGGCCTTAGTCAACTGCGCAATATGTGAATGTTATGAACTTTGTCGATATTGTTACTTGTTTTATTTTTTGCCATTAATAATACAATTTTAGAAATTTAGGGCTCTCTGGATACGTGCCAATTAATGCGCAAATGAGATACTGATTCCAATACTTTCTCATTAAAGGAAGGCCTATATATTTTTTTTTTTATTTATAAGTTCAAAAGTTTATTTTATAAATATTTCCATGTATTGCCCCTCCAATGTGAATTGATGTTACAAGTCAGAGTTCCTGAATTTCTGAGATATACACGTGCCCATAGAAAATCATCGCACCCTGTCAAAATCCTCACCATTTGTCACATTGCACCCTGGAAATTTAACTAAATGTAATCTTGCTTTTTTGCTGTGTTTACGTGTTATAACCCTCAACATCAAAGTGAAAATAACATTCAATTTCATTCTGAATTCACCATGATTGGAAAGGTGCTTTAAAAAGGACTCACATGTTAGGAGAAGGATACTAAAAGATTTCAAGAGTGCCGTTCAGTGCTTTATTAAGAAGTGGAAAGCTACCAACACCTTAGATAAGGTCGTCCCTCCAATCTGGATGATTGACCCATATAGTCATATTTTTTAGGGAAGCTACCAACAGGCCAATGGGTACTTTGAAAGACTTACAAGTCTTTACGGCTGAGATTGGTCGGTCTGTACATGTGACAACAACCGCACAAGCTCTACACAAAGCTGGCCTGTATGACAGGGTGGCAAGAAAGAAGCCTCTTCTGAACAAAGTGCCACATGGGGTCAAGTTTAAGCCTGCAAAAAAACACTTGGAAGTATCTAACGCCATGTGGCAAAACATTTTATGGTTGATTAGACCCAGATTTAACTGTTTGGACTGAACAGCAAGCATTATGTTTGGGGGAAAACACACACACAACACCCCACCCAAAACACAAAACATAAGTGGTCTACCTTCCAGCACAACAATGACCAAGGCAAAGGGTAGCTCTACGAAGAATTACATTATGCGACTGATCACTTTTCCAACTCTTACTTGAAAGTTGTAAGGCAGAGTGTCTAAATAAAGCTGGAAACCAAAAATGGATACATTTTTATTGGGTTTTGATTTCAGACTATTTTAAAGGGGTGTGATGATTTTGTATAGGCACTGTATGACCAGGTGGTGCTGGCAGTGTGAATGCCCTGGATCTCATGACCATTGGGGGGTCCCACCACATGGATACCCTCTGGGTATCTGCAGACCTACTGCCTGCTGGGACCCATAGATATGTACAAACAGGACCGGGTCTCGCAAACATGTTACCATTCCTCCAGAATCCAAGCTTAATACCACTCCAGAAAACGCCAGGCATTGCGCATGTTTATTCAGTGTTTGTCTATGCAGATGCGGGTTTGATTTTATTCCCCTGTCAGCAACGCTGAATAAGTTCTAAATAGAAGGCGGGTCCACGTACTTGTGGAAAAGTATCTGCAGACATGGCCCAGCATGTTGTTGCAAACCGGTATTGTCCACAATCATTTAAATTCGACATCGTGCCCACGTTGTTCCAGTGTGTCCAAATAATAACTTAACACTTGACCTCCGCTCTGTTAGCTGAACGTGCAGGGTTACAAAGGACAGTTTGCTAAGTGGCCCGTGTTAATATGCTATTACTGCTAAAACGTGTTGATGTTAGTGACTAAAAAAGTCTATGTGGACATTGCATACATTTTTCACGATTAGTGGAATATTCTGTTGCTTCCTTTATGAGTGCTTACCGATGAGTAAAGTCTCCCATTCCTTTCCATGCAAAGATACAGTGAGGCTGCTACTCCTTTGATTGCAACACAGCCTGTGTCCACGGGTCGAATTTCCACCAAACCTGTATCAAAACAAGTAATTTAGTTTAGTTCTTTTGAATTTTTGATTTTTTTCAAGTAAAAGCATACATCAAAGAGAAAAGCACAACCATTTTAGAATAATAAAAAATGACAGAGCAGGAAGAAATATTGGTTTAAATTGAGCATAATTGGAGGCAGGGGAGCAAGAGGGATCTGTCCCACAAAATGTTAGAAGCAGGTATTTTGCCCGACCCCAATAATAAAAAAAAATTCTAATAATGCCCCCTCCATGTCAAAACACATCTATTGCCACTGGCCTATACAGAATAACATCTCCATTTAGGAATAATCTGACAATTGCTACGTGAAGCACAACTAAATGTATGTAAATAGGACGTTTTTTTTATTTTAAACAAATTCAATCACTTTTTACATGAATGTATTAACATTGTAAATAGTTGTATTAATGTAGCTCGCAATTACAACCTAATATAATGGCCATAATAGAATACATGCTGTATGTATCATAAAATGTGTTTCATAGACACAATTTTCAATCTTTCGTTTTCATAAATAAATTAATGAGAGGTAGTCAACAATAAAAAAAAAAGTTAATTACCCTGCCACTGTTATCAAAATGGCAAATCCGATGCGATAATTCTTTCTTCAGATTGCAAGCCTACTTACTGTGAGTGCTCTGTTGGAGAGATCCCTGAACCTTGCCGTTATGGTCGATGAGCAGGTGTAACCCGTGTTTGGCCGCATACAGATGCCTGAGCCGGACCGTCTGCCCCCAACCCATGGCTATGTGCGGCCCTGAGTCCGGCAGTGGCAGACAAACAACTCCAACAGGGAAAACGGTGTGGACCACCAGTAGGAATAACACATTGATCAGAGTCATGTTAGGTGTCGCACTTGTCGTTTCTTAAGCCTTTCGGGTACTATCCGGGTCTGTGGGTCACTGTTTCGCAGAAGGCAGTATATGCAAGTGCCCCAGCCCTTTTAAACGCACTCCTTATCAGTCAGACCGATAACCCTTTTCCCAAATAAGCCAGTTCTAGGAAGCTCAACATAACACACACTCGACCTCCAACCAAATGATAGCACACAGGTGACAGGTGGCCTAGTGCCAGAAAGACGTGTTTCGATCGGAGAAAACAGGTGGGGTTATCAATCAAAAGGAAAACATTGATTACTATAATAAACATGTATTTGTGGTAATATAAATATATTTAATAATGCATATAATGCACATGATCAAGAAGTTGCGTTACATTTTTGGGCACAAGTTTGGAGTAGACTGTGATTTTTTATTATAACAATAACAATACAAAATTTAGATGACCGATAACCCTATTTTCCCCGCTTGTAATGCTGGTTAAACTACACCTTTATTTTCTCTCAGTGATCCTTATGATTCACCACTAGGGGGCGCACATAACCGCAACATAAGCAATTTGTGATTCAGGTTTGAGCTCGTTTTAACTCTTTCCTTGACAACAACCAGCAGGTGAAATTTACACACACTTCAACATCAAAGGTTGCACATGGGCTGCATATTAGACTAATGAGATGTTGCGTTGGCCTTCATGCCAATAGGAGAAGCACACGTGAACAGGAGATTGACAGAGATTATGGTGATTAATGGTGACAGATTTTGCTGGGTTAACCAGGAAATTGCCATCAGTTTAATTGCATGTACTAGGCTACTTCGTGAATCGTGTCTGAGATCAGCAGCAATAAATCTAGTCAAAATTAAAGTTACATTGCAAAATCTAATTTAATTCATTTTTTTGACTGGTTATAAAACCTTTGCGAAATGTTTGGTCCAGAAGTTAGAAGATTGTTTGTCTGCTTCACCGTTACTACAGTATCTTGAAGGCCTATCCCGAAATGATTTAACACCATTTGGGGTGAAGTTATGGGTGAGTGGGTAAACATAATGTCCATCGCATTGCTTGACTCAAACCAGTTTATATGACTTCTGACCCGTCCATGCTTTCATGCCTGGTGCTAGGCCAAACTCTCGGTTGAAAGCGACTTTAGAAAATTACGTCATGACATGGGCAGATTGGCTCTCTGGGAACCCGAGCAAATGCCATAGGGACCGGAATAGCTTTTACTGTGGTGCGTTTGTAAAACAAGTATTAATGACTTCTCTTGGTTTTGTGTTGTAATAATTTATATTAAGAGTCAGGCTAACCAGTGGGCAATGACCGGCCGTCCAACAACGATGGGCAGACCATATTATCGGATTGGCTGAGCTTGTTCAAATTACCATTCCAATATAAATGTGCGTCAAAGATTGGGACCCGATCTGATCCTAGTTAGACTGCTTCACTGTCAGAAGAGATCATGGATTGTAGTTGCCAAAAAGCAAAATGCAGTTGCCAAAAGGCTCAAGAGAATGGAAGCATATACTGGACTATATTCAAATGAAAATGCAATCCCAAATAGCATTTACATTTTCAAACAATGACCCGGTTTTTATGATACGTGGACCTTCGTCCTCTTGCGCTCACACCCACAATCATGAAGTGCTTTGAAAGACTCTATTGGCTTACGTAAGTCCTGCCTCCCTTCAACTCTGGACCCACATTAGTTTGCCTATAGCGATAGATAGGGCTACTGAGTACGCCGTCTCCACTACTGTTCACTCTGCTTTGACCCACCTGGAGAAACCAACATCTGTGTGAGGATGGAGCTCATTGACTCAGCATTCAATGCAGTCATCCTCTCTAGGCTGGTTACCAAACTCCATGACTTTGGGAACTGGACTGGACTCTTGACTTCCTAACCAACAGACAACCTCACCACCTTCATTCTGACCCTGAACACCGGTGTCCCTAAGGGCTATACGTTCTTCACCCAAGACTGTGTCCATGTACACAGCTCCAATACCATCGTCAAACTCACAGATGACTCCACAGACGTTGGTCTGATCAGGGACCAGAGCCTTCAGAGGGGAGGTCAAGTACCTAGTGGCTGGAGGCACAGATAACAACATGGCCTGGTAAACCTTAACCCTGTAAAAGTCCCTGCACCAACCAGTCCCTGCAGCTGGTTGTGAAAACCGCCCAGCGCATCATTGGTGCCCAACTCTTTGCCATCAAAGACATCCAGCACAAGTGCTGTTTGCGGAGAGCGTGTGGCATTATCAGGGACTCCTCACACCCGAGTCATAAGCTGTTTGCCTCCCTGCCATTGGGCAAGTGGTACAGATCTCTACTCTCCCGCACCAGCAGGCTTAGGAACAGTTTCTTCCCAACTGCGTTTAACCTGCTGAACTCTGAAACCCTTCGGTAACCTTGCATGCACTACGTTAGTCATTTGCACAATACATTCTGTTTGTACTCCTCGTTGCTGCCTCCAGCCCTGCACACTGCTAGGCTATTTATTACATATGCCATTTGCACAATGCTTACTGTTTTATCATCCATTTACTACTTGCACAGATGTTTTCCGCACATTGCATTTTGCTACATTGTTAAACTGAATACCTGCCCATTTACTTATCCATGTCCATTGCACATCCTTACACTGTACTCCATCTCATTTCACTCATACATTGGCTCATTGACACACTGCCCTAGACATTTTTGCACTGCTCTTTCTCACTTTTGGTTGAATGCAAACTGCATTTCATTGTACTGTACTTGTACAGTATCTTATCTTATCTAATCGAAATAGTGGATGAAAATACATTGCTAGCTCTAGTCATACAGTTACAGCCTACTATCTACAGCTGCCAGTTAGCCCCACTGCTGTGGGTAGATTTAAGGTAATTAGAGAAGAGAAGATACAAGGGAATGTATCGACTGGGTGACTTGCATTTGTATACAGACATGACATGGTCAAATAGCCTAAAAACACTACTCTAGTTCAGTCAGACTTGAAGCAATAGAAACACTAAGATAGATTAACAACACATCAAAACTACTGCTGTGCACTGCTGACTGGAAGTAACATTGCAGAGATTTTCATGTACAGAACATTTGTCCAAAAACAGTCACTGAAACAACACGAGACAGTCAACTACTGACAAATAATAGACGTCAAGCAACTGGTTCATGTTTGACTGTAGAGGTAGCAAAAGTTAGTAGTCATTGATTTGAATGGTGTGAAAAGTTGTCTAGGAGCGAGAAAGTAAACAATAGCATATTTTAATTGTGTTCATCTGAAGTTGTTAGATCAGTATTTTAGCTGGACTAATCATCTTTCAGTTACTACAATTGATCCCAGACTAAAATAGTACCCAACTTTCACACTGATTGTGTGAGTCTCGTGGCTGCCCTTACAATCTAATACAGTGTGCATTCATTTGTCCACCAGAGATTTTTTCCCAAAAGTATTGTGTCAGATGTGTTTTGGCAAATTGCTGTCAGGCAAATGACATCTCTTTCTCAGCAATAGATCTCCTTCATGTATGGGGTGAGGGGTGTATGGGGTGTATGGGGTGAGGGGGTCTCTTCTCAGGGCCATCCAATCTCTGTACGCTCAAAGCATGAGCTGTGTCCGTGTCCTCGGCAGTAAGTCGGATTCGTTCCAGGTGGGGGTTGGCCTCCGCCAGGGCTGCGCTTTGTCAACAATCCTGTTTGTAATATTCATGGACAGGATATCAAGGCGTAGTCATGGGGGGGAGGGGTTCCCGTTCGGTGGGCTGATGGTCACATCACTGCTTTTTGCGGATGATGTGGTCCTGATGGCCTCATCGGTCGGTGACCTTCAGCACTCACTGGATCGGTTCGCAGCCGAGTGTGAAGCGGCTGGGATGAGGGTTAGGACCTCTAAATCTGAGGCCATGACTCTCAGAAGGAAACCGGTGGAGTGCCTACTCCGGGTAGGGAATGTGTCCTTACTCCAAGTGAAGGAGTTCAAGTACCTCGGGGTCTTGTTCGCGAGTGAGGGAACAATGGAGCGGGAGATTGGTCGGAGGATCGGTGCAGCGGGGGCGGTGTTGCATTCTCTTCACCGCACCGTTGTGACGAAAAGAGAGCTGAGCCGAAAGGCAAAGCTCTCGATCTACCGGTCAATCTTTGTTCCTACCCTCACCTATGGTCATGAAAGCTGGGTCATGACCGAAAGAACGAGATCGCGGGTACAAGCGGCCGAAATGGGTTTTCTCAGAAAGGTGGTTGGCCTCTCCCTTAGGGATAGGGTGAGAAGCTCAGTCATCCGAGAGGAACTCGGAGTAGAGCCGCTGCTCCTTTGCATAGAAAGGAGCCAGTTGAGGTGGTTCGGGCATCTTGTACGAATGCCACCTGGGCGCCTCCCTAGAGAGGTATTCCAGGCACGTCCAGCTGGGAGGAGACCTCGGGGAAGACCCAGGACTAGGTGGAGAGATTATATCTCCACACCGGCCTGGGAACGCCTCGGGATTCCCCAGTCAGAGCTGGCTAATGTTGCCCGGGAAAGGGAAGTTTGGGGTCCCCTGCTAGAGCTGCTACCCCCGCGACCCGACCCCGGATAAGCGGTTGAAGATGAGATGAGATGAGATCTCCTTCACA
This sequence comes from Dallia pectoralis, assembly GCA_029465975.1. Lineage (NCBI taxonomy): Eukaryota > Metazoa > Chordata > Actinopteri > Esociformes > Umbridae > Dallia > Dallia pectoralis. The sequence goes on along the minus strand of CM055762.1, from coordinate 2,920,440 downwards.
CACCCTTTCACGGAGCTGGCCATGGATAGTGCAAGTTGAAACTATTGTACCTTGTGTCTAAATGTCAGCTTGAATCTTTGTGGCTGTTTGTTGGGGTGCTTTTTCCACCATCGAAAACAGCAGCTCAAAAAATACAAACTGCCAACGTCCATGATGATTAATGCCTACACAGCCATCATTGACGCCATCCTGACCTCAACGCATCATTTGCTCATTGGATGTAAGCTGCAACGATCTGTTCAAAGCCAGGTCACCGAGGTGGGCAGCAAAGATTGAGGCAGACCCCTCTCATCCTGGACTATTCATAACTCTCCCCTCTGGCAGACTGCTGAGGTCTATCAAGACCAAAACATCCTGCCACTAGAACAGCTTCTTCTCCACGGTGGTGAGTCTAAGGAATATGCCTCTAGCACTAGACTTATCTTAGCCCCCCCCCCCTCACACACACATGGACACTATTGACTCTCATACAAAATACCTCTCTGGACATCCTGTACTATAACTGGACATTGATCTTCTTTTGTACAACTGTATATACAACTAGATATATCGCTCTTTTGCACAATTTCAAACTAGAACCTGGACATTGCTCTTTTTATTTATTTTTGCAATCTCTTTTGCACTATTCAGATACATATAACACATTCTATATTTACCCGGTACATATGCCAACTAGGCATGGCCTCTTGTCGGACAGTGTGTTGTGTGTTTTGCTCTGTTTGCACTGTTTGTGTACGTTTTAAAATTTGTGTTTAAAATGCTGCAGCTATGGGTCAGAACAAATTCCTTGTTTGTGTAAACAGACTTGTTTCTGTTTCTAGAACAATCCAGGGAGGTGGGCATTAGTCACAAAATGTCACAAAAACATAAAATGCAGTGGAAAAAGAGACGTCAATCGATCGATTATCTATGCTTGGCTACAATCTAATATCTGACCTCTTTAGACCTTTCTATAGCTCAATGTGGTACACGCAGTAACACAAAACAGTAACACAAAACAGAAACAGGCACCGTCTCAAAAGTGCATCATATGGGTTAATGAAAAACGTCAGTTGCTAATGTAAATGTTAATAGCTTGTATGAAAATAACCAACCCAAACTGCAACATCCTTTAGGTTGAGTGTTGCTTGTTCCCTATCGCCTGCAAATTCTTTGTATGTCATTTGTTTGTTTCTGGCAGGTTTTCTTTTATGAGGTATTGACGATCAAAATCTGAATCTTGAATATTAATTTTACTTCAGCCCTGTACTAGTTTATCTCTAAATGTGCCAATTCAGATAGATTTATTTGGTTTAAACGAAAAACAAGTAGAAAATGTCTGATATCATATAACCAATTGGCAGAAAAGAGTGTGAATCTCTGTTTACATTTAGGGTATTATTTGTTTTCCATGTTGTGATAATTAACAGAGAAGAGAGAAGAAGTATAGATGCCAACCCCAATATATATTACTGTCATTGTCATTTTAGACTTTCTTATACAGCTAGAAATTATTTCTCTACAACCACCAATTTTTTAAAGCTTGGCTACTGTACTAGAAAATATCCCCATCTCCACAGGGGACCAGGTCCGAAACACTTGTTTACAAAGAATAAACGTTTACATTTTAATTTGAAAGTGATATCATACCATCGGATATCTAGCTACAATATATTGTTTTGTTTTCAGATAAGTATTTTTTAACCTGCACAGTCTGAAAAAGCTAACATTATCTCAGTGAGCCAGTCAAACATCGTAAAAAACAAAAATGTGATTGGCATTCTGCTAACTGCTTTTTTGCGCATACGTGTAATTCTGTTACTGTGGAATTGAATGAAGCCATTGCCCCTCCAAGAAATTCAGATGGATTTTAGCAGTTTTTTTGTCTGTTGTGAAAATTGGAACTTTACACACTCTGGCCAAAAGCCTCTGTTTATATATCTTTATAATCTTCCCTGGGACTCATTAACCAATAGTGTGAAATATACATGTATAAGAAAAATATGCTAATTTCCGTTGCTCAGTGTCACATTACATTTCAAGTCGGCGATACTACGAAGTTGCAAGTTAGTATTGCATTAAATCAATACGTGATGAAATAATACACACCCTGCCCACCTACGTGCCAAGTTCTGCCAACAACTTGTTCTGGCAAACAAACAACCTACTATCGAGGTTAAATGAAGCTAAACACAAATGACGCTGAAAAGCCAGTCCCCCTTCATGATGCTGCCGCAGGTGTTTATAAGTCCAAACGGTTGTTTGCCTGTGGCTTAGACCAGGTGTGGCTATTTGAATTTTGTTCTGGCTGATTTGCTTCAGTGCCTCATAGTTTTGATTTATTTCTGAGCCAATTATCAACCTGTTGCCAGATCCATGTTTGGTTCTGCTTTTGCTTATTGACAGAAGGCCTCACATTCTACTCAAAGTTCTCTGGTATTTAATGATGGCCAGTTGGTCAGTCTCTGATGCATCACAGCAGCTCCATAATCCTGACGTTTCTATGCGGAGCGGTTTATAATAGGTTCCTGAGTGGTTCAAAGTGCCTTGTTTTCACCATACATGGTGTTGGACATTGTGGCCAATGAAACAGCAGTGTTGACTCATCTGTCAAGGGCACATTGTTTCATCAGTTCTTTACCCAGGTGTTGTCTGCCAATCTGAGGTCTGTCTTGATATTCTTTTTTTAAGAACAGAGGCTTCTTCCTTCCTGGCCTCCCCCCTGCAGGCCAAGTTTGTTCAGTCTCTTTCTGACCGTTGACTCATTCACTTCGACATTAATAGTGGCAATAGAGGCCAGTAGATCCCTTGATGAGAGAGGCCTGTAGATCAACTTTCTGTCAGCTTATGGCTTGAATTTGGTGGGACGACCTGTCCTATTTCGATGGCCGGTGGTCTGGAAATTTCTCAATTTTTAAGTGATTAGTCAGACAGTGGAATTATGTGCTATGATATTGCTTGGAAATTATTTTGTAACCCCTGCCAGACTCTTTGACTTCGATAATCTTTTTAGATAGATCTTTTTGTTGGACCCCCGCAGGTTACTGTTGTTTTTTTCTACTGTAAATATTGTACTCTTTTGCTATTCTGTGATTGGGAAGATAGGTGTGTGCTTACTTTTTTTGCATTAAGAAATAGCATTTTCATTTGTTTTAAATACATAAATGAGTGTAGATTGACAATTTCTTGGCCTCTGCCTTTCTAGTTTAGGATCTGAGTCTTCGGCGACTAGCGTTTGTTGTGGCGTCGGCCATCTATTGTGACGTTTAAGGTCCAGTTATCATCAGGGGATCTAAATAATTAACCAAATGTGGTGATTCAATTAAGCACAAGGAATAAGACTGAGAACTGTAATAAAGATTAAAACTGTAATAAAAAATAACAACCACCAGAGACATTGCTATTATACCATTACCAAATATGAGGAATAGCCCCACACAACCACCCTTTGTTTTGACGATAAGTTACAATTGAGAACCCCCCCAACCCGCACTCGCGTTAAGGACTCTGGCTTTACTTGTGTTTGCCAGCAGAATAAAGCTGCAAAACCCTTTAAGCCCGGGCTTAGGAGGCGCGATACCTATGGAATCTCTGGACTCTGAGAGGGGCCCTGGGTAAGTAAGGGCTCAAGGTGCCCCTGCCAGTCACCCACACTCCTGGCCTCATCCAACTGCAGCGTGATGTTTTAATTACTCTTCACAATCGCTGTCCACATGGATGACACATACGGTGGCTCTCAAAAGTCGTCACCCCCTTGGAATGATATTGTGTTCAAATAGAAAATCTAAATGTTTTAAATCAGGAGTTTCTGCCACTAATCAACACAGATATATAGTCTATAATGTGAAAGCAAACAATAACATTTTTTTTTTGGAAGTCATGTAATTTGTCGAATCCATGTGTGTGCCTCTGGGAAGTCCCACATTTGGTTAGTACAATTATTTTGTAATATTGTATCTATTATTCCAACCAACATTTAAATCAGATCCTGAATAATAAATATTCTTAACATCCACCATAGGATTTAAAAAAAAATTTCAGGGTATTGAATATACCTGTGGCTCAATAATCCGTAATTACGAATCTTTCAAATATGGCACAACATTGAAGCTGTATAGTACAGCCTGTCATCAGAAATTAGGTTTCCAGGAAAGAAGGGCGCAACTCGGAGGACACCAAGAGTCCTATGCAAACTCTAAACAAGTTGTGCCCCTGTTGGGAAAGTGGCAACAAAATACATGTCAAATTTCGGCTAGAGTTTGCCCGAGGGAATGTGGGAGACTCTGAGACCCAAGTGTATTGGGCCATCTGTCCTCTCTTTATAAATTGACTCGTGGCTGTTATTGCTGGCATAGGTGCCTCTTCCAAACATAGACTAAAGGGGGTGAATACTTACGCAATGAATAATGTTCCGTTTGTATTTGTTTTCCACTTCACGTTCTGGACTATTTTGAAAAAATCGTTGGCAAAAATGTGTCATTGTGTTATCACAATACAATTGACAAAAGGCTAAGATGTATAAGCAACACTGTAAATGGCGTTCCAAGTCATGTGTTTTTTACAGTTCAGCCCATTCACTTTAACTAATGTTCTTTTTAGTACACAGATGTAAAGATGGGACTAAAGGATGGGCGTGTATTAGCAGTTTGTCGGATTTTGACCCATGCCGACACACGCTTGCCAGGGTTCACCAGACCAACACAGTTATGCAGTTTGTTTAGCCAATGCCTTTTTTATTTTAACTTACCCCAGATACCTGGTGTCAGTTCCCCTGTACCCGAGCAATTTTTTTTCTATGAATTCTGTCAAGGCGGTGAGAGAAAATCCGATGGCAAGTGAAACATTGCCTCCACCTACCTGGAATTCTCACGCACCTTACAGCAACTATTAAATTACCCATCTGCCAACAAACATGTTATTGAACACCCTGGTTGTCTGGAGTCCTGTGAAGTATTCTACACAGAACTTGAAAGGCACGTCTGAAATAGAAAAGCATGTTACCCCATGTTCATTAAGTTGACAGACAATGAAGTCCAGGCACATGGATGTAGTGTGGCAACATGTTCAGGGATCGTTTTCAACCCTTAAACATTGCAGCCTAAATTTACCCGAGCAGAAAGCTGTCATTCTTTCGGGCAAAGACAAGGCTCCATTTAGCTTGAGCTAGCCAGCGGACAGAAATACACGTGTAACGACTGGGCCCACCTGTCTCACTCTTCCAGAAGGTATTAATCAAAATGGACAATTTACTATCTTTTTTAATAACTTGATTTTACTTCATTTTAATCCCTTTACATTGACATGTGGATTTTTAATTGTAATTCAACAGATACAACAGCATTTAATGTAACTTGGATGTGGTATAAAGACAAAGTGACACCAAACTCCAGGTTTATCACAGCGCCTTATTATTTCCGTCAATTATTGTTGTCACTGTGTTTCTTACCAAAAAATTGACTCTTACAACAGTGGTAGATTTATTACAACAGTGGGAGATTTATTAAATACAAATGTAAGTTATGCATTCCTCATGTGCACAGCACATACATCTAGATATTTAACAGGAACTGTATAAAACTACAGAAAACATCTGATAAATATTTGTTTAAAGGCAATGGAACCAAGACCACTGGACTTGTAATGTAAGAAAAAAGCACCCATAGAAGAGAAAGGACAACGAACATTCAAACATTTAACTCTCAGACACTCTCATTACTCCATATCCTAATGTGTGTCTGGGTCAATTCAAAAGATGAAATGTACAGCATTCTCTATGAGGTGCACATTTCAGACCATTGTGTTGTGTTGCTTGTACACATGCCGATTAGGCAAATGAGGTGTTGGAAGATGGCTGGAACAGGGTTGATGGGAGAGGTCACAGAGGATTTACCAGTGGCAGTTCAGTCTTTTGTAAACAATATGGTCAGCCATGCAAAACAGTATACTGGGGAACCTTTGGCACAGCATTTGGCATTTGGCACAGAACATATACGGCAGAGAAAATAATTATGAGATTTGTTGTGAAGCCTGATGTCTCAGGTGACTAAAGAATAATGCCAAATGCTCTCTGGCCTGTTCTCAATTGGATTTGCTAGCTCTTCAGTCCTCCATCCTGACCACATTTTAAGGTAGTTCAGACGAGGAGAGGCTAAGTGGATGAAAATGCACTATGAAAGTAACAAATCATACACCCTTCTCACACAAGTTTTGGTTCCTGGGTCACAGAGGAGAGGACAAAAAAACGTTTTTCTGCCCTTTCAGGCTCAGGTGCTGGACGTGTGCAAGAGCATTATAGCCTTGACTTAGAAATGGAGGACAGCATGCAGGATTGGATCAGTGCTACACAGAGAGTTGAGAAACACCCTCCTGAGATATTAACTCAAACTTCAGCCATTCTGATGCGTTTTTATTACCAACCATTGACGTGTCCTTGATATGTTGTATTTAGCATAGCCTCCACGCAATTTCACACGGGACTTGGACTTCCATAGTTTCTGCTTCAACAGTTGCCTAAAACCACTAGTGTATACTGAAAATTGCCTCGGTATGTGGAATGTTGAACCTGAGATGGTACCGTCTCAGAGGAGCGTACAATCAACACTAGTGTACAGTCTAAGACTATTGTAAGAGAGAGAGAGCGAAAGAGACTTTGTAAAGGAAAGTTCCCAAAAGGAGGAATAACAGACTGACGCTTTTTGCCAGTTATATTTACAAAATATTGAGAGAAAAAAATAGGGTGACTGGCTGAGCATATAGTGCAGTCTAACAGCTGTCTTTAAATATTTCTACTATGATTATCCTTTCTAAAAGTGAATCACATGGTAAAGATAGCTCTATTGCGACCAGGCACAACCAGGACAAACGGCTGCCTGGACGCCTGCTCATGACAGGAAGCTCCGAAGTGACGTGGGAACAGAAATTAGCAATGAAAGGTCAATCATCTGTTTCAAGATAGTTATGTCGGAGTGAAATGTACAAAAGTGTTGGCCTTTGTTGATTTAGTGAGGTAGAAGATAGTGAAAAGGAAAAGTGGAGAAATTAAATTAATGAAATTAACTAGCCCCCAACCCCAAAAAAACTGTTTTTAGCTTTTTGGTGTAAAAACACTTGTGAGAAACCCAACCAGCGAATATCATTACATTATGGTGCCTTCTCATTTTAAACTCAGGGAGAAGCTATAATGCGAAACTTGCGATTACTTTCATGACTCATATTAAAATGCATATCATTTCCATACCACAGAGGACTTTGACTTGATGTCCAATAGTTAAAGTTGTATGTTCTAGGGCCCGGGTTTTGGTTTCTGCCTTGCACGTCAGCATTGACCTTGGCTTTAAACTCCTAAATTCTCTGCTTATATAATGTCAAGAAGATGCCTGGCTCTGTCCGGAGCCTTATAGATCTGACAAAGATTGACTGCAGAAAAGTTCAAAGTTCAACCCCCTGGCAGAGCTAAAAACAGATTTGAGAGTGTAGGACTTCAACACGGCTCTTTCTGTAACCAGTAGTAAGCTGATACTGTTTCAATTAGACTCCGTACAACAGAGCACAGCCATTGGACAATTGCTCCAGCTTCTAAAAACCAATGACTGCATATAGAAACATTTGTTAGAACTTCTGTGTTAATATACGTTATTCTCCATCCGTATGGAAATGGGACAGACATAGAAGTATCTCATATGCTCTGTCACAATATAACATGTTACGTATTAACAGAGCAAAGATGACCTAAATTCAACAAATTAATCTTACTTAACCCATACACTTAAAAGCAGCGGACTTCTGATAAATAAAATAAAAACATAAATAAATGTGTTGACCCCCTGAAGTGGGGACCTATTTACCCCCGAATAGAAAATAGATTTTACATTCATAAATAAACAGATATAATACACGTGTACACATAAAATGACAGGATGACTTCATCTTGCATAAAACTCCAGTTGAAAGTGCATCGTTTTGAGTCCCCCTCACCCCACCTTAGTGAGGTTCAATCTATTTCTGAGTCACTCAGATTCTTGGCAAGAAATGGGTCACTGTCATGGCTGGTGACACTCGGTTTCCTCTTTTTGTTCGGCCCGTCTTGCTTAGTCCAATGTACATCCTTGCGTATGCCATTGATTCATAAGCATTGTAGTTATTAGCCAGGAGGTTTTCTTTGAATTTGCACTCATCGTTGTAATGAACCTAAAAGACAGATTGGATTTGTGTTTAATTGTAGGCTTTTCATTTAGTACCCAATATTGCGGCATAGATATGACCTAGACCAGGGGTGGGCAAACTCAGGCCCGCGGGCCGAATATTGTCCTTGAGGCAATTCTATCCGGCCCGCGATGGGTATTAAAACAGTTATGAGGGGAGTACAAAATACCTAGCAAGTCCAATTGTCATGTATCTGAGTCTGAATTATTATGAATAATATGTAATAACACACCCACAGTATACATGTTAGGTGTATACATTTAAATATTGTGCTTTTCTGGCCCACAAATAATTTATAATTAAGAAAATACCAAACAAATGTGGCCCTCCATTTCATTTCAAAGCCCTGATGTGGCCCCTGAGCTGAAGGGTTTACCAACCCCTGACCTAGACGATACCTACTATGTGGACATTTTTGGAAACTTTTTCCACATTTTTAAAAACCAGTGGAAGATTATTTCATACAGTTGGTTTTTATTTTTAATGTTGACACGACTAGAATGGAAAAGTCTATCTAGTCCTGTTGACACCAGCACTAGAAATCGCACAGTATTTTTTACCAGGGCAGGTGAGAAAATGTCTTATTAGAACCATGATTAGATCCAACTTATCCCACATGTAACATAATTGTATGTGTTGTGGTGTCGAGTCTATAGGCAGAAGACCGGTCAAAATGCACAGTGGGGTGAAGTGGACAATGGGGCGCGTCATGTGTGTGGGTGGTCTTTTTGGTCAGTTCGTCTTCACTCTGGGATGGACACTAGGTGCATGTGCTGGCTGGCAATGCAAAGAATGGAATGTGCAGTCTGAATGATCTACTGCGCCACCATTCCTGGGTTTACCCTGCCCACAATGAAAACAGGGCCAGGCACCGGAAGCATGCCAAACTCCCAGCCCTACAGTGTGACAAGGAAAGGAGCTGCTGGGGGTGTTGGGTGGGTTGATGTGGTGCATGCTGGGAGGGGGGGTGTTGGGTGGGTTGATGTGGTGCATGCTGGGAGGGGGGTGTTGGGTGGGTTGATGTGGTGCATGCTGGGAGGGGGTGTTGGTAGGTTGATGTGGTGCATACTGGGGGGTTGATGTGGTGCATGCTGGGGGGTGGTGTTGGTAGGTTGATGTGGTGCATACTGGGAGGGGGTGTTGGGTGGGATGATGTGGTGCATGCTGGGCTGGGGGGGGGGGTGCTGGTGGGTTGATGTGGTGCATGCTGGGGGGTGCTGGTGGGTTGATGTGGTGCATGCTGGGAGGGGGTGTTGGGTGGGTTGATGTGGCGCATGCTGGGAGGGGGTGTTGGGTGGGTTGATGTGGTGCATGCTGGGAGGGGGTGTTGGGTGGGTTGATGTGGTGCATACTGGGGGGTTGATGTGGTGCATGCTGGGGGGTGGTGTTGGTAGGTTGATGTGGTGCATACTGGGAGGGGGTGTTGGGTGGGATGATGTGGTGCATGCTGGGCTGGGGGGTGCTGGTGGGTTGATGTGGTGCATGCTGGGAGGGGGGCGGGTTTACAACTCAAGTGGAGTAAGTAAGGAGTTCTTCCGGTGGAAATCCCTCATCAATTATGTTATACACTTACCGATCCGTACAGCTTCCCTTTGCTGTTCATGGCCACGAATAGACCACTCCGAACGCCGTAGATTGTGACAACTCCTCTCTCTACCGGTGATATCTCAAGGAGACCTGGAAGGAATTAAAACAAATATTATTCGTAAATAATGCCGTTTGCGTCATATCCCGTTTTCTTCCGGAATACCCCAAATGGTACCGGATTACTTTCGTAACTGCTGCGGTATTGAAGCCATATCGTCCACAAGGGGCATTTTGTCATTCGGACTGTTAGTTCCTTGGCCATTACGTAATGGGGTTGGTACATGTCCTATAAAGCCACAGAAACGCTCCTTCTTGAATTTTCTTACCTTTCAATGTTTGAAGGACAGATAAGATTTGTCTCAATGCACTAATTCCCTACCTGTTTTTCTAGATTCCCACCTAGCAAGGGTGGTTTCTGTCAGTTGCTGAAATTTGTTGTTTGAGATGTATGAAGAAAGGCACTATATATTTTCTCAAAATAGAATTTATCTAGAATATCTCGAGACGTGTGTCTTATTTTGACATTTCTACATCTGCTGTAGCCAAGGCTTACGGTGAGGTATTTCTGAAGGAGAAAAATACAACTGGTTTTCTTGTGTAAATACAGTTCTAGTTTCTGGGCCTCTGACCGTCTGTGCCAGATAGATCACAATCACTGCAGCTGTTCATCCTCTGTTAGTGGGAAAATGGACATTGTTGAAATTTAAACCAAACTCTCCGATCTACTCTGTCACAGATTACAACCTGTGTAGGTCAATTGGCAAGAACATGTACCTTATAAAGCCATGGCAGTAGGTTTGATTCCCACGGGAGGTGTGTTTGTGAAGGTATGAACATGTATGCACTCACCATTGTAAGCCAAACTGTATAAGTGTCTGCTAAATTACTTAAATACAGTCTCATAAATTTCACTGAAGTCGCTTTTGGGTGATTTTGGCATAAAGATCTTCAGTGTCATAATTGATCCTACATGTATCTGAAGTGTAGCAATGCCACATAGATTGTTTTTAAGAAAATAAGTTGAAAATAAGTCTCTTTGCTCTTTGTTTTTAATATGCAAGGTCTTGTGGATCCAACACTGGACTCCACCGGACCTACACAGCAGAATACATCGATTCTAAATACGGACAAAGTAAAATGCCCACAGGAATTTGCAAACAGAAATAATGACATCACGCTGTCAAAATGATTGAGAGTTTTTATAATTTGTTGAAGGAGCAGTTGACCGACCTCAATCTGATGCTGCAGTACATGCTCTCTGTGTAGTGGCCCAGACAGCTGGACCAACCGGGTCACTTTTAAGCCCATTATTTAATCACACTTATCATGGGAAGGAACAAGAGTTGCCTTCCTTCCTTAGGGACAGAGAGACACATTATTCACTTCTCAGACTAGGGATCCGATCCAGCAACCTTCCTGAGTCCGGACAGAAGCTATGATCTCTTGGCTACCTGACAATACTGCTCTTAGTGTAATGAAAAACGTGCTGTGATTAGCCCATAGAGCAAAGTAATTAGTAATATTAACAATATCTTAAGCTTGTAGTGAGGCTGCTGTATTTTCCCCACGGCTTGATGTTTTGTTTGGAGTTTGGTTTGACATCAATCAATCGGACCCATGTCTGGGGGGGGGACATTCAAGTCATGCAAGCATCTTTAAGCCTTTTGACCTCTGCGTTCCCTTGCCTTTTCATTCAGTGTCCCGGTTAGAGTATCATGTCCACTAACGTCCAATTTAACCCCAGTTGAATGTAACGATTGGACTTCTTAGTCCAAAATGATGTCCCGGCTCCCCTTTTTAAAAGCGCTCTATGGCAACTAGAGACGTTCAAACTGTGTCTATGTAATGCATCTCTTCTGAATGTCTTGTCCTGTCTAGAAATAGGCCAACAAACACAACAAGCTTCTCAGTTCAAAGGCAGATCCTGTCGATATGGTCGTCTGACATTTGTCATAATAACATTTCCAATCACTACTGTTGTACGCAAAGGTTTGTTGTTCTTTGTGTCTGCAAATGTCATCCATTATGAGTTTGTCTGGAGCGGACATCAATTAGACACGCAAGGCCAACGGGGTCATCTACCATAACAGATGGGTGTATCTCTGTACTAACTTTAGGATATATTGGCCTGGCTCCTCGCAATCTCTGATTTCAGACACTGGTTTCAGAGTGGAAAGCACCCATGCACACGTCATTTTAAATCCCCAGATGTTTCAGTGTATAAACACTTTCTCACTCTTTTGACACAATGGCATTGGACCGTATATTTATTGATATTATTGATTTTTACATAGCGCTTCGTGTCACTGCTGTTATTGTAAACAAGTTATTAAAATAAAAAAATAGAAATAATAAATTGCAGCCCATATAACATCTGTTTCTCTGTACGGATCGGTGTGGCATTTAAAACACCTGGCATGATGTGATATTTATTTCCAAATTGTGATAATGTTAATGAGGACAAAATCTCCATGTGGGTGTATATAATTAAATCACAACTTGCACATCAAAACGTATTAGTTTATGTGGATCTTAAACAATTATTTAGACCTGTCACTCAGTTTATAGATATATATGACATATATATATTGTTGTATGATAGTAAATGGTGCCTATAATGAATGTTGTGATTTGTCATGGGCCTATTCTTATACCGGTGGTATGGTTTCATGGGAATCGGATCCCATAGTCATGCTGCGAGGCCAACAGTCTGGGATGCGTAAAAGTCCATATTAAAAAAATAAAGTTAACTTACTGTAAATGTTTTCGTTGTGCACTCCTGTTATTCTGCCATCCGGTAACATTTGAATATGAAACCCAATTCCCACGTTGCAATAAAGGCGTCGTAGGCGTTTAATGCCCATTAGATAGTCGCTGTCCCGGTTGATCTCTCGTTTCTCCCCGGGGATCCGAGCCAAGGACCGCGAGTACAGTGTCTCCCAGCGTCGGTCCACTGTACTGTTGAGCCTGCCAGGAAAAGGGGCACAACGCACCAAAGTGGTCATCACCAATATTGTTAATAGGGCCGATTGCACGGCCATCCTTAACAACACGTACAGTGTCTATTAAGGGAGTTCAAGGGACTAAAAATATCTCTCATGCACCGTGTGCCTTTATGTTGCGCCCCAAACACCGAAAAACGCACGAATGAAAATGAAAAATGACGACAGACGCTCATTCCCAGACACCCGTGATGAGTTCCCGGATTAACACAAATTCTTGCTTTTTATGACAGTCCATTTCGTGTGGTTATCTGTGGGCTATATAGGCTCGAGTAAAACGTGTGTATAGTCCAAGCTTGTCTATAAGTTGAGAAGTGTTGGCCGCCTCGCCAAGAGCGGCTCAGCCATGCCGACGATATTTATATCTGCAGAGAAATTACATCACACACTGGGCTACCTCCTGCATCACGGGACAGTATAACCCCGTCTAAACAGACTGATCTCACATTATGGGCTCACAGACCCACTCTATAAAGACTGATCTCACATTATGGGCACACAGACCCACTCTATAAAGACTGATCTCACATTATGGGCACACAGACCCACTCTATACAGACTGATCTCACATAATGGGCACACAGACCCACTCTATAAAGACTGATCTCACATTATGGGCACACAGACCCACTCTATACCGACTGATCTCACATAATGGGCACACAGACCCACTCTATACAGACTGATCTCACATAATGGGCACACAGACCCACTCTATAAAGACTGATCTCACATTATGGGCACACAGACCCACTCTATACAGACTGATCTCACATAATGGGCACACAGACCCACTCTATAAAGACTGATCTCACATTATGGGCACACAGACCCACTCTATACAGACTGATCTCACCTTATGGGCACACGTATACATGCTGGACCACGGGTTGGGAAGGAGAGGGGTGTTTAACAAATGATAAAACTTGCCCTGATAATATAACTTTTAAAGTGTTCACTCGTATTGACACAAGCAAGTCTGCGGGAAGTTGTCTATATAAATAAGGACCTTATCTAATAGAAAACAGTTCATAAAACCTAGAATAAAGACTTTGTGATTGTTTTTGTGTGGAAGGTTTTCTTCATTATCTGACTGAGATGAAATAATTTATGTATAGGAGGATGTAAAATAGGAAATAGCCAAGTTTACACACTGCGGTGTCGGACAGGAGACAGTTCTATAAATGAACAATAACAGGAAAAAACAAATGCTGAATTCAACGAATTGAAAACATTAATTTAGGACTGGCAGAAATAAATTTGACCCCGGTTCTTCAAGAGAACAATGGTGAGACTAAATAGAATATGAAAACTATGATAAGTAGATGCTCCGACTGATAATATGAACAGTGGAACTAGCTGCACATAAAAGCACGTGTGTGTTGAGGATAAAGGGGGACCATGTGAATCACTGGGATACTTCTGGCTCTACTTCAGTCAGTTTCAACATTATTAAGTATCTCTAGTAATGTATCGATCACAATATGCATTGAGTCGGCCAATATCACTGCATGATTTAATATGCGTCACCATAATGCGTTAGAAAACAGAGAATTTGGACTGGTGGATCATGGAATATGTAAAATTGTTGGTAGCTATAGGTCAAGATCAGTTTTTTTCTATTTATATCTTTTCTAACGTTTGGTATCAGTATGTCTCACAGCATATGAGGCTTTTTTCTGCCGTTCATTCGTTCGCCTGTGCCCAAGTATGTGCCCAAATTTCCTGATATGCAAAGGCTATTTGTTTCTACATGACTAAGACTATTTTACTAACATCACCATGCAAGGTTGAAATATATTGGGCGAGTCAATATTTGCATTATCCTAAACGCATGGTTCCATTAAATTGTCAAACGTCTAACCTCCATCGCATACGGGAAATGTTTTTAATTTATTTTTGTACTTTGATTGTGTATGTCCAATAACACACTGTGCCCATTGATCTGTATGTAGCTATACACAATAGAAGGAAACACAACACGTCCAGCCCTTATTGGGACCGTGCCCCCTGCATGTCACAATCAAATGATTCGCATGCAAACTCTTTTTTTCTCACGTTCACGTCTGGATAATCCTCTATGCATCAACATTCCCCCAGTCTTTGCTGCCAATTTGACCTTTGAATGCCATCATGTGTCGGAGACGATCCCGGGTTCCTCATCATGGCACACATGCTCGTCTTTTTCAGTCGGCTCGTTTGATCTTATTCTGTGTCTACTGGGCATCTGCTTATTCACTGTCTTATGGGCGATCAAAAGGATAAAAGGTGACATTCCTTGTTGGGTTGGTTTCGACCAGTGAGTTATAGATCAAGGGGTACAATCAACAATTGCAATTGTACGAATTCAGCAGGCCTATCTGGGCTCATAAAACGTTGATCCATTTGTATACACGTTATAGAGCAATGACTCTATGCAATGAGGTTTGTCCCCATGCCAGCTGACCTTCAGGTCTTTGTAAATGTTTTTGGTAAATTAGTATAATGTAAACGAAAACCTATGTGCCTACATCGAAATTATTTTCTGAACTCAGATTGAAACAGCAAAAGCAAATAGATAATTAATGTAGGCTATTTGAGAAGTTGCATATTTGAATGTAATTGTCTTAAAAAGCACGCTATTTCTGTATAATTCAAGTGATGTTATGCTTTTATGTAGTCCAATGAGGCCGCTCTCCGTGGTTCTGTAATTTGTCTTCGCATGGGTATGTTACAAAACGCGATGACCAGGAATTCATTGCGTTTCTTTTTTTGCATTTTTTCATGTTAGTTGCTTAATATGTTTTCCATATATTTTCAAGGACTAAAGTTTAATGATACTACACATTTGATCCAAAAGCGTTTCAGAATGTAATCCCGACTTGTAAATAAGCTCTATAACCTCTGGTTATTGCAATTGGCATGTATACATGGCAATATAAATGTTTTATAGGTCTAATCAAATGGCATGGCTGATCTATAAGCAATTCTATTGTCACACCAATACTTTTAGCCAAATCTGAACATTAATCGTAAAATATACATGCATATGCATGCACTTCTATAACCCTTGTTTAAATCTGTTTTGTAACGACTGAAACTATTTTAATGTTAAGAATAGCAGCAACATTACCAATACCTTATTATAAATCATCATACATCACACTTATTATACTTGGTAATACATTTTTTCACTGTTAATATGTTAATTATAGATTGTGTTGCCAATCTGTCACGTCAGGTCCTTTCAATGTGTCTGAAGTGTATTTACATGTTTTTTTTACGTTTTACGTTGTTTTACGTACAAATGCAATGCTGACTGAATCCTCTGATGAAATGACTTGTCAGAATGAGTAATGAAAAGCTAGTTATTTTAGAAATGCTCAAATGTCATTCATATTAAGTAACTTCACCAAATCAATAAGAAAATATATATTTTTTAAATCCAATAGCAATCATGCATGACACGGACGCTTAGTTGGGCAGAATAATCCTTCATTAATGCTTTACATCGACATATGATGACGATTCTGAACTCGGGAAAACAACCAATTTTATACAACCTAACAAAGACTGGTCTCATAGGACCAAAAAAAAAATCTCAACGTTGGCATAATTGAAGTGTTATTACTCTTTACATTTCAATTTGCCACTTGTCATGACATTCGTGTAACAAAGAAGGCCCAACAATTTTTTAATGTAGCCAAGTGTTCAACGTATTGTAGCTACAATATGTTTTTATATACATTTTAATTTAACACTAATCATGCCATTTACCAAAAATGCAAGCGCATGATGTAGTATTAATAAAAATGCATGCATTTATTGCTTTATTGTTAAAAAAAAAAGGTCAAAAGTTAAGTGTTATGTCCTACTATAAAAACGTTAAACTAACAGCAAAATAATGTTATTACTTTCTGTAACGCGTTTAAAACAACATTTTGACACCTATATTTTCCTGCCTCTAGGGTGCAGTGTCTACAAGTTAACCCCTGTAAACACACATGCGCTGGTCTCTCCACAGATGAGATCAGAAAGCCTCCAACCCCTCTCTGCTGTGATCCCTCCGTCTGCAGGATGGTTTAGGGGTACAATGCCTTCAATCGCCTGCTGTCATTACTGTTTGTGCGTGACGCTCCGTGCGTCCACTATTAGAGGGGAGCGTTTGTTAGTGCGCTAATGAGCGTCTCCCAATGACGCGGCGACGGCCAGACACGTCATTGTGTTGTGCAGGTCAACAGAGGTCACATGGAGGGGAACGGGACAACAACATGATCTGTGTGAGAACATGCAGGAGGGGCTCGGCTTATTGCAAACTCATCTGATATAATTGGCACCACTTTATCTTCTCCTTTCTTGATCATCTATTTGGTTGAACGTTTCCCCTATATTTTTTCAAGACTTTTTCAATATTCGCATATGTTATTATCAGCTAATATTTGTATACTATAGCCTACCATTCATATGTGCAATCTGGTTTGATCAAATGTTGTTTTTTCTTAATGAATCAGTAGAACAGAGGTAGTCTAGTGAATATCCCTGACATATTACCACTAGTATCTTAACCTCAATATATACAATAAAGTGGCCGCCTGATTAATAGCTCAACGGTTTATCCTATAGTCATTACGTAGATTACGATAAAAATGTCCGGTCAGATTGAAAACAGATTCATCTGATTAACTGGACATATAACAGTGACTGATGCAGGAGTGTGCTTATGACATATTCCTCGTTTTACAAGTCACAGATTTCTGTTAATATGGCCAAACAAGAATTCTATTTAGCACACTTTCTATGACACCGTGGTTTTCCAGAGGGATTGCCTTGTTTATTGGATGTAGCCTAATGCTTTGGTCGTGGAAAAAGTGTCTCTGGCGACACATCTTCCCAGGTTCCCCCTGAGACTTTCCATTGTCACGCTCAGGAAGCTTTCAGCCCCGCGAGGTATAGGGTAACACTTCTTTATATCCTCCTATAGATTTAGCAACACAGTCAGTGTTTGGTTGCAAAGTTCAGCTAGTCCCATACACTTCAATTAAACAAACATCTAAGGAAAGATGAAAGTGTCTGCAATAAAACAAGTTTTTACCTCAAAATAGGTGCATGTTATCCCTACATCTACACGGTTTCGACCACTTTCACTCTCATTAAAACGGGTGCAGTCACTGAATGGCGGAGCAGATACAGTAGAGCACAGTGAATGGATGGGTTCCCCTGAGAGAGTCCCATTCTACTAGAAGCCCATGAGAGTCATTCTGCTTCAGCACTTCAGGATTACTATTAAGGCACGCTATGCCGGCAAGCCTACTGGAAAATAAAGAAATAACGTTTAATTAAATATGGCCTACATTTTGCCACCAAAAAACATCCCCATTTTGCATTTACACTTCAGCCTATATAGTTCCTCACCTTGACATGAATTGGGGCAGCCTAGGGACATTAAGGGGACGTTCACACAACCTTGTGATGTTGCGAGTACGTCCTATTAAAACATTTGTTGCCTGGGAACTCAGTCGCCCAGTTTGGACGTCACTCTTTGAAGCCTATTATCAAACAAACCTCACCGGTTAAACATTTCCATATGGTTTATTGATGACACTAATCCAGACACTTGACAGTTTTGATAGTTTATACAGTATTCACTAGCTTGCTTGATTCCACATTCACCATAAAGAAATTGAATTGCGGTGAAAAAAAGAATCTCCTGTTAACATGATGGACCAAAAGTGCACCCCCATGCTCTAGGAAGAATGCCAAGTGATGAGCTAAATCAAAGACCAAAGCGAGGCCTAGCTGATGTGGGAACAGTGCTTGGAGAACTGATGGAGATTAACCGAAACCAGGGTGCGGTGCAAAACATAGTGGTGGCCTGTCCGGAAGGCAGACATCAATGTGGCCTTACGCCCCATAGGGGACATATTATGTTTTCCTGTGTTATGTCTCCTAAGATGTAGAACAATTAACAATATAATGATTGACAAGCCAGGCTGGCCATTTGTTTTATCAACGTCTCCTTTACCATACATTTGACTTAAGGGGTACACCTTGGACACAACAAAGTAAAAAATTACATTGGTAAATGCGAAAAACAGACTCATCAATAACTTAAAAAAACACTGGTACCAAATAAATATTAATATCATTAGTAATATACAAAGTACTTCTTGCACTTAACAGACAGTAGACTATCACATAAGTACATTTAAAAATAAATCTATTCCCATGTTTTTACTTGTTTTCTTTTTCTTCTACTTAGTGTGTTAATGTGACAAAGTGCTTTGCTGTATTTCTGGATCACATCGCATCCTTGTTATCTCTAAGCACTTTAGGAATTATGTCCAGATCTCACTTAATGTTTTACGCTGTTGATGACTGATACTGATATTATATATATATATATAAATATATGTGTATACATATATTATATATGATCTTTAAAAGTTCTATAAGAACACAACAGCTTTTGTTTTTTTGGCCCAGGTGATACAACATCATATCCAGCTGTGTTGACTTTGGTCACATTCAAGCATGCGTATGCACTGTACAAACACAAGCTCCATAATCCTTTCATAGTTTTGTAGTGGTGAATGCTTGTGCCTAACTCGGATACACAGGCAAATCTTGTGCTGGT
Source organism: Dallia pectoralis (assembly GCA_029465975.1). NCBI lineage: Eukaryota > Metazoa > Chordata > Actinopteri > Esociformes > Umbridae > Dallia > Dallia pectoralis. Next base: position 2,901,057 of record CM055762.1, on the reverse strand, counting down.
ACAAATAATGCGAGATGGATCAAGTTCCTATCTCAAGCAAGGCTTTTTGGAGCACAAAGTATAGCTTGCTGCCACTGACTGATCCAACATGAAAGGTTTTTCTTCTGTGGGAGATGTTTTAGTAAGTCATTGATCTTTTCGGTCAGTTTTATTGGCGTTGATCTGGTGCTCCTCGACAAAGCGGCTGCCCAAATGAGTGTTTGTCAGTCACTGGGTCTCCTATTCGTTCCCTTTCGGCCCTGCCCTCGATGTCTCCGTCTCCGCCGCTCAGCCAGGCCCACAGGGGCACTTTGCTGTCCGGCCTGGTGCCTCTGGCTGTCACGGAGCTTTCGCACCATCTCATGGTCCTTGTTGCCTAGCACACGAGGCAGGAAAAGGGAGGCTTTGTCTGTGCTTCGTGTCTTAAAGCCCCTCCTCGGCCGGCCTTTCCCATTGATGGACACATACCACTGCCTCTTGGCACTGGCTCGCCTCTTGCCACTGCCACCCACTGCAGGAGGCTGAAGTGTGGAGTGGTGTCTCGAAGCATAGGTGTTGTAGCCTAGCTCGTGAATCCTCTCAACAAACTCGCAGTCCTGGTTGAAGACATCCTGAAAGAGAATGGCAATGTCAGTCGACTTATCAATGAGGTCAACCACTCTGTCAAACTGACCTCACGTAGATATTTTGCTTTTTTGCTAAGGACTAATGTTCAGATATGCACCAAAAAAAAATCCCATGACTGCTGTTCAGTTAGGCCTTGATTCACTGATGCCCATGATAATGCCATTTCATGCAATTTAGGTGCTAGATCGTTTGAAAGTGGTGAGGTAACACTTACCGATGCGTATAGACGGCCTTTATCATTCATGGCCAGATACCTCCCAGAGAATATCCCTTTTATAGCCACAACCCCAACATCCACAGCTGTGAGCTCCATGATGCCTGTGAAGATGAGACCAAAAGTTATGCATTAAATCATTCTGATAAATATTTGTTTTTATTATATTCGGCATGCAGTGCATTCTCTGAATAAATGTTTGCATCCGGAGAATAAACGTATTTAACGTATTTTGGTAATGTTTCGGATGTGGTAAAACGAAACGAAAGAAAAAGTCAAATTCAATATCTTTTCCTAATTGGTCCTTCGGTTCATTGTGTTGTCATCCCTTGAGATTAATTGTTTTATATTTACAAGAGAAAGCGCATGAAAGATCATTAAATACAATTACATTTGCGCAAAGAAATATATAATTAAAAGCCTTATGAGTTTTAAGAAAATGTATGAGTTAAAGAAAAGATTGAATTTGCGTTTATTTGCTCTCATCAGTGGGCTATAGTTGTCACGTAAGTTATTCAGTGGTTTCGGATAATCGTCATTGTTTGGATAAATACATCCTCTCATAGTCTGTTAATTCTGATGTTCTTATGGAAATGAGCTCATCGCAATGTTTGGGTTTGCCTAATGGGCGCCTTATTGCCTGTGACCAGGCCAAAGTGTTTGAATAAAACGGATAACAGACCTGGTCACGTTTTCCAAGATATACAAACATGATTACACTGCCCAAGTCAAAGGTGCAAGAGGAAACCATTCAGTGCAGCAATTATCTGTGAACACCATCGTGATTATTGTGACTCTGATGAAGGGACCCAGAGGCAGTTTACGTGGGAAGTGACTTTTTGATTAAGAAGTTCACAAGTATGCTTTGACAGCTTGTCGGTGTTGTCTAAATGATATACAGTACCCCCATAGGGTAACACAGGTTTATAGCAGCATGACCTATTCTGAACTTAGGTCCTTTTAGGCAAGTAAAGGCAATAAGGTCACCGTTTTAACTAGTGGTAACAAGATGCATTTAGGCTATTTGTTTTTACGTCTTCCGTTAAAAAGTGGATCGATGTTCTATGTAGACAATTATTAATGGGTTAGATATAATCAACATCGTATTTAATTATTTAAATGAAAACAAATTCATTCAATAAATACATTTAATATGTTGTTGCATTTCTTTTATTATTATTATTATATTATCCACATTTATTATGTTGTTGAATTTCTTATATTATCCACATTTAATATGTTGTTGCATTTCTTATATTATTACTATGATATTATCCAACTGCTTTTTAAATTCAGAACGTGTATTATAACCACAGGAGAACTTTACTATTAAAAAAAATAAACTAAATTTTGGATACTCACTAAATGGGTTGTTTTCCTCCAGCGAGCCGTCGATTTTCCCACTTGAATGTATTTGCAAATGGTATTTCGTGGCACAGTAAAGCTTCCTGCGTCTCGGTGCTCCTCCGAGGTGCTCGTAGACTCCACCGCGTCCACCAGCATCCCTGCGCGGCCTCGGATCACACGGCTGGCCCCTGGCACAGGACGCCCGTGGAGGGGTATGAGCAAGCCGCGGGGATAGGTAATCCTGCTCGCTTTGGTCCAGGAAACTCAGCAACAACAGAAGCTGAATTATAACCATTGTGGCATGGCGGTGTGTCGTAAGGCTCTGGAGGCAAGAATGGAGAGAGATGGTGTCCGGGGTCCCATTAAAGAATTGGCGCTTGCCTAAGCCGCGGTGCCGGGGAAACGCGCAGACCCTTCCCACGGAACATTGGCAGGGAGGTGTGTTGCTCCTGCCGCGTCTCTATCTGGAGTGACCTGGCAAAGCTGGTGTCATCGATTAGGGCCGGCGAAAGGTGTACGTGGGCACGTCCTGGCGAGAGAGGAGAGCTCTGGGTTCAGCAGAGATACACGGATATAAAGAGCCCTCTAATGACAATAGCCTGAACTCCGACCAGTTGATACAAAGGATAGGGGGAGGCAGTAAGGTATCAGTCCTGTGTGAATCAGGCAGCGTGCGTAAAATTACGCATCATGAAACACATGTGGCTTATTGGGAACACCGCATCACTCACAGAGAGACATGATCTCAGGGCAAAGCTTATTCCCTCTGAACTCCACTTCTGAAATGTCCCAAAGACCAATTATACCTGCATCCTAAATTATACACCGTGCGTATGCTTCAGACATGTGCGTCTGTCCAAAGTGTCCCTTACAACTGTGTTTCACAAACACAGGTGACGGTAGAAGTCCTGGACAAACCCAAACACGTTTGTGTCGTTGTAAAAAAAAAGAAAACAGGGTTATTTGAAACATCTGCAACCGTTTAATAATTTAGATGACCCCCCTAACCAGGCACTCGTACGGATCAAGCCAGTGTTCAGTTTCTGCCTATTACTTCCATATTTGAACAAGCCAGAGTCTACCCTGTCCATCCATACACGTTTTGTCTTGGTGGTTCGACAGATTTGATGTCAAATAACATTTCTAAAACCCATGTGGTTTGTGTAAAATATTTGATTAAACAAAAAAATGTTTTTCCCCTGTTGAACATTTTATTAAACGCAGGTCGTCAGTCGAGTCGTTGAAATATTAATGACAATCAATAATAGGGTGGTCCAAGTATATCAAATGTCTGTCATTCCGATTTATTAATTGTCATTAAGAATTAGTATTAGTATATTACTAGTAGCCATATAATATTATTAGTGAATCATTAGTATAAGTATTAAGTAATTCGAAATTATAAGTTGTCATTAAGTTTTTCACAAACACATTGGTCTATAAGCTTTTGTATTTTCATTGTTGCCTTTACAAAAGCTATACAAGCTTCCATAGCTGAGATCATTTCACAAGCCAGTCCTCGCAATATGTGCCACAGATGGGAAGCATCGCCTATTTCTAACTAACATTTGGGGGGGAGGGTGGCAAGCGACAGAAATACTTGTGGGAATCGACCTTTTGTCCAGTGTGCTATTTCCAATCACAGACCTTCATCCGCACACCTTCAAGTTCCCGCAATCCCGAAAAGCAACCAGTTTAAGGTTCAAATTCGTGCAAAAAAAATTGCGACTTACTTTGCCATATTTAGGAAAAAAGTGAATTCTTCAAGACACGTTTGCGCCAGATTTGATTAAACTGCACAGCCCGATATTTCTATAATACCAACGTTTGAGTCCCCCAGGTCATTTGCAATATCTCCTGCGCAATATGTGCATTCATGTCTCTGAGATGTGCAGTCCTTGAACATTCCCCTCCCAATATTAAGGTGCAGGCGTATTGCAGCGGGGTGGGCGGAAGACTAACACTCAAATGACTAACTGCCCAAATTGCTTCCATATTGCCCGTATTATGGTTGCCATTCTGGTAATTAGCACCATCATCTACAAATCTCTCTGCCCTTTGGCGCAACTCCAGAGCATGCTATCAAGGCCCTGATTCAAAATACCCCAGGGAATGAACTGTTAATTTGTCTTCCCTTCCCATGCATCATTCGGATACCCCTGTCTGTCAACTATATAGTTTGTTTGAATCAATAGAATGGCGCAGATAACAGCAGCCTTTACGCGCACGTTTGCGCATCTTAGACTCCTGAGAGTCAGCCAACCAATGTGTATCATGCGTTGTGCTTGTGACCAATTGTGAGAGGCAGTCTTGATGTGGTTTGATTCTGAAAGAGGGTGGGACTTAAGATGTGGTATGCTCTGTTCCAGAAAGTATTTTAATTATGGCCTATTGCCGCCCACAAAGGATCTCAGTGATAATCAGTACGAACAGTTGTGCAGACAGACAGACACAGACACAGACACACACACACACACACACACACACACACACACACACACACACACACACACACACACACACACACACACACACACACACACACACACACACACACACACACACACACACACACACACACACACACACACACACACACACACACACACACACACACACACACACACACACGATGAGAGGGAAGTCTTGAAATACATTGTGATTATGGAAATATCATATGACATAGTAAATATTAATTTACCATTATATATAAATATTCACCATATGACATAACCCCTCCATACAATGTTTAATAATCCTCACATATCCTAATTATTTTACCAAATTATGTCTAGTAGAGACCTTGTTAGTAGAAACTTTAATGGGATCCGGAGAATAAAAGATTTGGACATTTGCCCTCTCAGACATACCCACCAAGCTGTAAAACATATTTTCATTCTGCTCCATCAACCAGGACAACGCTTCTCCGACTAACAACCGCAGTTAGCTTGTAGGTGCACTGACTCACCTGAAAGAATCAGGAAAGGATGAGCCAATAGATGCTTGTACCGTTCCCCACCTCCACCCATCCGGGGCAATGGATAGTCATTATATGCACATCTCAATTGAGCAGCTCGGTAGTAACTGGCAGTGACACACTTCAGTATGAACATGTTGTATAATGGCATTTCCATACTGTAATATAGTACCTAAGAACGCTGTGCCATCCTGGAGCCTGCTTGACTTCACTTATCTTTTCTAAAACTTTAATGGGCCAGTTTCCAGTGGACAATCAGTTATCCACATTTTAACAAGACTGGGAAAGTTTTCATAGTAAATGTGTCTTGATTACGATATATCACTTTTTGTTTTTGGTAAACAGTTCTGCGCATAAGTACATGTAATACTCATACATGTAATACTCATACATGTAATACTCATACATGTAATACTCATACATGTAATACTCATACATGTAATACTCATACATGTAATACTCATACATGTAATACTCTTACAAGTAATACTCATACAAGTAATAATCATACATGTAATACTCATACATGTACCAATCATACAAGTAATTATCATACATGTAATTATCATACATGTAATACTCATACATGTAATTATCATACATGTAATTATCATACATAAATACAATCATACATGTAATACTCATACATATAATACTCATACATAAATACAATCATACATGTAATACTCATACATGTACAAATCATACATGTGATACTCATACATGTAATTATCATACATGTAATTATCATACATAAATACAATCATACATGTAACAATCACGTGTAATACTGCACCGGACTATGTCAACCAAGTGGTTACTATACATTTGACAAATTAATATAAAGACCAATGATATATAATAGTTCGAGCAACAAATACACAAGATGTTTTTTACGGATGAAAGCAAACATTTCAAAGCTTCTTTTTTAATTGACCCTAAATCCCCCCAAAATGTTTGCACAATAGGGTCTTTTCTGACATTACAAAGGTTAGTAGCTACAAGTTCCTTTTCTTGGCCCCTTGGCAGAAGGAGGTTCCAATAATCCAGACCAAATCAAACTGACCTTTGAACCTTTTTTGCTGTACTTTTTCTCATGGCATGGTTTCTTTAGTGAGCTAGTGATCTGAGGGCCCGGCCAAGGCTGCAGCCACTTTCCCAGACGGGTATGCCTCTCGTCCCCTGACAAATCGCTGCTGAGCCTCTTTTGTCTGCGTTTACTTTGATCTCACCTGCTTGTCAGCGACTTAGAAAGAACTCCCGTACAGTTTGAACGCATTGCAAACAAATTGGCAACTATTCCCCCCCCATACCTTTTTAACCCAAGTTCATTTGAAAAAAATCACCCTAGTTTTGCATCTACATTGAGATTTCTTTTTAGCGATTTTATACAATTTGAGGGAGGAACGTCATTTTTTAACTCCCCATTCAGTATTTTTTAATAGGCTGTGGAAAAAGATTGTGATCTACTTTGAACTTATTTGTTATTTGGATTTTCCCACAAATCTTTTGAAATCTTATATGGATTTTGTAACAATTGTTATTCAGATAGCATATAAATGAGATATTGTCTTAAAGGTGTGGTATAAACAGTCTAATATTTTACAAAGAAACTTTGAATAGAATAAAGAAAGAAAGAATAAACCAATAAAGAATAAACCAAAAGAAAGAATAAAGAATAAACCAAACAATTTTAGTAAAAACTTATCATGGGACGCTGATGTATAAAAACTGTATTGCCTTCAAAACATCAGTGCTATACATTTATCTGTGGATCTCAAAACTCTCCCTCAAGATCAATAATATCTAACAACTACAACTTAAGCTCTGACAACTCTTGGTATATCCATCATTTTGGAGTTCACGTTTAATGGCGAACAAGCGACAACTACGTATTCGTTCATAATGACGAAGAAATATTTTGAAAGTCCCATGTCAGCTCGAACTATACGCACAAACACTGCAGCACTCTAAAAAGCAGTCGGTCCTTTTGAGATGTCTTAACCAATATGGTGTCACGTTCACAGACCTTCTTCTTGTACAGGTTAGCACTGATATACAGCATTGGTTAATGCGAGCACCATATGAGTGCATAGATTACTTCGGTGATACGCAGACTTGTGACACTGTGTATCTTTTGTGACAGCCCGGTACAGTCCAGTGCCTGATTTAAACAACAGTATTTCAATGTGTGTCCTTATCTCTTCTCATTTCTCTCTCACTGTCTCTGTTTCTTTCGATCTCTGTGTGTCTCTCCCTGTCTCCCACCGTTGCTCCCTCCCTCCCTTCTATTCTGCTAGAAACCGGATAGGGTTGTCCTATACTTCGACAGTCCTTTGATTCCTACCTGCAGGTCTCAAATACCTTTCGGCGGGGCAGCGGAGTACACTGCACCTTCCAACAGTGAAATGATTGTGACGGCCTGTAACCCTATAAGCCATCAATGGCTGTCAGACGCCTAACAGTCACAGGCAGGGTTTAGCCAACAAGTTGCCGGGGTTTAACCTCCATTAGCACATTTTACTGTCACACGTTGATACCGAGTGAACCGAGACACATACGATAAAATAGCTATAAACTCTCCAGAAGGCATCCATTGGTTGGTTGCTGCTGCTTCATTTCCAGTGGGAAGATGAGAACCAGGCTTCGGAAAACAGACCGACGTCTGTAATGAGAAAGGCCCGTGTCGCGCACACCCACAACTGGTCGCTTCCTTGAAACCCACTGATTTAGCAATACCAGGCTCATAACAAACATTCTATCTAATGATAGTTTTTAGTTCATCTGTCAAACAGCCCTCCTCTCACCGGTTCTGGAGGAGTATCCTCTGGTTCCCACCCCTGGCACCCCGCTATGTGGTCGGACTTGTCATCAGGCCCGGGAGGTAGGCCGCGCTGTCGCCTCGTCGCAGCGGGACCAATGGGTCCGGGTGACAGTGACGGAGCAGATGTCGGGGAACTCATTTGAACCTCAATGTCCCCTAATTTCCCTTTAATATTAGGCCATTGACACGGGGAATGACGGTCTCCACAGGGGGCCACCGCATAAGAAAGCCGCTTGTTGATAATGTAAAAGACGGATGGGAGAGGAGTGTCTTCAGTATGGGGCTCCTGTGTCTCCCCTTTCAGAGCTCCACGGTGACATTTATATGGACCCTTGCTGGAGGTTGAGTCTGAGTTTCTTTTGTCCCCCTATGAGGGGCAAATTAGAAACAGGAAAAGTCAGCACACAGGTTGACGCGGCTGTGGACGTGCGCTTTGCGATGGTACAGATGGACACGGTTGGTTATACCTTTTCTGGTTTGTCATTTTGTGTTTTTATCACGTTTTATACATGAAACGTTTTTTATGGGGATTTAAACTGTATATTTGATTGGAGATTGGTATTAGCTTGATTGTAATGATGGATTAAAGGTAATGGTTTGTGTCATTGTTGGTATTTAGATTGTATTTAGAATTGAGGCAGTTGTCCGAGGCTTTCCCCAAGAACCACTTAAAGTATCTTTGACTACATTTTCATACTCCCTCAATTATTTTTATACGGTATTACGGGCCGAAATTTGATCTTTTTGTAATACGTCAAGGTTACTAAAAGCACGAGAATTTGGTTAATCCGTTTCACCCACTAGGTCGACTCAAGTGCGAAGGTGATGGCACCGAACAACTGTTGTTCCGTCATGCCGTTGACCCGTGGACGGCTAAACACTGCAGGTGGTCTGGGTGGGCTGGCATCTGTCAGCATCTGGTTCATCCAAGGAAGAGACCCGGGATAAATTGTGACACAACCCACAGAGGTTCTAACCCTGAAGTGCAGACGTTTGGGATTTGTCTTTCCTGCAGTCAGGGCGTTTCCAGGAATGGGGCTATTTAAACTGGGCCACCTTCCTAGAGTGTTTGTCCTTGCTTGCTCTCCCTCCCTCCCTCTCTCCCTCCTCCCTCCCTCCCTCCCTCTCTCCCTCCTCCCTCCCTCTCTCCCTCCTCCCTCCCTCTCTCCCTCCCTCCCTCCCTCCCTCCCTCCCTCTCCCTCCTCCCTCCCTCTCTCCCTCCTTCCTCCCTCTCTCCCTCCTTCCTTCTCCCTCTCTCTCTCTCGCAGCAAATTGGCTCATTGACAGATGTCTGTCCGGCAGATACTTATCACCACTGGACTGTTTGAGGATGTCTTTCAGTCGACATGGCTGAGCTATGTTAATGTCATTCCTTCTGACGGGTTCTGAGTGAGCCCCTCAAAATGGCACCTTGTGTTTGTGTGTGTATGCGAAGTGGTTCCGCATAATTCATCACCCCGTTGGATACAGCACCGTAGAAGAAGAAGAGAGGGGTGCGTTATTACTTGGCGCTGTTCATCCGAATCGAACAAATGTCACAAACCAGGAACACGTAAAAAAAGCTGATGACTATGTGTAATCACAGTCGGAGTACGCTACGAAGCAGAAAAAGTTTGGCCAACTATACGCGAGCGCGAAATTCCAAATGTTGTGTGGAAAGGACACCGGCCTATAGGGCCCGCAGTCAACCCTCGATACGTGAGTGGTTGTGAAAATGTCTGCCCATAGAGGTGGAATGCCACGTATACTTCACATTGTATGCGCTGCAATTGATGCAAATGGGCCATTATAAAGGACATCATACAACATTGCAATTAGTGCATACACTGAAGCATGCAGTTGGCCCTGGCTTTTGCTCTCTCTCTCCCCCTCTCTCTCGCTCTCTCTCTCTCTCTCTTTCTCTCCCCCTCTCTTAACTCTTGTTTGTGAGGAGAGGATTAGGATTATCGTTATATTCTCTCTTTTCAGTGAAGACTTAGAGCCTTGGCCTCTTAGAATGATTATGGGCTCTTGTCAAAATCAGTGGAATTAGCGTTCCTGAAATAATAATGCACTGACAACATGTATGAATATGTGGCTTATGGCTTTGGTTGCCATGTATAACAATTTATGTGGAACTAAGTTTTTGAATAAATGCAATGCTTATGGCGTGCTTGAAAATGGATTTTGAGATTTTGACGATTATTCAGAAAACATCAACAAAATCAACTCAATATTTTCGATCCGCGGAACCATTTTTCGGGGCAACGCCCACTGGGACGATTAACCATGTCTGAAAAGGGTTACCGGCACCAGGAATCCTTAAAGAGCATATATCGTGTGCGTTCTGCACCAGGTACTGGCGAGGGACAGCCCGGTTGGCTTGGCTCTTTCGTTCATGAATAAAGACGCAATTGTTTGTCGGTCAGACCGAGAACAGGTGTTACAGAGCTGAAGACTGTAAAGATAGAGGCCAGTGGGCCCGCTCTCTGGTTTCAGGTCACAGGGGGACGTCGGGGTGCTATTATGTACCAAGGCGCAGCCTATGACCAGTGGGAGAGTACTGCCTGTCTGAATGAATCCTGGTACATTTGTTGAGGATGCACACATCTAATATAATGCATAAAAGCTGTAGCAGGAAGCGTGCAAATGACAATAGAGGATGAGCTGAAAGCTGACGTATTCCATTTGCATCCTTCTAGATATTTGTCATTGAAAACATGCCATGATTTGTCCCTGAGTGCTGAGGTCGCTTCCAGACTAGCATTGGTTATAATTAATTCATGTATTTCTGGGCTTGGAAGTTATTTTTTAGTTATTTAATGCTCATTTACCAAAAACATTATCTTTCACCTGTAGTGGTATCCAAATGTCTGAGTCATGAAAGGTTGTGGAAAGAATGTTTCGTAAACGGACGGTGGGGTTATGCTGGACTGGGGGCGGCAGTGGCTCAGTGGGTTGAGTCGGTTGTCTATCAATCGAATCAGTTGGTGGTTCGATCCCCAGTTCCTCCTGGTCGAGGTGTCCATGAGCAAGACACCTAACCCCAGCTGCTCCTGGCGAGCCTGCAGTCGCCTTGCATGGTAGACGCGGTCGTCAGTGTATGAATGAGTGAATGAATGGGTGAATGTGACGCAGGATCTGTAAAGCTTTGGATAAAAGCGCTATATAAAAGCGCAGCAGTAATGCTGTAGCAGCAAACCGTATGGGAGACAGTGCCGGCACGTTCCAGACACACTACACAGGATTGTGGTGACAATCGCAGGGAATTGGACGATATTCGCAATAAATATTCCCGACAGTCACACCTGGAAGACTTCAGGGGTGCTCTGTCGAAAATGTGGGCAAATGCTACTTGGAAGGTGGCGTCTCAAGCTATGGAAATCTGCAAAAAATAATATCTGACATCTCAAGCCTTGTTCAATATGTCTCCGAAAATGTTGCGTGGTATGAATAAGTTTTTAGTCTTAATCACACAAGGTCGCCGCAAAAATGACAATCTTCAGCCATTGACTATTGCGCTTCAATGTCATGAGGTGAAGCCATTGGTGCGATTAAATATATATGTGACTGGCAACCTTTTAAAAGACTCACCTCTCTGCTTCGGGTGCCATTTTGACAGTGCAGTCCATTAAAATGCACATTTGCATTGGTGAAGAGATGAACGGGTTAAGTGTTGTAGATGTGAATAGATAGTCAAATAAGACACGTACCAGAACCCAGTTTCCTACACGGTCACAGACAACGCGTGGTTGTTTCAATGGCCCAGTTGATCCTTGAGAAAATCAATACAGCCGTATCAATTCACAAATGCTGTCAGTCATTGTATATCAGCCATTCAATTCTGCTGCTTATTCATGAGTCACAGTGGACGCATCATTTCTGAATGAACAGTTCTGTTCTCAAACCATGATAGTGATTTCTAGTGATTCCTAGTGATTCCTAGTGATTTCTAGTGATTTCTAGTGATTTCTCAATGGCAAAATCACACCACGTAACTCCGATGCCTAACGGCGAGCAATTAAAATCTCAGACGACGGGTTATTTTTAGAGCTCCTCTATCCCAAATCCAGACAAGCATATCGAACTCGGCAGGAACACTGCTCTCAGACAGACGTGAGTTGATGGGATTGGGGTGCCAGAACAAGACGGTGGGATTGGTTAATGGAAAGCAGAGCTCTGCACAATAAACCATATGTTCCAGTGAGTATGTTCAACGTTATAATGCCTCTCATACATCAATAAAGCCCTCAGACTTCCTGTTTGAACATTCAATGGAAATGTGCATATTGTGTTTGATGCCTGCACGAAGACAGCACAGGCAAGACACATTGATCCGTGGGTCGTGTCCTCTGTTACTCACCATGTTTCGGATGTAACCGCCGGTTATTTCCTATTGGGATGTCGAGAGGTTAACCAGACGTCACCATCAAAAGGGCAGTTTGGCACCCGGAACCCTCCTGAAAGCGCTTAACGTTCCGGGGTGGTCTGGAGAAACAACGTCATCATCCAAAGCTACGCGGCTAACCATTTTACCGCACACTTATTTCAACACACAGTCTTGGCAGCTTAATTAAACAGGGAACCCTCCGTTGGGTAATGACACGGAAACTAAATATTTTATCATGATCCATTTGGCAACAGTCGTGAGTTGGGATGTGAACGCCAAAGCACACGATCCCTTGGATTTGCTCAGCGTATTCCCCTTCTAAGCCCTGGTTAGATTTAAGGCGACATGTTGGCCTGCTTCCACGGCGGTTCTACATGAAGCTGAATAGTTCTCCCGGAGGGCGAAAGCTGGAACTTTAAGATTTTCAGACTCAGGTTCGTATAGTTTCGGATATTCACTAATGGCTGCAGGAATGACTAGTTTAACGTACGCATTGACATGACTGGTGTCTTTATTATGAAAACGATGGCTTGAATTTAAATGGGCAGGACGTCTTCCACTGACTGTGAATAACATTTGCCAAGCGATAACCTGTCAACTGAGCTAAGTAGGCTATGAGCCTGGCTCCTCTCTAGGTTTCTTCCTAAATCTGACTTTCAGGGAGTTTTTCCTAGCCGCCGTGTGTCAACTTGTTCAACTTGTTGATGTTTGCTCTGTCGGATTCAGGCTGGTGATTGTAAAAGCACTTTGTGACAACTTTTGTTGTAAAAAGGGCTTTATAAATAAATTTGATTGATGAGAAGTATGGACTTTGTCTAAGTTGGTTTTTGTCAATCTCCAACACAAGGGCACAAGGACAGAATGTTTGTCAGGCGAAAGGGTAGGTAGCTCAGTGGAAGCAGAAGGAACGATGTCCCTCCCCTCAGAAACCCAATAGGACCCAGGGGACAGGGCTCTCCTTTCCGGGGCAGATCTGCACCACAGTGCCGGAGCCATTAGCAGCGTAATATTTGTGAATTACCTTTCTAGCCATTTGTTGTCCCTTTGTTGTGACACCTACTTAAAATATCAAAGCAGCAGAAAGCTGAATGAAACATTTGAAAAGTGAGTAATTCAAGGTTTTATGTGTCAACGCAGAGTCCTCTGTTAGTCTCTCTCCTCTCACTCTCCACAGAGTTTTATGCAGGTAACCCTGGATAAAAAAAGAGGGGAGGAGGGGGTGGCTTTGGGTGGGACATCAATGGCTGACGTGGTTGGAGGCCGAACAAAAAGAAAAACTATGTAGAAGAGGAAAAAAAGGCCAACGGACAGAAGGAATGAAGCCGGAGAGATACTACAGGGTTTCTTCTACTCCCTGCTCCGGACAACCATTGGGATATCATCTGTGTTGCTTGGATTGGCCAGCCATTTCCGTTTCAACTGACCCGACGGGGGAGCTTCAGTAGAGTGGCGGGGGGTGGAGTATGGACGTTGCCAGGCTGACTCTAGTTTCAAAGTGTGCGGGAGTGTGTGCAGTCTACAAATTAATTTCCCTCCCCGAAGGCAAGCGGAACCCCTTTAGACACCACAACTCTGAAGAAAGAGCAAGACATCCCCCAGCTTCCCTCAAATGGTTCCCCTTTCCTGCTGCACACACACACAAACAATTACATCAGGGCTGGAGGGGGAGGGATCTGTTTATGACCATGTTGGGTTGGATGGGGGCACTGCCTTTCAAAAGTATTGGGTCACTTGGAAATGTGAAAGGCAAAATGACATGAAATGGATCAGAAGTACAGTGTAGACATTGATAATGTTGTAAATGACTGTTAGAGCAGGAACCTGTGGCGTTCCCGGGATAAGATCCTCCTCTGTGCCGTGTCTGTGGTCTTTTGCCCATCTAATCTTTTAGTTTTGTTGGCCAGTCTGAGATATTTTTCTGTTTCTTTGCAACTCTGCCTAAAAGACCAGCATCCCGGAGTCGCCACTTCACTGTTTACGTTGAGACTGGGGTTTTGCAGGTACAAATGAATAAAGCTGCCAGTTGAAGACCTGTGAGAGGTTTGTGTCTCAAACTGGACAATATTTTGTTATTCCCCTCTTGCTCACTTCCACTCTCTTCTTTCTATTCTTAGGTTAGATTCAGTTTTCACTGTTCTGTGAAGGGAGTAGTGCACATTGATGTACAAAATCTACTGGCATCTTCTCACCTGAAATAGCCTTCATTTCTCAGAACAAGAATATAATGACGAGTTTCTGAAGAAGCTTCTTGGTTTCAGGCCATTTTGAGGGTTGTTTCAAACCAACAATTGCAGATACTCCAGACACTGAATTAGTACAAAGACGGACAGTTGTATTACTTCTTTAATCATAACAACTGTTTTCAGCAGTGCTAACGTAATCAAAAAGGGATTTATTTGATCAATGAAACTTTTAATGATTTAATGATTAACTTGGATTAGCAAACACAACGTGCCATTGAAACAAAGAACTGATGGTTGCTGATAATGGGCATCTGTATGCCTATGTAGATATTCCATTACAATCTGCCATTTCCAGCTACAATGTATTTCTGATCAATATGATGTTTCATTAATGTACAAAAATGTCTAAGTTACCCCTAACTTTTTAATTGTGTTGTTCTTATAGAGCAACAAAGTTTTTGATAATTTTTTGATCAGAGCATATTCTACTATAAAAAGTTAGAGGCAGACAAAGGTGTATTCTACTGTAAATAGTTAAAGGAAGACATGGGCATATTCTACTGTAAATGGTTAGAGGCAGATGGAGGCGTGTTCTACTGTAAATGGTTAGAGGCAGATGGAGGCGTATTCTACTGTAAATGGTTAGAGGCAGATGGAGGCGTATTCTACTGTAAATGGTTAGAGGCAGATGGAGGCGTATTCTACTGTAAATGGTTAGAGGCAGATGGAGGCGTGTTCTACTGTAAATAGTTAGAGGCAGATGGAGGCGTATTCTACTGTAAATGGTTAGAGGCAGATGGAGGCGTATTCTACTGTAAATGGTTAGAGGCAGATGGAGGCGTATTCTACTGTAAATGGTTAGAGGCAGATGGAGGCGTATTCTACTGTAAATGGTTAGAGGCAGATGGAGGCGTATTCTACTGTAAATGGTTAGAGGCAGATGGAGGCGTATTCTACTGTAAATGGTTAGAGGCAGATGGAGGCGTATTCTACTGTAAATGGTTAAAGGAAGACATGGGGCATATTCTACTGTAAATGGTTAGAGGCAGATGGAGGCGTATTCTACTGTAAATGGTTAGAGGCAGATGGAGGCGTGTTCTACTGTAAATGGTTAGAGGCAGATGGAGGCGTATTCTACTGTAAATGGTTAGAGGCAGATGGAGGCGTATTCTACTGTAAATGGTTAGAGGCAGATGGAGGCGTATTCTACTGTAAATGGTTAGAGGCAGATGGAGGCGTATTCTACTGTAAATGGTTAGAGGCAGATGGAGGCGTATTCTACTGTAAATGGTTAGAGGCAGATGGAGGCGTATTCTACTGTAAATGGTTAGAGGCAGATGGAGGCGTATTCTACTGTAAATGGTTAGGCAGAGGCAGTAAATGGAGAGGGCGTATTCTACTGTAAATGGTTAGAGGCAGATGGAGGCGTATTCTACTGTAAATGGTTAGAGGCAGATGGA
This sequence comes from Dallia pectoralis, assembly GCA_029465975.1. Taxonomy (NCBI): domain Eukaryota; kingdom Metazoa; phylum Chordata; class Actinopteri; order Esociformes; family Umbridae; genus Dallia; species Dallia pectoralis. The sequence continues at coordinate 2,885,077 of CM055762.1, read as the reverse complement.
GGCGTATTCTACTGTAAATGGTTAGAGGCAGATGGAGGCGTATTCTACTGAAATGGTTAGAGGCAGATGGAGGCGTATTCTACTGTAAATGGTTAGAGGCAGATGGAGGCGTGTTCTACTGAAATAATTAGAGGCAGATGGAGGCGTATTCTACTGTAAATGGTTAGAGGCAGATGGAGGCGTATTCTACTGAAATGGTTAGAGGCAGATGAAGGCGTATTCTACTGTAAATGGTTAGAGGCAGATGGAGGCGTGTTCTACTGAAATGGTTAGAGGCAGATGGAGGCGTGTTCTACTGAAATGGTTAGAGGCAGATGGAGGCGTATTCTACTGAAATGGTTAGAGGCAGATGGAGGCGTGTTCTACTGAAATGGTTAGAGGCAGATGGAGGCGTATTCTACTGTAAATGGTTAGAGGCAGATGGAGGCGTATTCTACTGAAATGGTTAGAGGCAGATGGAGGCGTATTCTACTGTAAATGGTTAGAGGCAGATGGAGGCGTGTTCTACTGAAATGGTTAGAGGCAGATGGAGGCGTGTTCTACTGAAATGGTTAGAGGCAGATGGAGGCGTATTCTACTGAAATGGTTAGAGGCAGATGGAGGCGTATTCTACTGAAATGGTTAGAGGCAGATGGAGGCGTGTTCTACTGAAATGGTTAGAGGCAGATGGAGGCGTGTTCTACTGTAAATGGTTAGAGGCAGATGGAGGCGTGTTCTACTGAAATGGTTAGAGGCAGATGGAGGCGTGTTCTACTGTAAATGGTTAGAGGCAGATGGAGGCGTGTTCTACTGTAAATGGTTAGAGGCAGATGGAGGTGTGTTCTACTGTAAATGGTTAGAGGCAGGAGGAGGCGTATTCTATTTTTAAGAGTTAGAGGCAGACAGGGGCATATTCTACTGTAAATTGTTAGAGGCCATGGGAGGATGTTTTACTACAGTAGAGTCTGATAGAAGCAGATTTTACAATAGCACCAGATTGTACTGTAAACACGCACTGTTTTTCTGGACCTGCTGCTGTTGTACTGTGGCACCTTGAAGAGAAGTAATCTCTGACGTCGGCCGATCCCCTTTGTGGCAACAGTTTGTTTGGAGTCTGCTGCCTGTTGGTCTTTTGATGTGGTCACGGGCGCACTGTAAGAATGTCTGTTCTGATGTCTGGAACATGACCTTACTCTTTACATGTATTTGGGTGTGTACGTGTGATGTCTGTTTGTGTTTTCGTCCTCAACGATTTCCTGTGGAAGTTCAACCCCATTAGGTCCCTGTCCCCCGGATAAAGAACACTATTATTGGATACTCTACGGTAAAGTGATTCGTAGGGATGGACTTTACGATGCGAGCACTGTCAGCCCCGGACTGTAAACAGACTGATGTATCTGGTCTGTTCTTCCGGTAGGCGTCTGTGGCCCGGCCGTTTAGTCGATGTCAGTTGACGCGACTGTGCTCTGCTACGGATTAGAGGAAACAGGCTAAATATAATGGAATTAACTTCAGTAAGCAGGGTGTTTGGCACCTCATCCCCACGATTGTAGATAACCTTTAATCTGTTGCTTGTCGTCACCCACATGCTGCGCCACGGATTCAAAGTGACTCTAGCTAATAGATCTTTGCCTTTAGCGTCGTCGAGGTTAGTGATCATCAAAATAGGGGCAGAATAAATGGCTCGCTAAAATGCATTTCAAACGTCCGTATACGTCACGAGGAAATAGAACATTCTGGAGTTAATATGCTTTTTACAAATATATTGTATGTGTATTTTCTTCTCATTGAGGCGGGGCAATGACTCCGGGGACTGTTTGAAGTTAACTTTTGTGTGTGCGTGTGTGTGTTGTTTCGTCTGCGCACGAGGAGTGAAGAGACATCCACTGCAAAGAGCAGGTGTGGCTTTTGAACGTAGCCACGGTATGGCAGGTTCCCTTTGCTCTCGGTCGTCTGATTCTTGTTTTGATCAAAAGAAGAAAAGCCTTCTTGTCGAGGTCTTTCATCTCCAAGAGACAGCCTCTCCCTCTCCCTCTACCTTTTGTTAGTCTGTTGTTCTCTGGGCCGTAGCTTTGTGGTTTACAGCAGGTGTTACTATTTTAAGTTTGGTCTGGCGCTAGCAGTCGTCCCATATGCCGCACAACAGCGATGTTTTATTTTTATTTTTGCTTTTTTTTCAGAGGATGTGAAGTTTGGATTTAAAGGTGTCCTCCCACAGGCTTACTCACTCGTTTATTAATGGGTGGCCCTGATACAATTTCCAATATTCACGACTAGTGTGGCATCTGCTATTATTGATCTCTGTTGCAGTGTGGCTTTTACGTGGCTACACTTAAGAGGTTCAAACAGCAGGAATGTGTAGAGGTCAGAGGTCACGCCACCTCATCACAGTGAATATTGAACAAATTGGCCCGATGGTGGTATTTACTAGGTCTTTGAAATGGCAAAGTGAAATATTACACTCACTAGCGCATTGACCTACAAACACAGTGCGTGTGCCCGTTTGTCTTCTTCCTTCACAGGTTTTGGTTTTATTGCATGATATGACTCCACAGCCTGGCCTGACTGAATTTCAGGCAGTAGCTTACAACTAGCTACTGTATTTAATATATTGACTATATAACAACTGGATAATGTTTTGTCCACATTATGACGGTAACATAATTTCTTTGTCATGGCAGCCAAATGGGTGGACCAACAACCCAGTGCCAATAAACCCCAATACACCCAAATACACCCCAATACACCCAAATACACCCACTATACACTACTATTGTCTTCTGAGTATCTGCAAAATTACTAAAATGCCAAGAAATATGTTTGTTATATACATTATAATGAAATAGTATTTTCTGACATAATCCACTGCATATATTATTCTTAATACTATTTTTAGCGGTGCAGTCTCAGTCTCCGGGTGTAGACATCAACAGTCCTTATCGGGTCCAGACTGTAGTGAATAGGATTCAGGGATGGGATTTTCCCTTCATCAGGAGAGAATTGGCTGTTACTGTCTGTGCTGAGTCATGCTTCTGGTCCACGCTAATGAGCTTCACCGTTTTTTTGAGATAAACATTCCTGCAGCAGTCGTGAACATTTCCCAGGACGGACTAATTGCCAATCGTGTGTGTATATTGTTAGTCCTTCGACCTTTGTGCGCTTTCATTGTTTTTCGATATTCCACATTGACCCGGACCTTCCAATTGTTTTGTATTGGAGATGAGTATGGGTCTTTAGCAATTGTTCTTTTTTTTTGCTTCTATATTTGTTTTAGAAGAAACTGAAAAGTTTGGTAAAAACAGCAATACGCCAACCCTTGCTGGGACACTCTACAACAAATGATTTGGTCATGTAAAAGGGTAAAATAAGTAAGTAGTAAGTGAACTTCCAAAGTGCAGCTAATATTTTTTTTTCCGGCTTTGCATTCCAGCACTCACGATTTGAAAAGCTTGAATGACTATGGGGGCTAAAGGGGTGTGGCAGCTTTAACTTTAGAGTATTGTACAATGAACATTATGGAAATTACAGCATGTTTCATACATAGTCTAAATGAATGACGACATTATAGTCCAGCCTGTTGCTTGTGCCTCACAAATGAAGTACCAGAAAAGTGACAATGCAATTCAAGCTGGCCATCACAAGGCAGACACTTCAGAATAAAAGACAAAATGGTACATTAAAAGAAGAAAGCACAGGTTACGTCAGCACTGGCACATTTCCTGCTAGACCAAGGAAGTCCTTTACAGTGTTCGGCCAATGAATGCTCACCATTATTAAGAACAAATACGTGTGTAATATTAAGACCACTCCTCAGGAGGTACGCATGGATGTGTCAGCTACTACCATTCGAATACCTCACCAGACAAACTGAAGGGGCTCGAATAGTAGTTCATCTAAATCACAGGATGCCATTGCAGTAAGAGAGACAACAGAGTTCTGAGGAAAGCTGTTGTAGACAGTACAGTACAAATATTGTATTGTAGAGTATTGGCAAGAAAATGTTGTGAAAAAAGGAACTTTCTTACTGGACTACAGATCCGACTGACTAATCATGTTTTTTTTAGTTCACTGTAGCTATTCTAGTGCTAGTGAGTTGTTTGGGTTGTTTGGGAGCTTTATGGGTCAGTTTTAGTGTACACTGGTAACTTCTGCTGTAGATCCACTATGCCAACTATCGGGTGCTGATGGAGTCTTGAATGAATGGTCTTTGGGGGCCAAACATTACTCAGTCGCTCAATCAACGAGTCACTTCAGCAGATTCAGTTAGAAGGGGAACGAATCACCTCACGTGGCACTCTCAATAGGAACATTTGCTGATTGCATTTATGGCAAACACACTCTTGAAAAAGCAAAGTAATCTTTATAACAACTTGTCTACATTGCCGGGTCTGTGGTTGGAATGTATGTTTTTTGTCTTCACTGTACTGTACATTCCCAGAGCGGGGCGGAGGAGCCTCCTTCACCTCAGCTCCGACCTGAGGAGAGACCCCTGAAATTAGGGGTTAATACGGTAATCACTGGGAGTTGTAATGTATAAGTCAACTTGTTCACTCTCCTCAGGACACACAGCTTCTGGCTGGGCAGTCGGAGAGATTAGTTCCAGGTCGAGAGCCAGGCCTGATCGGCCGGTGCGTAGCCACAGAGCCAGGACCGGCCGATAACCTAAAATGCATCGAAACGGCGTCATGTTAGTAGAGGAGTGGCAGAGGGAGTTTTGGCCATAATCTGCCCATGGCACGAACACCAACCACTCCGCTGACCGGTTCTGGTAGTAAGACTGTGCATCCTCACATTCATGGCCAATTAGGCCACCAGTAGTTAATGTTGAAACAGCACACTGCCCAACCAATGCTGGGGTGACTGGAGATGGTAGACGTATATGCCCAGCATATGAGGAGGTTTGGGACATCTAACGGCAGATAGCGACGCCCCGCGGGCCACTGAGGTGGAGATGCCTCTCTGGGTAATGAACACTCAATGTCTGCGACCACCACCCCTAACGCTGGTGCCTTAGGCCTAATGACCCATCCATAAAGTTCCCAGATGTGCCTGAATCCACGAGCGCCTTACACTGGGAGACAGTGGGGAAGTTGTAAAGGTGACATGAATGGTGAAAGCTGAAACAGAGGGCTCTGAGCGTGTGTGGCGCTTCCCTAACTGGGACGACACACTAGTGCCCTGCCTTCCGCCTACTGCCCCAGGAGACACCTGACGAGTGGGTGGCAGAGCGCCCCTCTTCTGCTACAAAAAGTGTAGCATAAGAGGGCCTGGAGCAGCCGGTACCATGGCTTTCCCCAGGGAGGCGAGCGTGGTGGAGTGCTTCTGGATGGGTTCCGCATCTCCTGCTGGCTCCCTCATATGTAATCTCTTCATGAGGAGTTGGTGTAGCTCAATGGTAGCGTACATGCTTTCAATGTATGATGTCCTAGGTTCAATTAGCAGCTTCCACCCAGGTCGCCGTTGCAACTGAGAATTTGTTCTCCATCGACCTACCTGGTTCAATAAAGGTTCAATAAAAATGAAGTGTGATATTCTGTCACGGGCTAGATACGGACAATAAAATGCGCCGGTCAGGAGAAGCTGCGTAAATGGTTTCTTTATTCTTGTACTGTTGGAAACAAAGAAGAAAAAGAGTGTCTCCGCTCATACAACAAAACGTATAATAGAATATAGTCAACAGCTCTGCGTACTTTGAACAGAGAGACCATATATACAGCCCCTAATGAGGTAATGCACACCAGGTGTGCGCAGTGACAAGACAATTGGAGTGATGACAGGAGGGGTGGAGTGGCTAGAATGCTGGTGACGACGAACACCGAAGCCCGCTTATAGATGGAGAGAGTGCAGCTTTGGGTGGAGTCGTAACACTTGGTGTATTTTGAGATTTTCAACAACAATGTTAGGAATCGCTTGTGTTCTTCCCTTCAGTCAACAAACCAATACTGGCCTTAAATATTTACCCATATTGTGTGTTAATCATTTTAATTTGGCCATTTATTTCGAACAACGGCCGTATTTCAAGAGCAGCTCATATATTTTCTGGTGTTTTGGTGTGGGGGTAATAAATGGAGTCAATCCCCTCACATTGAAGAGGTATTTGACGTTTTTTGTGTTATGTTAAATATTTTTTTGCCAACCCGTGAACAGAAATGTATTTAAGTGCTTGGGAGGTAAGACCCATCAGCAGGATGATATGATAGAAACCCGGACAGGTAAAGTCAGGTTGAAGAAGAGTGTCCACCAACTCAACCGCTAATTGGAGTTACATTTCTTGAAGGCAGAAAAAGGCAGACAATTAAGACTGAATATAGAGGGCAGGCTTGCATTTGAAAGTAGCCGTTTGGCCAAGGTTAGCGCTTATTAACCTTCCCCTGCACCCTAACATTAACCCTAACCCTTGTCAAATTTTAACCGTCACCCAAACCATTTTAGAATTAATCTAAACTTCGTCGAAGAGCAAACTCTGCCCTCTCCTATGAAAAGAAGGTAATCCCAACCGACAGTTTCTGATTGGCCATAACACATTGCTCTCTTTGTCCTCCGCTACTTGTGACTCGTAAAACGTTTGATAATCTTAATCCTACCTCATCCCAACACAAAAGATGTTGCCCTGTCAGACATCGAGGGCACTCTCAGGCGGCACTCCTCAATGCATCCACTCAGGCCAGACAGGATGAGCAGAGGGTCCTGCCGGCCGTGTTGAGGCACTGTGTAATGTGATATCAGACAAGTTCTGGCCTGGCCCTGGACCCCGGCCAGCCTACTGAGGGTAAGAGTTTGGCCTGCTGTCACAGCCAGATCGCTGCTTTAGTCACAAGGCTCCGATCCAAAAACGGACAGATCCTTCTAGTTGCCTGTCCTGTTGCAAAACATTTTTACAGAGACAATGTCTGGCAGCAGGGTGGTGAGGAAGTGTAATACGTCAGCTTTCCTCGATTTGACAGCCGTTATTAGACAGTAAACATATGGATTTTACTTTGTTTGCTGTCTTCGGTAGTTATATGACTGAAATAGACAACGTTATACCAAAATGTTATTTTCTCCAAATATCTGTATGTCTTCTATTATCTGTATGTCTCCTATTATCTGTATGTCTCCTATTATCTGTATGTCTCCTACTCTCTGTATGTCTTCTATTATCTGTATGTCTCCTATTATCTGTATGTCTCCTATTATCTGTATGTCTCCTACTCTCTGTATGTCTCCTATTATCTGTATGTCTCCTATTATCTGTATGTCTCCTATTATCTGTATGTCTTCTATTATCTGTATGTCTCCTACTACATGTATGTCTCCTATTATCTGTATGTCTCCTATTATCTGTATGTCTCCTACTACATGTATGTCTCCTATTATCTGTATGTCTCCTACTACCTGTATGTCTCCTACTACCTGTATGTCTCCTATTATCTGTATGTCTCCTATTATCTGTATGTCTCCTACTCTCTGTATGTCTCCTATTATCTGTATGTCTCCTATTATCTGTATGTCTCCTATTATCTGTATGTCTCCTACTACCTGTATGTCTCCTACTACCTGTATGTCTCCTATTATCTGTATGTCTCCTATTATCTGTATGTCTCCTACTCTCTGTATGTCTCCTATTATCTGTATGTCTCCTATTATCTGTATGTCTCCTATTATCTGTATGTCTCCTATTATCTGTATGTCTCCTACTACATGTATGTCTCCTATTATCTGTATGTCTCCTATTATCTGTACATCTCCTATTATCTGTACGTCTCCTATTATCTGTATGTCTCCTATTATCTGTATGTCTCCTATTATCTGTATGTCTCCTATTATCTGTATGTCTCCTATTATCTGTATGTCTCCTACTACATGTATGTCTCCTATTATCTGTATGTCTCCTACTACATGTATGTCTCCTATTATCTGTATGTCTCCTACTACCTGTATGTCTCCTACTACCTGTATGTCTCCTATTATCTGTATGTCTCCTATTATCTGTATGTCTCCTATTATCTGTATGTCTCCTATTATCTGTATGTCTCCTACTACATGTATGTCTGCTATTATTTGTATGTCTCATACTATCTGTATCTTGGTTGTTAGTGAGTAATAGGTCCAGAGAAGTTTTATAATTATTTTAAGCCTTCAAAAATATAGAACTAAATGCACTTTATATGCAAATATCCTAGTTTCTGCAACCATGTGTATTTAACACTTCATGGTTTCGTCCATTCCCCAGGAATGTATCCAGGAATTTATGAATTAATTTATCACATTCCCTCCTAAGAAGGTGCTGCCTTTATTCCATCCTCTCAGACTTTGGGGTCATTTGTCCACAAATGTGTTGCTTGACCGAAAACTCCTCTTCCTCCCAGTGTTTCGGTCACCTATTTACCGTGGCAAAAACTGACATGGCTCTTTGAAAGTGAGGGATTCAGGATCTTTGTATAAACGTCTACAGAGAACAGGTACACAAAGGAACAAAAGCCTCCAACATGGGGAGTACTCCATCACTGGGACACTGTGTTATCTCACACAGAGAAAGACTAGAAAGGCACAGAGTGGGGCAGAGTGGGGCAGCCTTCAGTGACATGCCCTTAGCTGCTCTGCTGCTCAGCTCTCGCTGTTGAGGTGAGGTAAAGACAGACAAATGTCGATGGAAAAGACAACTGAATGGATACCTTCTGTAATGGACTGTGTCTGCTATAGATAAACGTTTGATGACCATTCAAATAGGCGGTAACTGAGAACTGATTGTGTTTAATATTCTGTTGAAGTAATCAAGTCATTGTCTCATACAGTGGCATTTGGGTATGGCATTTAAAAACGCCGTGACAACCTGCCTAATATGATGTTGGTGTGTCGCCGTGTGTTGCCAAAACTGAGACGACCTGCCGAGGCGTGGACTCTGCCAAACCTTACAAAAAAGGTGTCTTGTGGTGTCTGGCACTAAGACATCAGCAGCAGGTCCTTCAAGTCCTGTCAGTTGAGCGGTGGAGCCGCCGTGGATCGGACTTGTTGGCCCATCACGTCCCGCAAATGCTGAATCGGATCGCAACACCTTGATTTCTTCATTATGTTCCTCTAACAATTCCCGAGCAATGTGGGCAGCTGGTAGTGTGTATAATCTTGCTGAACACGGCCACTGCCCTCAGAGTGTACCATTGAATGGGTGTAATGGGTGCATACATGTATAGGTGGGTGGCACGTGTGTTAAATTCATGTCCACATGAATTCCCAGCAGAACATTGCCCAGAGCATTCCAATCCCCCAGCGGCTTGCATGTCTCCCAGGATGCATCCTGGTTCTATCACTTCCGGCGCACGCGAACACGGCTGTCTATGCGGTATAAAGAAAACGGGACTCTGACGCTTGCGTGCCTGTTGTGGGTGCTTTCGGCGGTGGACACGGGTCATCACGGGCCCTCTAACCGTTTTGTGGCTGTGCACTGCTTTTCTAAATCATGTCTAATCAATTGAATTTGCAACAGATGGACTCATCAAGGTCAAGAGACATTTCAACGATGATCAACAAAGGATCTGCATCTGTGCCCAATTTGGAGTGTCATGACAACGGGTCTGAATAATCGTGTACATGGGCTTTTTCATTTTTGTGTCCGAAATTTTTATAAAAATGTGTTTGCACTTTGTCGATTTGGGGTATTGTGTGTAGATATACTCTTAATATGAAAATATATAATAAAACAAAAAATATAGTATTTGTCCGCAATGTGTTCTTCCATTTACCATGGCGATTCTACAATGGCCAATGGAAGACACACCTTGTAAATGACAACCGTCGTCTGGTCACTGTGACAGACCTCGAACCAGCAGAGTTGTGTTCCATCCGGCCCCTGGCTTCAGTGGGATCCATGAATCCCAATTCTTTGGCCTGGCGATAAGCGCTCCGCTGCTTCACGGTGCAAAAATTGGGTGGCATGCGTCTATTTAGCCTTAAAGCGCATAGACGTATGTAACTAAACCTCATCAACAAGTGAACAATTAAGGCAGTTTCACTAGAACATTTAAATACCCCCCTCATGTTGCACTCCCCTGTGACATCCTTAGAAGATTGCAGCCTCAGAAAACAATGCAGTATCCCGCTGGAATCGCTGGCCTCTGATCTCAGCTACGCCACATTTGAGCTGGCAGCGCTGCCAAAACCCAAACGCGTAGTTGACAACTTGCAAAGAGCTGGATCCTCAGGCCATTCGCCACAATCCTGAAATGTGCTTGGCAACAGCGTGTGCAATTATATCTGACGCTCTGAAATGCTGTCGAGATAGGGAACATGGAGGGGGGGGGGATCCCATGTCCAGTTGGTGTGCACAAATGTCAACGTCCTCCCCAGGTCTTGTACAGTGTATCAAGTAATCAGCTAATGCTCTCTGTAATGTTCCACAGAACTACTCGGTGGATGCGGCCAAAACTGTTGACATCTGTGAAACGAAAGCCTGGAAAAAAGCATCCTTGATTTACAAAACATGTTTTTTACACGCAGTACACTAGTCAACAGTATCTCACAGTACCCCCCAACCCTCCCCCCCACCTCCACCACACCACCAGCGCAGTTATCCGGCCTTAACTTTTGTGAAGAGAGATCATTTGCAGGAAGGCAGGCTGGTATCACGTTGCAATTTTTTTGCGGCTCGCTTTTGATGTCGCTACGTTACAGTTTTAGCACAGAGCAAGAACTAAGTAACAGTAACCAGCCCGGCCTGGGAACGCTTTGCAGCCCAAGACCGCAAAAAACACCTTCAGGAACAATCAATGGGCTGGCATTCTGTACACAGGCCGAGAAACAAAAACATGCTTCTCTATTCACGGCTATTCAATGGTTCTTAATCAGTAGGCCATGCTAACATTAGATTTGCCACAATTATATAATAATAATATAGTTCTCTAAGAAAAGTTGATTTAATTATTGATTATATATGTTTTGTAGTATATTGATTTGGCAATGCAGAGTACAGTTACTGAGCGCAAGAATTTCCAAGACAAATCCGGACATCTTTTTGTATCATCGGTTTGGTCAGACGTTCCTGGCACATTTCCTAGCAGGAACGCTTTAAAGAGAGGCTCTAGCTACTACTCACTATGATGATTTGGTGCAGCTTTATAGATTGCCTATTTAAGTATGTTTACGTCACATGAGATTGGTTTGTGTGTTTGCGAGTGAGAGAGACAGAAAGAGAGAGAGTGTGTGATGTTGCGAACGGTTGAACATTTGAGCTGGCGTGTGTCTTGTTTCAGTTATCAATCAGCGGGGAATGCATTGAGGCTTAAAGGAACGAACATGCCACCTCTCCCCCTCCCCCACTCCATCCTCTCCCCCACCTCCCCCACCCACCCCATCCTCTCCCACCCCATCCTCTCCCCCTCTCCCACCCCATCCTCTCCCCCACCACCCCGTCCTCTCCGCACCCACCCTGTCTTCTCCCCCACCCACCCCATCCTCTCCCACACCACCCCGTCATCTCCCCACCCCATCCTCTCCCCCTCTCTCCCCCTCTCCCCCACCCACCCCATCCTCTCCCCCTCTCTCCCCCACCCACCCCATCCTCTCCCCCCCACCACCACCACCCTCTCCCCCACCCACCCCATCCTCTCCCCCACCACCCCATCCTCTCCCCCTCTCCCCCACCCACCCCATCCTCTCCCACACCACCCCCGTCATCTCCCCACCCCATCCTCTCCCCCTCTCTCCCCCTCTCCCCCACCCACCCCATCCTCTCCCCCTCTCCCACCCCATCCTCTCCCCCTCTCTCCCCCTCTCCCCCACCCACCCCATCCTCTCCCCCTCTCCCACCCCATCCTCTCCCCCACCACCACCACCCTCTCCCCCACCCACCCCGTCCTCTCCGCACCCACCCCATCCTCTCCCACACCACCCCCGTCCTCTCCCCACCCACTCTCCTCGTCGTGTCATCAGTCTTGTCCTACAAGATGCCTCACACCTGGCTGGCATGGGAGAGTGACCACGTCAGCCCCACGACAGGGTCCTCACTCCGCATCAATGGGACAATGGAGGCGGTGGGTGGGAGTTTGGGGGGCAACAAAAGTAGGAAATTCCAGACATAGCTTCCCATTTCCATGCACTAGCGGAGAAACGAGTGTGTCGCTTTTTGGCACCAGGCCAGGTATCTCATCTCCTTTTATCTGCATTCAAAGGTAGACCTATACTTACTATTCATCAAAGGAGTTGAGATGCGACCACCTGTAACTCGATGCCGTTTTTCCCAACTTCCATTGTCTGGAGTGGAAAGACCTGGTGGGTTTGTTCAGGCCGTGTTTAGAGCTTAATAATAAATGCCGACAGAGGCCATATTACGCAGCGTGAAATGCAGAGACATTGAAACATGAACGTGACAAACGTGGAGATTGATTTAACTGCTTCAAACTTTTTCTTGATTCAATCTTTCAATTCACATGTTGCTTTGTTCAATTTTATGAACGAACATAGATCATAGTATAACATTTTAGGACATAACATTTTATAACATAATGTTTTTTTAAAACATATTAAAAACAATAATAAACCAGTCGCCTTACCATCCTGCCAGTTAAAATGCTGAAAATTAGCCTGGATAAATAATTCCAGTACCCAAACTAATGCTATGAATGCAAGGACTGACCAACCATTATATAAAAACAATTGTTGTAAGCATGATTGAAGGCGATATATGGTTTCTTACATCGTCTGGAGTAAAACCAGCTTGTGATATTGGTGTTGACGGTGTACGACAGTTGAGCAAAACTCCTGAGGCATTTTCAACATATTCTCTTACAATCAATTATAATTTCTACAGTTCTCGGTCAGAAATGTGTATTTTTAAACGAAGCCGTATGGCTTTAAACGGGAGATGTGGCTGTGGTTATTAAATGCAGAATGGCATTTGTATGTGCGTCTGTTTTTGTGACTGATGTACGCTCAGCACTCTTTTGATGTGCACAGCCACAGTGCAGGCCTCCTCGTCATTAGAGAAAGCTGCCAAACTGATGGGCACGCGTCGGTTAGCATGTAGCTATTATAAGAATCTACAATGTGTTATTCTGTCAACCCCAGCATTTTGATATCCTGGTATATGAAAGAACATGCATCATGTAGCCACCTGAAATCTGCCATGACATACTCTCTATATGAGTGTACTTCTATATGTAGAAGAATATATAGTACTCTCTATATGAGTGTACTTCTATATATAGAAGAATATATAGTACTCTCTATATGAGTGTACTTCTATATATAGAAGAATATATAGTACTCTCTATATGAGTGTACTTCTATATATAGAAGAATATATAGTACTCTCTATATGAGTGTACTTCTATATATAGAAGAATATATAGTACTCTCTATATGAGTGTACTTCTATATATAGAAGATTATATAGTACTCTCTATATGAGTGTACTTCTATATATAGAAGAATATATAGTACTCTCTATATGAGTGTACTTCTATATATAGAAGAATATATAGTATACTCTCTATATGAGTGTACTTCTATATATAGAAGATTATATAGTACTCTCTATATGAGTGTACTTCTATATATAGAAGAATATATAGTACTCTCTATATGAGTGTACTTCTATATATAGAAGAATATATAGTACTCTCTATATGAGTGTACTTCTATATATAGAAGATTATATAGTACTCTCTATATGAGTGTACTTCTATATATAGAAGAATATATAGTACTCTCTATATGAGTGTACTTCTATATATAGAAGATTATATAGTACTCTCTATATGAGTGTACTTCTATATATAGAAGAATATATAGTACTCTCTATATGAGTGTACTTCTATATATAGAAGATTATATAGTACTCTCTATATGAGTGTACTTCTATATATAGAAGATTATATAGTACTCTCTAAATGAGTGTACTTCTATATATAGAAGAATATATAGTACTCTCTATATGAGTGTACTTCTATATATAGAAGATTATATAGTACTCTCTAAATGAGTGTACTTCTATATATGAGAGTACTCTGTATATGAGTGTGCATCATTTGAATTTACTTGATAATTTGTCGCTAAGTACCGTTGGGTATTTGTGTCCTGAGACTTGTGGGCGCTAAATACGATGTTTCAATGGCGTGAAAACGATCCGTGTCAAACGTCATCACAGTGAACGTTAACATTATGTTCAGGAGATTTCTTAAGCTACGCTCGTCGCAGAATCAGTTCTGGGTCAAATTCCGGCGTGGCAAGGAAATGTTTCTCGTCCCGTGGTGTTTTCCCACGCCGAGCCACTGATGTGGTGGAAACCCCAAATGGGGAACTCTGAGATCGTATGGCCCTCGTTACAGGAGCCCTGATAAGACCAATTATGTTCTTACACCCTAATCCTTCATTTGCTTTTGTATCATTGCCATGGAAACATGCCAGACACTTTGAGTGAAGTGTTGACTGTTTTAAAAAGTTGGAGCCGGTCAATTCGCACCATGGATGGATCTAATTTCTTGCCTGGCAGCTGCTGATTGTGGTACCCGATGACTGGTGTATGGCTGCATGATCACTGTTCTCGTAATAACAGAAGCTCCAACGGTAAAAAATAGTGCCTCATTTACGTGCAAAGTTTGTTACAAATATTATTGTTTTTACAGATATCTAGATTTAGATCTACGCATGCGGATAAAGCGCAGTGACTTGAGTGTATAAGCAAAAAGCCCAAATGATTAAAAAAAGTAGTCAACCATGTGGTCCATGAGAGAACAGGGCTTTTGTGTTCTGCCCAGATCATTCTAGCTGCCATTGTTGCGAAGTTCAATTGAATTTGCCCGACTATAGTGTACCTGTTTTGCCGAGAATTACAATTGTATTGTTGTATTTTGTAAGGGGCGGCTGCTGAGAAATAATTTCGTATGTTTCCTGTACAGCAAAACGAACAATGTAGATTGAATAGGATTGGCATCAGTCCAAGCGTATTCCTGCTAAAACAAAAGCTTTGTATTCTGAGAGAGTTGTAGATTCTAGCTCAGGGTTAAATGTTTAATGAATGTTATGAATACATGACGGGTGATATTCTAAATTAATGTTATACAACCAGTAATTACATTCTAAATACTTCTGCATCCGACTTTGTCATTGAGAAGAAATGGTCATTATAAACTTCCAGCCCTATTTATATGCATTGACTTTCCAGACATCCATTGTGGCCGAAGTATAGGAGATATCTGAACGTTTCTACACTACAAATTTTGTATGTCGTGTTGCCAGATTTGCGTCAGAGATCGTTTTTTTACAGTGGAAATGTCTGTAAGTGGAAATGTCGTGGTAACATGGGAATGAATGAGCCATGACATTGGATGATTTGTTCTGTACGTTCGTCAGGCTCAATCAACAGAATCGCAATTTTTGTTGATGGTGAGCAACTAAAAACATGTAAAAAACTTTTCCTCTTTCTTCATTTGAAAGAAATCTATCATAGACATTTTAGAGCCAAAACATTATGACCACTCCCAGTGAGGAATGTGTCACAACACAGAGTGCATCGCAACCAGCTGCTTATGGGTCTCTAAATGACCCAGTTTTCAATCTGATTGAGCATCTGTGGGATGTGCTGAACCAACAGGTCTGAACCACAGCTGCTTTACCACACAACTAGTGAGACTTGAAGGATCTATTGCTAATGTATTGGTACCAGATACCACAGGACACATTCAGGGTTCTACTGCTAATGTCTTGGTACCAAGTCAAGTCATTTTTATTTATAAAGCACATTTAAAAACAGCAGTTGCTGAACAAAGTGCTGAACACAGGTAAACACACATATAACAAAACAATATTGGACAAGACGAAACTATACATTTAGACACAAGTATCCTTAAACTGACTCAAATGCCAGAGAATTTCGGTTTATTTGTATGTCAAATTTAAGTGCAGAATCAAATATGACACCTAAATTTCTTGCAGAATGGTGTACATTCGTAATTAGGGGCCCAAGATTTACAGCTAGTTCCTTAGTGGATTTTGGAGTGCCAAACAATAAGACTTCAGTCTTGCTGTCAAGATACCACAGGACACATTCAGGATCTACTGCTAATGTCTTGGTACCAGATACCACAGGGACACATTCAGGATCTATTGCTAATGTCTTGGTACCAGATACCACAGATTACCTTTAGGGGTCAACTGCTAATGTTTTGGTACCAGATACCACAGGACACATTCAGGGGTCAACTGCTAATGTTTTGGTACCAGATACCACAGGACACATTCAGGGATCTGCTACTAATGTCTTGGTACCAGATACCACAGGACACATTCAGGGATCAACTGCTAATGTTTTGGTACCAGATACCACAGGACACATTCAGGGATCAACTGCTAATGTTTTTGTACCAGATACCACAGGACACATTCAGGGATCTGCTGCTAATGTCTTGGTACCAGATACCACAGGACACATTGAGGGATCTGCTGCTTATGTCTTGGTACCAGATACCACAGGAACCATTCAGGGATCTGCTGCTAATGTCTTGGTACCAGATACCACAGGAACCATTCAGGGATCTGCTGCTAATGTCTTGGTACCAGATACCACAGGACACATTCAGGGGTCTTGTAGAGTTCATGCCTTAGCGGGGCAGCGTTTTTTTGGCATGTAAAAAAACAACAGCATAGTAGGGACTAGTTGGTCATAATGTTTTGGCGTATCAGTGTAGTATTCAGAAACAGAGTTTACTGACACTTCTGCCCACTTAGCATTCGTATGTCCTTTTTTCTAGAACTCGGGAAACCAAAACTGTAGTTTGTGGTAAGAAATGGCACTGTAGCAACATATATTTTGTTATTGAACTCAGCATTTCACATTCCAAGTCTGTTGGACAAAGTCGCTGCATTGCGATTAGACCAGGAAATATCTGCCTGCCCACTCTCCAGGTGAACCAAGGTGACAGAGCAGTATAGAACCATATAGACCAGAGAGTCAGTAACATACAAGTCTATATGTGAACCAAGGTGACAGAGCAGTATAGAACCATATAGACCAGAGAGTCAGTAACATACAAGTCTATATGTGAACCAAGGTGATAGAGCAGTATAGAGCCATATAGACCAGAGAGTCAGTCACATACAAGTCTATATGTGAACCAAGGTGATAGAGCAGTATAGAGCCATATAGACCAGAGAGTCAGTCACATACAAGTCTATATGTGAACCAAGGTGATAGAGCAGTATAGAGCCATATAGACCAGAGAGTCAGTAACATACAAGTCTATATGTGAACCAAGGTGATAGAGCAGTATAGAGCCATATAGACCAGAGAGTCAGTAACATACAAGTCTATATGTGAACCAAGGTGACAGAGCAGTATAGAACCATATAGACCAGAGAGTCAGTAACATACAAGTCTATATGTGAACCAAGGTGATAGAGCAGTATAGAGCCATATAGACCAGAGAGTCAGTCACATACAAGTCTATATGTGAACCAAGGTGATAGAGCAGTATAGAGCCATATAGACCAGAGAGTCAGTCACATACAAGTCTATATGTGAACCAAGGTGATAGAGCAGTATAGAGCCATATAGACCAGAGAGTCAGTCACATACAAGTCTATATGTGAACCAAGGTGATAGAGCAGTATAGAGCCATATAGACCAGAGAGTCAGTCACATACAAGTCTATATGTGAACCAAGGTGATAGAGCAGTATAGAGCCATATAGACCAGAGAGTCAGTCACATACAAGTCTATATGTGAACCAAGGTGATAGAGCAGTATAGAGCCATATAGACCAGAGAGTCAGTAACATACAAGTCTATATGTGAACCAAGGTGATAGAGCAGTATAGAGCCATATAGACCAGAGAGTCAGTCACATACAAGTCTATATGTGAACCCAGGTGATAGAGCAGTATAGAGCCATATAGACCAGAGAGTCAGTCACATACAAGTCTATATGTGAACCAAGGTGATAGAGCAGTATAGAGCCAGATAGACCAGAGAGTCAGTCACATACAAGTCTATATGTGAACCAAGGTGATAGAGCAGTATAGAGCCAGATAGACCAGAGAGTCAGTCACATACAAGTCTATATGTGAACCAAGGTGATAGAGCAGTATAGAGCCATATAGACCAGAGAGTCAGTAACATACAAGTCTATATGTGAACCAAGGTGATAGAGCAGTATAGAGCCAGATAGACCAGAGAGTCAGTCACATACAAGTCTATATGTGAACCAAGGTGATAGAGCAGTATAGAACCAGATAGACCAGAGAGTCAGTCACATACAAGTCTATATGTGAACCCAGTTGGTAATGAGGTGGCAAATTGCTGTCCTAAAGAGGCTTCCCGTGGAGATCTCCCTGTCAATGAAAGTATTAGAGTCCTAGCCCTGAGGGGTATGACCAGGGGAGGGGGAGGGGTCCCACACCCACCCCAACTCCCTGCTAACTGTAAACACTTTATTGATCAGCCACGGCAGGTTTTCACAGACTTGCTAGTTCCCCAAAGCTTTTGAACACTTGGGTTTATCCTCTTTATGGGGACGACCACGGAGAGCGGCTGGGTTTTCTCCACATTTAAACACAGAAAGTTGCAGGATCAAATCCCTAATATGGCAAGGTGAAAAATGTTTTGTTCTGTCCCCGAGCACGACAATTAACCATAATTGCTTCCACCTTGTTGCTGAAAATCTTTGAGGTGGTTGCCGTTTCGCAGGCTACAGGCGTACACCGACGTCTTTCTTGAGCACCTGGTACATTGTGTGCCCGTTAACGAGTCAGTTTAACGACGAGCTGAACATCCAGTCGTGAGAGGACGCGCTGTAGGAACCGTGCTGAGACGAGACCGTGACGTGTTCTCTGTGTGCTGAATTCTCACGGGCCAAATGAAGCTTTCAGCGTGTGATTTAAGTGTTACTGAGACAGTGTTGTCTTTTTCACTCAGTCGCTGTAATTAGAACCAGAGTGATTGAACAACTGGGACGTTTTGAACATAATTCACTGTTTTTTATTGATAGTTTACATGGCTCTTTTACCAATTGTCAAATTAACTTAGGGAATTAGGTCTTAGGTGCAGTAGGACAACCTAAATCTGTTTGACAGATCATGTCCGCGAGACTTAGCCGGTGAATGCGCTGCCTCCAGCTTAATGTGGCCGCGCTAAAACAAGTGAAAATCAAATTAGCATTGAGTGACAAAAGTAAACAGACACAGAAAATAGCGTGTATGTGGCGTTAAGACGAAGAACAGGTCATGACTCTACTCGGTTAAATGACAAGCTTTCTCATGGGAAAAGTAACACTTCTTGTCGCCATAAAAGACAAGCAAGCCAGAACAGTAACAAGCGCAGCCGCTCTTTCCTGTTTGATGTGTGAACATGTTATCTGGTCTCTTGGATTTTATTTGCATTTTCCATTCAGAGCATAAACGCGATCATTCGAGTGGGCCGCTCTGTCTTCGGCAGGACACAAAAGTATTTCACTAATTGCTGCCACATTAAATAAGCGGACACATCCTAAATGAGAGCCTTTCAAACTGCTGATGAAAAAAGCTTTGCTTAAGGCTGGCAACTTTTTTTTGGTCATTTCCCATCAAAGATTAAGTTTCTGGTTCGAGGGGGTGGTTATCACACAGGAAAGACCTCTTCACAGATTAGTTCTGCACTGACGGCCGTTCGCTATTTGATTAGGGAGCCGCCAATTCAGTGGCTGCCTCCTGTTATTGTCTTCTTGCGACGAGCAGGAACAGTGGACTGCAACGGGGGTGGGGGGGGTGGACACAAAAGCCAGGGCCGAGGATCCTGTGTGTGTTTTCAAAGTGTAACTCCTCTCCTTGCCGTCACGCCCGGGTGATATGAGTGGCTCAGGGCTGGCCTGCACCACACAGAGCGAGGGAAAAAGCTGTCAATTCAGAGGCTGTTCAAAGGTGCATCACTTTTGTCCAAATAGGGCCTGAAAGTCACAGCCCATATACTCCTCAAAGATGCTGTGAGTTAAATAGCCTTTTGACCAACTTTGGATCGAATGTGATTTGTTTCTCCCCCTCCCCTTTCGTAGGCCCATGCATTCCTCTGTTCTAATTGTGCTGTCTTTGTTGAGCGGCTAGCCTTAGTTTTGCTTTGGGGTGGGCGGGCGGGAGTGTGTTACTATCTTGGTGAGGGTAAGAGTTGTGATCTGAACCCTCAGTCGCTCGTTGGATCTTGTCAAGGTCGCGACCTGTTAGTATTCAGTGATAGCCGCCGCTTGCCGCGCCACCTTCGTCAATGTCAGTGGGTCAGGCAGACACTTTGAAAGCGACCGGATAAACATATCTGGTGAACAGAGAATCCAATCCATCAGCGCAGCTTACGTTATTATATCGGTGGACCGTGTAGCGTTGTCAATCGAGCACATGTAAGTAAGCTGTTGGTTGGACTAGCCGCAGGAGGGAGGGGTACATTTTCCCACAACCCACCACTGTCATGTTCTTTAGAAACATCAGTTGTTGACCGAGCGCGTTTTAAGTTACCTTGCTGACTTTACGTGTTGCCAAATGTCTCATGGGAGACTTGGACACGCTGTCCAAAGGGGACCATGTCGATTAGTTCCAGGGATTTTTCGGGGCCACCTCCGTTGAGGTTCTGAGCTTTGCAGACGGCTAGAGCTGTAGGCATTCTTTTTCTCACAGCCCCCTCTAAATTTAAACGCCGTAAACAGTAGAAATCCCAGCGATGTCCACCCATGATGAAATCTGTGACTACTTTTATGAGCAACAGTTCAATAAGTAGGAATATGACATTAACGGCCCTCTTCTCGGAAATCCGAATGCCAGTGCCACCGTCTCGGACTATAATCAATCTTTCTCATTCACGGAGACTCCTAGAATGTCGGCCACATACTTGAACTCAAATGCCAGCTCCAGAGGTCCCTTAGCTAAGAAAATATCTGAAGACACATTAGGTTCCCTCTGTAAAACTGAAAACCAGCCAGTGTTCTGCTCTGCTGCAAGACAAGACCGAAAGCATGCTGTCAGTGTTAAAATAACTTGTGAACTGGCATTTCTATAAATACTCCATTTACCACCAGGGAAGACAAAGTTATCTCCGTCTGGCTTTGAGGGGACAAGAGGCTGGTCCTTGACCTGGTTGGTCAATGTAGATAAGACTGACCAGAAGTTTGACAGGTAAATCTAGAGCCTTGGACTATATCAGATGGAGACTAGTAAAGAACTTGGTTACTAAGGTTACGAATGATAAGTTCGATGATTTGTCTCCTGATTTTACCAGGCCAGTTCGCAAAGAACACGTTCGGATTTCCAACAATGAGAGTGATTAGGATTAATGCCTTGCTTATGAAGAGAAGGACAGATATGTCTCCTTGCCAACTCAGGGATTCCCCACAACTACGGATTCAAGTCTTAAACTAAAAAAACAAATATTAAAAGGAGAGATTAAAGAAATGGCTCCGGCAGAACAATCCAAGCAATAAATTACTTTTGTGATACAGCAACATGCTTCAAATTAAATTAATTAGTTAAGTCATATGAACTAATATCATATCCAACTTCATCCCAGAAATAAGCATCTATGATCACATTTTGATGTTGCCGTACATACGAAATTCAATTTTCACCGGTTTTAAATTATATCAAATATTAGCCCAACATCAACGTTAAAATGACGTGGTGCGCTTTCTGGCGAGTTATCGTAGATAAAGTGTTGTCACACGGTAGTCAGAGCATTTCTAATTGTGGCAGAGTTCCATCTGATAACAGTGAAAGTACAATCATATGAAAGTGAGTTGTAGGTGTTCTCTCAGGCATTCCATTAGAGGGGCCTATTGGTGGAGGCAGGGAGTTATTCTGTCCATAGTCTACCCGTTAGTATTCCCTCACCAGAGTTGAGGACAGGGGCCTGCGGGGAAAATTATCACAAATCCCCTAACACTAACAGCACAGCTGGCAAGGGACAGACAGTCTATGAAAGGCAGGTTCACCTCAGCTATAACAATTGTTCCCTTTCACCCACCTCCCAAGTTTCCCATTCAGTTGAACAGGAGAGCCGGACTGAGGGAGTAGCGGATTATAGGTCACACAGGAGAAGCATTAACTCCCTGTGAGCTTAAGACTAGCCGGCCGCAGGGCCGCTATAGGTGATGTCGAACAGCCAGGTCAACGCATTGGTCTACGTTTGGGGAACCGCGTTAGTGAGGTCGGACAATGTTTTCCCCTGGTGTCGGCTCGCCCGCTACCCCTGTCTACATGATAAAGTGTAATCAGAATGTGTGACGAGGATTTCTCTAATGAGGGCAGAGACTGGCTGGCCCTGTCGTAGGCCTCCTCTGTGGCAGAGACACGAACGGGGGTCGCGAGGGGCGGGAGGTAAGGATTAGAGGACCCTCAATGGGTTAAAGGTTCGACCTCGGACGACATCGGAGTTGAAGGATCCCTCAGTGCCGATAATTTGTCTAGAATAACTGTCGTGAACCGCTCGACTTAAAAAAAGGGGGGAAAAGCTTTAGGTGAACCTCACTTTGCTGTAGGTCGATCATGAATGAGCACTTGAGCGTGTTTTAAGGGCCCTCGCTGTCAGAATGGAATTTGAAGTGACCATGGAACAGTGGTGCTGCCATTCAGGGGCTCCCTATTTATACAGAGAAGAGGGATATTTATACATTGTCATCTATAGCGCACCATTTTTCTGTCTTTAAATGTTTTAGAAAACCGGATTATTGTGTTTCTTCTTTTGGTTGAGGAATATGCTTTCTCCAGGCAATTATAAAATATTCCATGTACGCACAATAATCTGTATGAATTTGCTCATGTACCAATGCTGCTATAATTAATTAAATAATCTACATTTGGAAAGGGTTAAAAACGAAAGCAACTGTACAGTATTTAGTCTCTAAGATATTTTTCAAATTGCAATTTCCGGTAACCCATAAATTTGACTATATTTTGCTATTGATACAATGCTTTTTTGGCTGATAAATTAATAATTTTCATAACCAATTAATAACATAATCTTCTAAAAGAATAGTCAGTTACCGTGTATTTAAAAACAAAACAATACTGACATCTGGTGGAGGTAAGTCTACATAGTGTCAAGAAATGTCAGAGCACACTTTTTCATTTAAACGAAACAATTCAGGCAAACACACTTATACTGTCAAACAGTTACATTTTATTACTGTAGATTCATGTGTTTACAAGAACTACAAACAAATCTCACAAATGATTTATAACGCATAAACAATGGCTGCTTGTTGACATACGTTTGTTGTCACTGTTCATATCCAGATGATGTACACATTCCATCCACAGACCCTCAGCCTAACCTGGCCAGCACATGCTCATAAAACATCTATTAAACTGGAGAAATTAAGCCTGTCACTGTGGTTTGTTTCAACTGGGACCGCATTTAATTGACTAACACAAAAGTATATTTGTATTAAATCTATTGAATTACTAAACAGGCAGGTGTTGTGAAACAACTAGGAATATATGGGCTAGGGTTCAGGCCAAATGTGTTATGCTATGTATAAAAATGCACCTTCAACAGTCTTACATCATTCTTTGATGCATTAAGATGCCCGTATTTTTTCTCTCACTCTATTAGAGTTTACTTCTACTGGCAAGGCAATCTATTCACTGTGTTGTCTGAACTGCCACCACAAAGTTATCGGCTTTTCATAAAGAAGCTTAGCGATATATTCAGACAATCAGGGATATTGCTTTTTTATTTTATGTCAACATATCATCTATTGTTATGTGCTGTGCACACCGCTTTTTTGCAGTAGATATACACAATCCGGATGAAAAAGCTGCAAAGTTGGCATGCTGTTTCGAAAAACCAATTACAGACATGTGCACATCATCTTTTTGGCCTTCATCTGTGTTTTTTTTTTTAATACAGTACATTGCCCTCACAATGTGCCCCGATGCCCCCCCCACCCCCACCCCACCATCCACGGTTGTCAGGAGACTATGTGAGTTTGAACAGGTGCAGAAGGAAATCAATAGCTGATTCACTCTCACTGAGAGATTGTCTGCTGGTCCCCCCATGACACCGAACGACGTGCATCCGCTCCACAACTCAGAGAGAGCGCCGGATGGAACCAGCCCGTTTGGGTTTGATTCGGCTGTCGCCGCAGTGCCGTTCACCTCTGAATAAGGAGCCTTGAAACGCAACACCTTGTCATAATGTCCTGGTTTGTAGACGCCATTTGCTACCATGATGGTATCACGCCCCCTTGTGTTTAGTGTCATGGGGCAGTCTTTACATATTGCCTTTTTTAAGCATTCCCGTTTGGCTACTAGAAGACAACCATTAGTAAATGTATCCTGCAGGATTAGAGGGGTGTTGTATTGAAATTACAGCAGTAAATCCTGACTGACGTTTACAAATGGCAACATGTGGTTGCCGTTACTTTTCAGAGATTGTACGGATGTCACTCTCTGGATGAAAGTTCTACTGTCAGCGACATTCTGCAGATAAGCTAAAGATAGCCTGCTTATAGACTATAATGATATTAGCCTGTGAAGCATATGATTTTACATGTGTTGCGTTTGTTGTACAATGTACGTTACCCAATCACCGATAGAGGGGGAATCTTTTGAATATTTCTGAAAGTCGGAAGACAACTTGAGCTCAATCTAGTCGTTTTATTAGGCCGATAAAGAGTGCAAATAATCCAAATACTCGCTTTTAGTTTTAATTTTTTGTGTCGACAAGGTGGATGCACGTCTGGCACGCACATTGTGTAACTCAGATGGAAGGTTTTACCTTTGATCTGCTGAACAACATTTGGGCCCTCAATCATTTCCCCCACGCTTTTTTTGTCTGAATTTTGTGCTCAGGCAATTTGCACAGCTGTGTCCCGTTGGAAAAGGGCCAAGCAAAGCGCAGGACTTGGGTACAGACATCAGTGAACCCTCACATGGGAGGGAAGCTGTCAATGTGATACAACACAGAACGCTGGCAGTGAAGAATCCGGTCGCACTCACACTGCAGGAACCTTTAGTTCATAAAATATAATCACTAACCGCATACACACGGCAGACAGTTAAGAAAAAAACCATTTCAGCTTCTGGCCAGGTTAGGCTGCACTGTTAATGATAAATCCTGTATGATAACAGTTTGGCCGAACGTATGTTTTCGAGGAAATGTGCCGCACTTCAAGCGCTGTGGGTCAGGACTAGATTTCTCTATAACCCCTGCCTCCCAAACACACACACACCCCTATAACCCTAGCACGACCCCACCAACGCTGCTCCCTACAAAGAATTGCGCCACTCATGTGACACGTGACAGCCGGTTGTCACACAACAGTGTCCCCAGCACTTTCATCCTTTCATCATTCACGTTGAGGATCAATCGGCACAATCTCCACAGCTGTGCTAACACTGGAGCAGCAGGAACGCCATGACCTTGGGAAATAAACGTGTCATCGAGTTCAATGATACAATACCCTATCGTCAATGACAGGGGAATGGAAATAAATATGAACAGTGCAATCGGAAAGTATTCACAGCCCCTCACTTTTTCCAAATGTTTCCCAAAAAGTAAAAAAAAATATTAAATACCACATTTACATAAGTATTCGGACCTCTTCACTCGGTACTGTGTAGAAGATTCTTTGAAAGTGATTACAGCCATGAGTGATTACAAGCTTGGCATGTCTTTATTTTGGGACTGCCTCTTATTCTTCTCTTCATATCCTGTCAGATGGGTAATATCAGTGACAAGACATTTTCACATCTCTCCAGAGATGCTTGATCGGGTTCAGGTCCCGGCTCTGGCTGGGCCACTAAAGAGCATTCGCAGACCGCAGCCACTCTTGCGTTGTCTTGGCTCCCAAAAGCATTAACTTATGCTAACAAGACCACGATTCACATCACTGATGGTGTTGTCCAGGTGATTAACATTTTCTGGTTTCCTCCAGACGTGCAGCTAGGTAGGCATTAAAAAAAAAAGTTCCATCTTGCTTTTATCAGACCAGAAAATCTATTTTATTTTCTGTATGTGGAGCGAACCCAAAAGACACTGTAGGCAGGTAAAAGGTGAACCAAAGGTTTATTTAGAAAGTACAATGGAATGTTGGAGCAGGTGAGGATGGTGGGTGGCGTCACAAATTATGAAGGTGAGTAACAGAGAACGACGATGACGGGTAACAGACTGACCCATAAAATTACCAAACCGGTAATTGGTATTCAGAGATTACAGAGGTCGACATATGAAAAAGGCCCCTCCCTTATAGGATGTCTCAGGGAACCGTGATGACCAACACCATCAGGAGGAGACAAACTATGGAGTTAAATTTGTCTCAAAAAGAACAAACAAAATTATTACTATTGCAACCAAAAAATATGTATTGCAAACAAAACATCCTCGAAAAGGTATCGAGATCCGCAAGAAATCAAAACGTTTTAAATGCAAAGACAAATGTATTGCAGTTTTTTTCTATCTCTGCTTACGTTGCCATGGTTTTTGCTCTCGGTCTTTTCTGCAGTTGCGAGTTCAGGTTTTTGCTCTCGGTTTCTTTTTTTGCAGTTGCGAATTTTAGACACAATTGTAACGTGTGGGCGGGGTTTAGATGACTTCCAAGAAGACGGGTCTCCATTGGTCAGCCGGATTTCGAGCAGTAGATTGCATTCTTTGAATTTCTTTCGTCTATGTCACGATGGCAGACATACTGTATAAATGTAAAATGTCTAGGAACAAAACCCAATCCACCTGAGGCTGCAAAAAGCCACGTTCCGGCTGCCCAGCCATCGTGACAATGCAATCTACTGCTCGAAATCCGGCTGACCAATGGAGACCAGTCTCCTTGGAAGTCATCTAAACCCCGCCCACACGTTACAATTGTGTCAAAAATTCGCAACTGCAAACAAACACCGAGAGCAAAAACCATGGCAACGTAAGCAGAGATAGAAAAAAAACTGCAATACATTTGTCCTTGCATTTAAAACGTTTTGATTTCCTCGTGGATGTTTTGCATTCAATATTTATTTTTTTGTTTTCAATACATATTTTTTGGTTGCAATAGTAATAATTTTGTTTGTTCTTTTTGAGACAAATGTAACTCCATAACAAATACACACAACAGAAACAGGACTATTGGGGTTTATGGAGGTTCCGTGACAAGTAGTTCTTTCTAGTCACTTTACTATAAAGGCCTGATTGGTGGAGTGATGCAAAGATGGCTGCCCTTCTGGAAGATTTCCTCTTTTCTGGAGACTGGCCATCTGGTCCTTGGTCACCTCCTTGACCAAGGCCCTTCTTCCCCATTTGATCAGTTAGGCAAGGGGGTCAGCTCCTGAAAAAACCTTTGGATTTTCCCATCTAATTCCAGTTAAGTTCGTGCTGTGCCTTGAAACAATCCTGTCTCCGGGCTCTGTGGACAATTCATTTGGCCTCATGCCAAGTATTGTCAACGGAAGGACCTTAGCTGGACTGGTGTGTAACCTTCCCAAATCATGTCCAATCAAATGAATATACAGTACTATATGTGGATTATAATCAAACTGTATAAACATCTCTAGGACGAAAACATAAAATGGCAGCAGGATTCAGTGTCAAATGTCATAGCAAAAGGGTAGGAAATCTTATGTAAATGTAATTTTTCTGTTATAAATAAAAAAAATGAAAAAACTGTGTTGGCTTTGTCATTATGGGGTGTAGTGTATAGATTGAGGAAGACACTAGAATCGAATCCATTTAAAGATAAGTTTGAAGCATAACAAAATGTGGTAGAGGTCAAAGGGTTAGGGTTGGACAAACATATAGATACAGTAGATTTATAGTTAGATGTTTGTATGGTAAAATATTTGTAATCCAACACAAATCTCAATTTGCTTTACAGTGTATTTGGATAATTGCACTGTACACCGACTAAACAGACGTGACCCAACTAACTGATGGGCTTTCAATTTTTAGAAGTGCTAGAAGTCAACATGGCATTGATGGTTTCATTAATCCCAGACATAATCAATGAACCCTTGTTAACGCTGTCATTTTAGCACATATTTCTTTGTAATTCATTTCCTGGCCTTCACCCAGACATTTTGAAAGATCTTTTTAGAAGATCTCCTCGCACCTTGTTAATGGACTCCATCATCCATCTCCTCCTTCCTCAGTCAGCTCTATCACCTCCACCCTTCATAATTATAAATCCAACTCCAGCTAAAAATGTACAAGTGCATCTCCAGAAATCAGGTCAGCAGGAATACCTCCAGCAAACCCCAACCGCAATGAAAGTCACCGCCACTGCAATTGACACAGTACGCCAGTGTGACACACAGCTGAATACCGCCTCCTGCCGGTTAAACAAGAGAAGCACAGGGTTACATTCCACGGTTGGACCATCACTAGAATGTTCATGTTCATAGTCGTCAGCTCCGTCAACACAGTCCAACCATCACTTGAACGATCATAGTCTATGGATGATCATCATAAAAAATGACTACCCATTCATAGCTGGTCAGCTATGCTACCAGCTATGAATGGGCATGAGCATTTAGCACTACGCTACCAGCTATGAATGGGCATGAGCATTTAGCACTACGCTACCAGCTATGAATGGGCATGAGCATTTAGCATTACGCTACCAGCTATGAATGGGCATGAGCATTTAGCACTACGCTACCAGCTATAAATGGGCATGAGCATTTAGCACTACGCTACCAGCTATGAATGGGCATGAGCAATTAACACTACACTACCAGCTATGAATGGAGATGAGGATTTAGCACTACACTACAAGCTCATACAAGAACAGTAGCATTCTACCTGGCAAGTAAATAATAATCAGCAAAAACAGAGGTCTGATTAGAAATAACTTCTGGGCTTGTTAAAACACTTGAGTCTGATGTCTTTGTGCAGATGCTGTTTTTGTCTGACAACAGATTATTGGAATCTGCATAAAACTATGGCGTTATATTTGTGACACATTCCTGAGCGCGTAATTGTAAGTTTTGAGCACAGAGTACTATATTGTGCACGCTCAAGTCTTGATAGACGCTCGCTCAACTTGCAGGTGCGCGCTCAAAAACTCGTTCTCTGCGCACAAGTCATGTCCTCCGC
Source organism: Dallia pectoralis (assembly GCA_029465975.1). Taxonomy (NCBI): domain Eukaryota; kingdom Metazoa; phylum Chordata; class Actinopteri; order Esociformes; family Umbridae; genus Dallia; species Dallia pectoralis. The sequence continues at coordinate 2,856,100 of CM055762.1, read as the reverse complement.
GCGCTCAACCTCATCACTCTGTGCGCGCTCAAGTCTTGAGACACACGCTCGCTCAACTTCAACAGAGTGTTACAAATGTGCCACAAAACCAACCAATCAGAGGATTCAACAAGGTCAATTGTGATTGGCTGTTGTTCTCCAATTGAATCGATAGTAGAACTACAGCATCCAGGTGGCTGAAAAAAAATAAGTGACCACAGCGAGTTGTTCAACTACTGCAGGGGCCAACCAGCCAGAGACTAAGAGACACATTATTTACTGTGTTACCGCAAAGAGCCACGTCATACACATGGGCAAAAATAAAATGATGTAAATAAAAGCTTAAAAACTATTTCAAAAAACATTACGGCATCTGGTGGTGAGAATCGAACTACTGCTCCAAATAGGAATATATTTCAGTTTGTTGTTACGTGTTGAATTTAAATGGTATTTAATATAAACACCACAAACGTATATACTGCCTCTGCAAATGGCTTTTGACTGCACTACCCCCCTAGTTTATGACACATGTTTGACGGAAACTATTTTATTGAATTCAAGCCAAGCGAACACGGACATTAAAAAAACACAAACTTCTATATGAACGTTAGAGTCGCATGAAAGCGGACAAAGAGGCGCATGCGGCACGGCCAGGCCTGAACTACTGGATTAAAACATGTCGTTTTTTTAAGTAGTTTTCATTATTAATTTAGAAGTGGCTTGTTAGTTTTGTGTGGGTGGCTAGACAACAACTAAAATCCATAAAATCCCTATATTTTTTCGTCTTTTTTGGGAAGCGTTGAGATTGGAGAACAACAGCCAATCACAAGTGACCTTGTTGAATCCTCTGATTGGTTGGTTTTGTGGAACATTTGTAACGCTCTATTGAAGTTGAGCGAGCGTGTGTCTCAAGACTTGAGCGCGTGGGGGTCATGACTTGTGCGCAGAGAACGAATTTTTGAGCGTGCACTTGCAAGCTGAGCGAGCGTGTATCAAGACTTGAGCGTGCACAATATACTACTCTATGCTCAAAACTTACAATTACACGCTCAGGAATCTGTCACAAATATAACGCCATATAAAACATCTATACAGGTTAGTGAAAACCAAGCTAACAACTAGTGCTGGGGACGAGACCGCCTACGCCGAGTCCGAGTCGAGACCGAGTCTTTGAAGAGTTGAGTCCGAGTCGAGACAGAGTCCGTTGGTTTTCAAATACAGTCGAGTCCGAGTCAAGACCGAGTCTTTGAGGAAGCAAGTCCGAGGCGTGAATTTTTTTCGCGATTAATCGCATTTTCCCCAAGCTTGTTATCATCATGTAAAACACTGAATTAAATCAATTTCATTCAGTTTAAATCAATTTTGATAACCTGACTGCAACAGAACAATGGGTATCCCGATGCAAATTTGAATGATTTATTTCAGTCCCTCGTCTTCTACTGTGTTTATTGGGTGGCAGTTTCTATCTATTTAAATAAACCATCGGTTAAATCCTCGGTTACTTGTTTGGTCAATAGCCCGTCACTATTAGACGCACTGTACTGCAGTAACGCGGATTGGTGTTTCTGTCCTGTAGCCTCACTAGTAACATCAATATTGACCGGGTGTTTCTGTCCTGTAGTCTCACTAGTAACGTCAATAATGACCGGGTGTTTCTGTCCTGTAGCCTCACTAGTAACATCAATAATGACCGGGTGTTTCTGTCCTGTAGTCTCACTAGTAACGTCAATAATGACCGGGTATTTCTGTCCTGTAGCCTCACTAGTAACGTCAATAATGACCGGGTGTTTCTGTCCTGTAGCCTCACTAGTAACATCAATAATGACCGGGTGTTTCTGTCCTGTAGCCTCACTAATAACGTCAATAATGACCGGGTGTTTCTGTCCTGTAGCCTCACTAGTAACGTCAATAATGACCGGGTGTTTCTGTCCTGTAGCCTCAGTAGTAACATCAATAATGACCGGGTGTTTCTGTCCTGTAGCCTCACTAGTAACGTCAATAATGACCGGGTGTTTCTGTCCTGTAGCCTCACTAGTAACATCAATAATGACCGGGTGTTTCTGTCCTGTAGCCTCACTAGTAACGTCAATAATGACCGGGTGTTTCTGTCCTGTAGCCTCACTAGTAACGTCAATAATGACCGGGTGTTTCTGTCCTGTAGCCTCACTAGTAACGTCAATAATGACCGGGTGTTTCTGTCCTGTAGCCTCACTAGTAACGTCAATAATGACCAGGTGTTTCTGTCCTGTAGCCTCACTAGTAACATCAATAATGACCGGGTGTTTCTGTCCTGTAGCCTCACTAGTAACGTCTATAATGACCGGGTGTTTCTGTCCTTTAGCCTCACTAGTAACGTCAATAATGACCGGGTGTTTCTGTCCTGTAGCCTCACTAGTAACGTCAAAAATGACCGGGTGTTTCTGTCCTGTAGCCTCACTAGTAACGTCAATAATGACCGGGTGTTTCTGTCCTGTAGTCTCACTAGTAACGCCAATAATGACCGGGTGTTTCTGTCCTGTAGCCTCACTAGTAACGTCAATAATGACCGGGTGTTTCTGTCCTGTAGTCTCACTAGTAACGTCAATAATGACCGGGTGTTCTGCTTTTATATGATAAACTAAAGACAAACTGCTTCTATGGTATTTGAATTCGGCATTTGAAATTAACGCCTCAGATTAACGCGTTAACTATCCCAGCCCTAAAAAATAGTGCTGGGGACGAGACCGCCTATGTCGAGTCCGAGTCAAGACCGAGTCTTTGAAGGGTCGAGTCCGAGATCGGACTCGAGTACTACAGCAATACTAACAACATCTTTATTTGAATCTACCGACTGTTCTAATATCTTAGGTCTTTCTGAGTCTTTGTGGGCCTGTATCTTGGCATATCCCACCACAGAACTCACCCATCCTCCTTGCTGTCGGATCCAAGGGCAGACGTGTTCCCTGATGAACTGTAAAAAACAGCTTGTGACTTCCATAATGACTTCAAAGTGGTTCTGTGTCAGTGCCTAGATGAGGAGGAAAATCTATTGTTATGGGACATTCAGTCTACTATCTGTTTAAATAATTTAATATATGGGAGATTCCTTCTACTATCCGTTTCAATACTTTAATATTCAGTGATATGTAGTACATTCCAGGTGTTACCAGGTAAATAAGCCTGTAGGTGAGGTCAAGCAGGGCTACCACACGTCCCCCGTTGATATCCTCTGCAAGGAAATCCCTGGCCACTGAAAAGAAGACATCCTGTGCACAGTTGGCCTGAACTGAGCTCACTAGGCTGTCAGAGGAAAGACAAAACCATTAAACCCTAGGAAAGACTAAAATCATATAATCTTTCCATCTAAAAATGTAAACAAAATGAGAGAATAAACGTCTTAAAATATCCAGTGATGAACAATGTGGATACATTTTTTAGCTGTGTTAGTCGTTAAAAAGAAAATGATCCTCAATCCTTTTGTAACTATATTTCACCAACATTGCCTGTGAGCAGGATTTAAACTGTATGGATTGGACAATATGTATATATTAGCGAAGCAGAGCGAAGCGCTGCCTCTGAAATGTTCTGCAGCGCGTCTGGTGGAATCACAAGTTCGGAAAAAATTATTCAAAAATGTTTCGTATTTCACATTAAGGTATTTGGGAGTTTAGAAGCGTATTTTTATGGATTCAGTCTCTCGCCTGCAAACTGCTTTAGCATAAAACTGGCCCAGATCGTGATGATGAGAGTTCTGACAGGTTGCATTTATCATTTTGAATATTTAAAATTGTCACGTGACGTCACGCCCCTCCCTAGCAGGCAAAACTCATCTTCCATTCATCGACAGCTTATTTTTATTTCAAAATGCCAGATAGTTCCTGTTATATTGGATGGTCTAACAGAAGAGGAGACAAGACGTGGTTGTCTTTATATAAAATCCAATCAGAAGAGGAAAATCCAGAAAGGAGATTATGGACTTGTGCAACTAAACGTGCCGCAGTCCCTGGCAAGATCGCAAAAGAATGGCAGCTGTTAAACTAGTACACTCGTCTTTGTAGCAAACATTTATTACAGGTGAGCTATCAAATATCCACAATATTGTAAATACTGTATTAGCAACCATTATATCTACATGTAATATTTGCAATGAATGATATGGTCTATTTTCGTCTGCACAAAGGCAACCAACTCCAGGTTAGTGCAGCTATAGCTAAACCTCTAGTTTCTCATATGGAGTTAGTTAAAATTTAGAACAAAGAAGTTATTTGGTGTGGTTTACCTGACATCAGGTAAAACATTGATATTACTAGTTCATTTATGTCAGAAGATTCTGTGTTATACTGGCTGCACTAAGAGACACTGACCGCCAATTGAACAAACAGAGATTTAGATGAATTAGCACTCACCATCGCTTTGAATTTCTTGTCCACCTCACAAGACTGGATTATTGACCCACCTGGATCGAAAGTACAGATAGTTGTCTATACTTTTATATGCCGTAATTTCTGGTAGCAGTGTAAGGGATGGATTCTCCACAGGGTATCTATACACATCCCCAAAGTTCAGCTTAGGCAAGGATGTCGTTGTTATTAAAAATGTAAATAACGCAGCGGGTTCTGTATATGGGTCACAAGTGACGAAGATTTACAGTTTGTTAGCATACATCTGTTGTTCGTTTTTGGTTGAGTGATCTAAACAATTAAGCGATTGAGAAGTAGAAAATGTTACCGGCTTGTCCACAAGCTCCATTGAATTTCAAGCGCTAGCCGCAATGTTTTGCCCGCCAGGCTGTCAGAGTAACCATGTGACTGAAAACTATGAATTGACCCTCAAAGACTTTTTATTTGAATTTATTTCGTTTGAGACGACGATGCAAAAATGGCAACCCCAAGTTAACTTTGTTTAGCCTAACTAATTTTGCATTTGTATGAATTTCTGCTTTTTTGCGTGGGATCAAACTGAGCTCATATGGACCTGAGCTAACACAAGGAGTTAGTTGGGGCACTGCTTGTCAGAAACCAGGCAAGATTGAACTCAAAAGTAGACTGGACGCGGCTGAAAAGTATAACAGTATGGTTTATTGTAAGACTAAATCCAGGCAGGTGCGGCATCTGAAGGCAGATGAGTAAAGTGGCAGATCCGTTGATCTCAGTTTTGAAGTCTCTCAGGGCTCGGGTTAATATTCTTATTCTCCAGGTGAGTGACGTGAGTCAACGGTGACGGGTTTTCTCAAGTGACTTAACGGTCCTGCAAGGACTGAAGGTCTGGTAGTCTTAAATACTTCCCGTGATAGAGGATTAGGTCCAGGTGTGAGCGATAAGTAATCCCAAACAGGTGCGCAGGGAAACAGACCATGTAGTCTTGAAAATCGGGCCACCATCCAACAGGGGGAGACAAACTCACACTACAGAAAACCTCAAAACCCAACACCCAGGTCACGAAAGAATATTTGTGACACTGCTTACTATTTAAATGAATGCACAAAAGTAGAAAACAACACCTATAACATGGATATGCTTATAAAAAAGATGTCCTACTGTTTTAGCTCAGTGTTTCGATTCATGTTGTCAGAAATTATCAGCAGCTGGTTTACTACGTCTTTAATTTGGTCGTCCTCCAGTTCGTTGGAGTCACCGCCAAGGTCTTCTGGAGACAAACGTCTCTGTGGATCATCTCTACTAAGCCTTTGAATGACATACCTTTATAGAGGCAAGAAGAAAAAATAAAAATAAAATTCTGAAGATGAAAAGGCAAATTAGTGTTTCAAGTATTTAAAGAGTACTTAGAGCATATAAAGTGAACATCAGGGTGCAAAGTGTCATTTTGTATATACCCTCTGAAAACAGCCGCTCCGAGGTCCACAATTCTGTCATCGACAACATCTGTTAGAAACATGTTGTCAGTAATGCTTTTATAGTCAATCTTTCTTAATAGTATCCCCCTAAACACTGACCAAAAGTCGGTTATCTAGCTTAAGAGAAAAGGCAATCAATGCATGTGCCACTAACTAAGATAAGTGAAACTTTCAACGTAAAAATCTTTGTGAACAATTCCAACAACAAACATAACAAGTAACGCGGAAGTCGACACGTAAAAAACTTTGTCACAAAACCAGTTGTGATACTGTAGCATATTCCGAGCGTCTCCTAGTTATGATTTCAAAATAAAAGTGCACAATTTTCATTAAAGTAACAAAAGAAATGAAACATTTAAATTGTTGAATATATATATATATGGAATGTTGTTTAATTATAACAGTTAATCAAATAAAAACATTATTATGGACTACTAAACATACAGTACATAACCCTTTCCTAGATATGTTCCCTGACACTATCCTGTCTCAAAACTCGATGGACAATTAATTTAACCTCATGCCTTATTTTTTGCTCAGAAGAGAATTTAATATTCATTTATGTTGCCCTTCAAAGACATTGGTTAAGGAATTTCTTTCTATTATCGAGTCTTTCAATTTTACACAACATGTAACTGGCCCTACACCTAAGAAGGGATTTAGACGCATGTAGCAGAAACAGAAGCGCTGGTTAAGGCTTTTTTCTAAGTCATGTACTCTTGTCTTGGATCGAGTTGCCCCTCTTAAATTAAAGAAAAACAAGAGAGCCTCTCAACCTTGGCTAAATGATGTTCCCCGCTCTGCTAGACAAGAGTGTAGAAGAGCCAAACGGATATGGAAGAGAGATAAGCTTCAGATTTCATCTGAGATGTTAAGAAAATCCCATGAATATCAGAAGGTAGTAAAAGACGAAAAATAGAAATGTTTCGCTAAAATCATTACAGATAATGTAAATTGTCCAAAAGTAATTTTTTATGTAATCGATTTGATTTTAAATTCTTAAAGGAATGTTCTGAGAGATGTCACAGAAGATGCTTGTAAAGATTATTGATTCTTTTTTACCGCAGACTGGATATTCTTCCTACTCGTCTTTTTGAAGATGTTTGTTCCATAGACATAATATACATAGACGCCACATCCGCTGCTGGGCTCAAGAAATGCGGCCGTCATCTTAATGCGGTCGAACTCCTAGTTGGTAGCAGCAGAAGATATACATGCCACAGCACTGTGCAGCATATTCCTGCTTAAATCAGCGGACCATCGCCAGCTGGGCTCGGGGGATTACCTTTCACAAGTAAAATTTTATATTTCGGTATTATTGGTTGTGTTTTGTGAAAAGAATATTACCAGAGAGTAGAGACGGAGCATGTATCTTAGATATTACTGTACTGAAATCTGTGTCAGCTAGCTTGACTATGTTTACTTCACCGGCCGGTGTTCACCCGATTATGAACTGAGACTTGATAAGTCATATAACACTTAGATTACAACTGACACAATAATGCTATTGTAGAAATATAACCTATTATTACTGGTATAACATTGGCCATTTACACAGCACAGACTGTATGACTGGATTATCAGACTCTATCATTAGACTATATCATCAGACTGTATTATCAGACCGTATGATCAGACCGTATCATCAGACTGTATATCAGACTGTATTTCAGACTGTATCAATAGACTGTATTATCAGACTGTATATCAGACTGTATTTCAGACTGTATCAATAGACTGTATTTCAGACTGTATCAATAGACTGTATTATCAGACTGTATTATCAGTGTTGGGCAGGCGCTGTGTGCAGTTGATGTGAGCACTGTGTAAATCGCTATATAAATATGTATTATTTTTTAAATATTAGGTTCTGAGAGGTGCAGAGAGGGTGATCCACCGAGCTTCAACAATCCAAGCTCCTAAGGTGTCGACAGTCACACACATTGTCCGAGAGGAGATTGGAACGAAGGATGTTTTTCTGCTGGGGAACACATTGAGGAGACCCAGATTGGCATCGACAACCATCATTCAGACTTGTTGTCATTGGTTGTGTTTGTGTTTCTCACGCTAAGGCTGAACCACGTTGCCAAACTCACCTCTTTTGAACTGCAAAAAGGGAGCAGAGAAAGAAGCTCTGCAAAACAGTCCTCTTCCAGGGGTTTTAGTGGTGTGTGTGTCAAATATAAAAAGATTAAAGTATAATATAATCATCTATTGTTTTTTCAACTTATTAAATATCTGACTTTACTGCCACTATCTGTTTCTGCTTCTTTATCATAATTATAGTGTGTGATTTGCAAAATACCTATCATAGCCTACATCACATCATATATCAGAATATTATATTACTGTTAAGCCCACTATGAATATTAAAATACGCTGAACCATGTGTGCTGTGTCATAGCTACATGTATGACCTTTGCAGCAAAAAAAACACGTGAAAATCAGTTGTGTATTCAGTGAGATATGATTACCGTATTTTCCGGACTATAAGTCGCTCCGGAATATAAGTCGCATCAGTCAAAATATGCGTCATGACGAGGGAAAAACATATATAAGTCGCATTTATTTAATGTATTTCACAAAATCAAAGACCAAAAAAAGACATTTATTCTGGAACATTTAATCACAGAACAACAGGCTGAATGGGTGTCCGGTATGTTAACGTAACACATAAAAAAGTTTTTCAACTAGGATATAGAACATTCGGCTGAATAGGTTAAATTAACATAACAAGCCAGCGAGTCCAACAAGCGAGTTCCCCGGTAAGCAAGTTCACCAAGCTCCCGATGTCATTCAACATCACTAAATCCATCGAATTCTTCATCCTCTGTGTCACTTATGAACAAGACCGCCTGGGCGTGGAGACGTAACTTCACCGTTTACAAGCCTCTCCCGGCAGCACGTTGTTCAAGCACCCATCTGTGGACTCGTTCCTCCAGCGCTGGACATCTGGCTTTCAGCCCGCGATTAGCTTTCTTTGTTTTCTTTATCGCGGTTAAAGTTACCTCTGCTTTTCGCCAGTCCCTCACAAGTTTCTCAGTCACTCCAAACTTTCTTTCTGCTGCTCGATGACCGTTTTCGGCTGCATACTTTATTACTGTAGCTGACGCGGAAGTTTGTTGATGCGTCTCCAGGGCGACAGAGTGAATGTGCGCAACTGTATTATCACTGAGTTAATTCACTATATGCAGTTATAATAGTTATAATAATGTAGAGAATTTAATAAGTGAAACACTGTGATAATGTTTTATTTTATTTACAGAGAAATAACTTTAATTTGGTTCGATAAAGTTACAAGCTGCGCCGGAAGTAAAGTCACCGGCGTAGGTCAGAGTTGAGAGAGAGTTGAGAGAGGAGGGAACAAAAAGAGAGTTGTAACGCGATGAACGTTTGAGAGATTGTTTTATATTTTCTACCGCTGGTTGCACTTGGCAAACCGTTTTCACGGTGCAATTGTGTGGAGTTGTTCATGGTGTTTTTCTACAGAACGCTGGAAATAATAAACGCGCAAGTTTGCATCCGTTTCGAGACGTGGAGTATTTTGTATAACCAGGGTAGTTACAATTACCTGTAGTTTGTAATCCGCAGAATAGGATTTTTTTTTTGGAGGCATTTTCAGTTGTATTTAAATTAATGTTAATACATAAGTCGCACCTGACTATAAGTCGCAGGACCAGCCAAACTATAAAAAAAGTGCAACTTATAGTCCGGAAAAAAACGGTAATTGAATGCGCTGACAGCTCATTGCACCTGCCAAACAGATTGCACTGAGTGGAGCGTTGGACCGCCGCAAGATGGCGGCCGCATTTCTCGTCAGCGCCAGTAGGCATAGCGGTAGATGTGGCGTCTATGTATATTATGTCTATGGTTTGTTCTACTGCATAACAGCTATAACAGCTCATTATTGAGTGGTGTAGTACCAAACAGCTTCAAACATGCAATTCTTCATCCAATCATTAAAAAACTAATTTTGATAACACAGTATATAACAACTACCGGTATAGACCAATTTCCAAACTGCCTTTTATCTCTATGATTTTAGAAAAAGCAGTCTACTCACATTCTTATTTGAATACTTCTTATATTTTGGAGACATTCCAGTCGGGCTTCAGGACCACTGCTTAAGGTCACTAATAATATATATTATTATCGTTAGACTCAGGATCACATGTTGTTCTAGTTTTATTAGTTCTAAGCGCTGCCTTTGATATGATTGACCATGAGATTCCTCTCAACCGGCTGGAGTATTGGGTTGGTGTCCAGTGTACAGCCCTCCAGTGGTTTGCCTCTACTTAAAAGACAGGACAATTGCTGTGAATCGGGGAGACTTCTCTTCCACATCGGCCCCTTTAGTTTGTGGTGTACCCCATGGGTCGATTTTGGGACCATTATTATTCTCCTTGTATATGCTTCCTCTAAGCAATATCTTTCAAAAGTATAGTATGGCATACCACTGACTGCTGACGATCTTCAGTTTTATGTTCCAGTGAGCCTAGATAGAACCTTCTCGCTGATCAAAATACAGGAATGCTATAGTGACATTAAACAGTGGCTTGCTAGCAACTTTCTTGAACTAAATGAGAGTAAAACTGAGGTCCAAATTGTAGTTTCCCTTATCTTCTATAGCTGTCAAGTTAGGCTCCTTGTCTTTAAGGATCACAGATTGTGTAATGAGCCTAGGGTAGTTATGGAGTCATCATTAAATCTTAACAAACAGATTGATGCCGTTTTTGGAGGTAGCTTTTTTAACCTGATATCTATTGCTAAGGTCAAGCATTTTTAATCTGTTACAAACATGTTGTCAGTAATGCTTTTATAGTCAAGTAAAAGTAAAAGTATTTTATTGTCATGTGTACAGAATGACTTGCATCAAACTGCACAATGAAATTCTTGTGACATGGCAAGCAACATCTACGTAGTTTGAAGAATAAAAATAAAAACATAATTACAACAATATACAGAATATGCATAGATACAAGATATACATAATGAAGTGAGAATATGGACAGTTTGCAAACCTTAAATACTTAAATAAAAGTGAGCTGGTGCCAGTGGTGGATACGTGGACAAGTAAATCAGTGTTGCTGATTGAGGAGCATAATGGTCTGAGGGTAGAAACTGTTTTTTAGCGTGGAGGTGCGTGTACCAATGCTGCGGTAATGTTCACCAGATGGGAGCAGAGCCAGAAATAATGGTATTTCTGGCTTTTCTGAGGCATCGTGATTGGTCGATCCTTTGCACCGTAGTCAATCTTTCTTAACAGTATCCTCCTAAACACTGACCAAAAGTCAGCGATCTAGCTCAAGAGAATAGGCAATCTATCTGTGTCAGTAACATTGATAAGTATGTGAAACTTTCAATGTCAAAAACTTTTCTGGACAGCACTCCCTGAACAATTCCAGTGACTAACATAACAAGTAACGCGAAAATATGCACTCAAGAAACTTCACAGAACCAGTTTTGATTTACCATAGTGTCTCTTAGTTATGATTTCAAAATAAAAGTGCACACTTTTAATTGAAAGTAACAAAATAAATACATCACAATCACTAGCAATTTTTGGATGGATCGCAAAACAGCGTATATGGAGTCTCAAAATTACGTCACTGAAATAAGAAATGAATGCATCCATCAGTCGATACCCAAATGCAGATTCAACATTTCACACGCAAAATTGCAGACTCAAAAATGCAGATTACAAATGTCAAACTCAAAGACTCAAAATGACACGCACAATTGCAGCAAAATAGAGCAACTTTTATTTAAATACCAATTTACAAGTTACAAGTAAAGAATTTTGTATTTATGTATGGCAAAACAGATGTATTAATCATGGAATGCGTGTGGATCATGGTACTTGCATTTACAAATAATATTGTGATTAATCTCATCCCATACATTTATTCCACAATTCACACGGCGTAAAATACGATTTCTGCCCCCGTTAATTCATACAAACTCCAACACACACACACACTTATATATTAGGGGATTACTCATGGACCGACTAGAACACGGGAACAAGTAAAAGTGAAGTACAAAAACATTCTACAATGGTAGTCTTTACTACTTGTATTGTTTTCACCTAAGTCTCTTAAAACACAGGTAAATGCATGTGTTTGTCTGTTCATAAGAATCAGAAAAGTGTTTAATCGCCATTAATGTGTTAACAGACAAGGAATTTACTTTGGCAGGAAGGTGCATACATAAAACATATGAATAGAACAATATAAATTATACTAAGGGGCTGAGGGGAATATGGATAAGTAATATACAAAATACTATATCAAAATAGAGATAAGTAAATTAATTTACCAAACTGTAAAGTTATTTGTTGCTGCATTAAATTAAGTAGACCTATAATCCAAATGACTGGTATAATTTCAACAGTTAAACATTGGGTTATGATAAATTGCTTTGACTTGTGAAAGTCAAAACTGTGTAGGAATGTAAAAATATGACCGCACGTTTCCCGACGTTTTCCGCATCTCCTATAGTTTAAACTAAAGGAACGAGCCACTCGCAAATAATATTACAATATGCAAACGGTTTGTGCCGTTATTAAAGCCTTATTGAGATGTATCGGTTTTCCCGCGAAGGTGTCAAATACATAATTTGTTGGACATTAGATAACAAATTATATCGGTGTACCGGTTATAACAAATGTGAGTAGTTTCGCTCTGCGATAAAGGGTCTTGTCTATCTCGCAATACGGAATTATTATTATTATTATTTATTAATTATTAAAAGGTCTTGTCTATCTCGCAAAACAGGATTATTTCAAAAAAGCTCTGCGAATTGTTCTTCTCGAACAAACGGACAGGACAAGGCTGTGAATGACTTCCCACGTCACATCCGCTTATAAAGCAGCGATCTAATCGTGTTTACATGAAATAAGCCTGCTCCGGAGCAGGTTCAAGCTTACGCACCTGTTGCTATGACAACAAGTACAGGATGTGCTTCGGAGAACCGAACTAACCAGGGGGGTGTTCTCCGTACGTCGCTTAATACATCCAAGATAAAATGAGACATCCAAGATGACATTATCCGGCTACTCATCATCCGGCTAATTCGGTTCTCCGAACACACCTGCTGTTTACGATGAGTATAGCTGGACTGAGTCAGCTGAGATAAATGCGCGTCCATGTGTTCGTTTAAAAGGCAACATGTATCGATAGTAGAAATCTTGATCAGCGACACTCCTATTGGCTACTCATCATGGCCAAAGATCCTGCCCACTTTTTCTCCTCAGCAGAACCAGAGATATTGATGGAAGGTTATGCAGAACTTGAATGTTTAATTGAAACGCAAGGGAACACCGCAAAGTCTGCACAAGCCAGGAGGGCTGGCAAAAAGTAGCAGACAAATTAAATGCGTTAGTGGTCACCATATGGTTCTATCAATTGTTACGGTATTGTATTTTAATAATGTCATAAATTCATTTAGGCTAATATTTTCTAAATGTCAGAGCCACCACAGGACAGTACATTTCTTCCACAATTCCCACTGCGTAAAATACGATTTCTGCCCACATTTATTCATACAAACTCCAACACACATGTTCTAGTCGGTCCATGAGTAATCCCCTAATTAAATGGTAGTCTTTACTACTTATATTGTTCTTAGTCACCTAAGTCTCTTTTAAGACACAGGTAAATGCATGCGTTTGTCTGTTCATATCAGCAATCAAGAATCACCAATCAAGAATCAGAAATCAGAATCAAAAAAGTGTTTAATCGCCATGAATGTGTTAACAGACAAGGAATTTACTTTGGCCGTGCGTACATAAAACATATGAATATAACAATATAAATTATACTAAGGCGCTGAGGGTGTATATGGATAAGTAATATACAAAATACTGTACCAAAATACAGTATTTTGTCATTTGTTGCTGCATTAAATTAAGTAGACCTGTAATCCAAATGACTGGTACAGTAATTTCAGCTGTTAAACATTGAGTAATGATAAATTGCTTTGACTTGTGAAAGTCAAAACTGTGTAGGAATGTAAAAATATGACCGCACTTTTCCCCCACGTTTTTCGCATCTACAATAAAGGAACGAGCCACTCGCAAATAATATAAAGGTTATGCAAACGGTATAACGGTATATCCGATGAGTCGAACATCTAATGTGTGGATCCAACAAATTAATTATGTATTTGACATCCTAAAGGGAAAAACGATACATCTCAATAGAGTTTCGCTCTGCATTAAAGGGTCTTGTCTATTTCACAATACTGAATTATTTAATAAGCTTTGACTGCGAATTGTTCTTCTCGTATAACGTACAGGACATGGCTGTGAATGACTTCCCACGTCACATCCGCCTATAAAGCAGCCATCTAATCGTGTTTACATGAAATAAACCTGCTCCGGAGCAGATTCAAGCTTACGCACCCGTTGCTATGACAAGTACAGGATGAGCTTCAGAGAACCGAACTATCCAGGATTATGCCAAATCGACAACAATCAAATCCGGCTAATTGAGTTAGCTACATACGGAGAACGGACCCCTGCTCGACAAACTAGTATTGCTAGATGGGCGTGAACTAGAATATGTTGATACATACAAATATCTAGGTGCCTTGTTAGAAAGCTCTCTCACCTTCCAGCCGCACATAAACAAACTCAGCCATACTTTTCCGCAACAGGGTCTCTTTTACTCATGCTGACAAACTTGCCCTGGTGAAGATGACTATTATACCAATGTTCGACTTTGGCATTTATAGAACTGCCTAAAACTCTCTCTTGAAAAAATTGGATGGGGTTTGGATGTGGCTCTCTAGTCACCATTGCTCTACCCACCGGAGTCTACACTCAAGCAGGTATGCCTTAGTTACCCCGAAAGTCTGCATAACATTCAGCCGTCAATCCTTCCAGTTTCCAGCCGCCAACGACTAGAACGAATTACAAAAAAAAATTTAACCTGACTCTTATCTTACCAGTTGCCTTTAAACTACTCCTGTCTGAACACCTGTCTGATCTCTGTCTTTAACTTCTTTTCATTTATGCTATGCCCTTATTTGCACAGTGGATCTCTTGCACCTGCACTGCTGTGATACCTTTTTACATTCTGGAACGTAACCTGCACCAAAACAGGTTTAATGGTGAAAGTTACATCCGATTTACAGCTGATAGTGGATGTTATCTATTTAGCCTTGAGTAAACCTACCTTGGTATGTTGCATAACCTGCTTTGTGGAATATCGCCCAGATTTTTACAAAATGCATAACACGGTTTGACCAGGGCCGGTTCTAGGCATAAACAGCTAAGGTTTGCTTTGGCCTCGACTGCTATGTGGGCTCTGAAATGCTAGTGAACCCCTGACCGACAACGTACTCACTTAAGGTTTATTCCACATACAACAGCGCCACCATTAGGCAAAACTGAACCACACTTGGGAGTTATATTCCTGTACAGTGTGCATCCTTCATCACTATGTAAAATTGTAGGCTTATCTCACGTAATTGTGTGATTGAAGTGAACAAGATGCACACGTTGTATATTTTGAGTACTACGACATCTTGTGGTTGAAATATTACTGCATGTAATTCTAAAATGGACAGGTCATTAGAATAAAGCCCAGCACCTACACTAGCCTTTGCTGGGTAAGACTGCCCAACATATGAAGGAAAACTCTTTCTAGTTTGATGAGACATTTAACAAGGGGAACCGGACTTGACCATCAATGAGGAAGCAGGGAAAATAATTGCACTATGCTTAAATGGACAACAGTGAAATTGGAGAGCAAACGTAAAGTAAATGACAAATGTAATATTGTTTTGCTTTGTCAAAAGCATTTTATTGAAATCATGTGTACATCTGCTGCTATTCAAAAAAACATATTTTTTAATTTAATAGGTATACAAATGTACAGCTGTACAAACAAGACAGTGGCATAATTATAAATCCAATTCCAGCTAAAAATAAATAAAAATTGGATTAAAAAAACATGCTCTGTGTGGAGTACTGTACCAAAAACACCAACCTTTCCTTTTCAGATGAATTCACATCATAACACAGATAAAAACTAGATGAATGTTTCCCCAAAAGTCAAATCTATTGCACAGTTTAATACATATTACCCATCTTCCCAGACAACAGTCCACATATTAAATGGCAATTTGTTTTCATCAAGAGGACCACCAGAAATCAGGTCAGTGGGAATTCCTCCAGTAAACCACAACTGCAATGAAAACCACCTCCACCGGAAGTGACACAGTACGCCAATGTGACACAAAGCTGAGGACCGCCTCCTGCAGATTAAAACACGAACGACAATCAATTGAATGTTCATGTTCATAGTCGTCAGCTCCGTCTATACAGTAGAACCATCACTTGAAATGTCATAGTCGTCGGCTCCGTCTACGGATGAGGCTGGGTAACTCGACTCAAACAGCTTGATCAGCTGATTGACACTACCAGCTACAAATGTACATGAGCATTTAGCACTATGCTACCAGCTACAAATGTACATGAGCATTTAGCACTATGCTACCAGCTACGAATGGACACGAGCACTTATCACTATGCTACCAGCTACGAATGGATATGAGCATTTAGCACTATGCTACCAACTACGAATGGACATGAGCATTTTGCACTATGCTACCAGATACGAATGGTCATGAGCATTTAGCACTATGCTACCAGCTATGATGGACATGAGCATTTAGCACTATGCTACCAGCTACGAATGGACATGAGCATTAAGCACTATGCTACCAGCTATGAATGGACATAAGCATTTAGCTCTACGCTCAGGAGCGGAAATCCCAGGGGGGGGGGGATTTGTCCCCCACAATAAATGATTTGTCCCCCACAATAAATCACTGTAAACATAACTATGTTATTTCAATAATATTAATAGTTAATATGACCAAAACTTAGTGATGTAGCTCAAGAGAAAAGGCAATCAATGTATGTGTCACTAACAATGATAATTAGGTGAAACTTTCAATGTCAAAAACTTACTCGACTGCCTGTCTGTACTGGTGTGTACCTTTCCAAATTATGTCCAATCAATTCAATATACCACAGGTGGATTACAATAAAATTTTAGAAACATCTCTAGAAGGAAAAAATAATAATGGTAGTAGGATTGACCTTAGTCATAGCAAACCATAGCAAAGTGTATAAATTCTTATGCACATTTTATTTTTTTGCTTTGTCATTATGGGGTGTAGTTTGTAGATTGGTGAGGAAGACACTTAACATCTAATCTATTTTGGGATGGATTAAATGTACATACAGACAAACCGACTGTCACAAACTAGGTGTAGCGCTGGATGAAGCCACGTGCATAGCCAGATGATCACGTTCGATGGCTTTTATTATACCAATAAAACAAATACGATAACGAATGGAAAAACATGGACACTTTGAATTAAATGAAACTGCGCTACTTGGTGATATATAAACAACATCAAAGTTCTATTCATAAACCAAACACTACTAAAGTAAAGTGAAACCACATCCAGTGACTTACACACACCTGCTAATTATAAAGATTGATCTTATATAGATGTATATATCTATATCCAATCCAAAAACCCGGTCCATCAGCACTGGTGCCCCACAGGGGTGTGTCCTCTCCCCGTTGCTCTTCTCCCTCTACACCAGTGGTCACCAACCTTTTCTAGCTGAAGATCCCTGACCTCGGCCATAATGAAAGGGAAGATCTACCTTTCGAAAAATAAAAAAAGACAGCCCAGATTGTACTTCAAACTTGAGGCCTTTTATCTAGTATTTCAATAGTATTTGAAGGTTATATACATTAAATGTGCTTTTCTTTTTTTAACTTTAAACCTGATGCCACCATCATATGATCATATCCACATACATATATCAATTGCCATTGTCAGCAGTAAAGTGCTTCACTGAAGTTTCTGAAGGTACTACCCATAACATTTTATAAATGAACTGTACTAACAAACAATAATGAACAGTACTAACATTCTCAACAATCTCAATTAAGCAACGTTCAGTTTTGTCACATCTTATGCAACATCACTTTTCACAATGCCACCAGAAGGCAAAACTTCTGCAGGAATATTACTCAACACAGTGTGACGGCTGTGACTGAACCCTGTCTGTGAGTCCTCTGAAGTCTGACTCATAGCTAGAGACAGACAATTTGAGGCAGTCTGTGATGTGTCTGTCAGTAAGGCAGCTCCTGTTTTTTTATTTGATTATTTTCATCTGTGAAAATTTCATTTCACAGAGGCAGGTTGATCCAAAGTAGGCACTCACTTTTAGTGCACATGCTGCCTAGATCTGTCTTTCAGCTCAATGTCATTTTGCAAATCAACCATCTCCATGTCAACTCCACTTGACAAAAAAAATACTTGCTGGAATTGAGCACAATATTTCTCAGGGTGAAAAACATCCTTATCCTTGTGTGTTAGCCTCCCATTTTTAAGATGGGTGATCCAAACAACGAGCTTAGACTTAAACGCATTTACTGCGCTGATCATGTGGGGCAGTTGTCTGTCTTTTCCCTGGAGCTCGTTGTTAAGAGCATTCAGCTTTGCGGTCAAGTCTGTCAGAAACCCCAGGTCACACAGCCATGCATCATCTGACTGTTCCTTGTGCTCCTCGTTTCTTGCAGAAAGAAATGTCTTTATCTCAGGCAGTAAGTCAACAAACCGCTGCAGCACTTTCCCGCGGCTCAACCCCGACACATCAGCATGAAGTAGTAGGTCTCCCTGTGCGGTGTCGAGCACATCCAGTAATGCCTTGAATAAGTGATGCTGAAGTGCTTTTGCTCGTATTGAGTTTATCAGTATGACCACCGGTAACATTACATGACGTGAGAAAAGTCCACGACTTTCCCTGCCAAGGCCTGCTGATGAATGACACAATGATAATTCTTAGTCGGGAAAATCAGGGTCCTTACGGCACAGTGCTATAAAACCAAGGCACACACCATGCATCGCCGGTGCTCCGTCTGTGGTTATTGCTACCAGTTTATGAATGGGGATATAATTTCTCTTAAATATTTTTTAAACTCATTGTAAATATCTTCATATCTCATGTTCTCTCCTTTAAGGACAAAAGAGTGAAGAAGTCCTCTTTCATTGTAAAATCCTGGAAAGCCATTCTAACAAAAACAACAAGCTGAGATGTGTCCACTGCATTCAGAGATTTGTTGAATTGAAGTGAAAAATATTCACAGAGGGACTCAACCCTCCTTGTCACTGTAGCAGGGCCAAGAGCTACAGCATAGAGTAAGGCTCTTATGTCCTCTTTGTTTTTGTAATCCATGAAAATCGTCTCAGCGGTAATGGATATTGCTTCCTTGAAAAATTCGCCATCCGTAAAAGGCTTTTTGTTTCTTGCCAGAAAGTGACTAACACGAAACGATGCTACAGTACCTGCCTTATTTTGATCAGCAGATTTTTTTTTAAGTGTCTGCTGGGTGCTCGTGAACTTTCCTTGCACGGATTGCGCAGTTTTGGCGGGTAGCGCTCTTTGAAATTCTGGTGGTTGCACTATATTTATATAAATTCTATATTTCTTACTGCCCTTTCTGTTTTTCTTTCTTTTAGATGTAAGTGAGTACTTTGAGAGAAAAGTTTTACCGGAGTCAAATTAATTTTTTGTTTATGCAAGCTTGGCCAATAAAGCTGATTCTAAAATATTTGTTATCCAACCCATATTTCTATTGTGATTCATTCCCTGGTTTACACCCTGACCTTTTGAATTATTCTTTTACCTTTTCAAATAAAGCTGTAGAAGCTCTCCTCCCACCTAGTACATGGACTCTATCATGTTTAGTTCAGCCTGCTCCGATCCTCCATCTCTATATAATACCGGATTCAATAAAACATCTTGTGTTCAATAAGATATAGAATAAGGTTCAGTGATACTAATAAATACACTGTCTCGTAATCCGAGGTTGTAGTGCAGATTGAAGCCATGCGCAGAGCCACAATGTCACGTTTGTGGTATTTATTCTGTATCAAATGAAACCAAAACACGAAACAGATACTTAATGAAGATAAAGATGCACATAAAAAAGGCGACTTTCTACAAACAGTGATCTAAATATAAGCAACACTCACCGAAAGACCTGTGTGACATAGAAACAAACTATCAATGCTAAGAAAAGTGCAAACCCAAGCAATGCTAAATAGCCCCGGTGATCAGCTAACAAATCCCAGCTGTGCAAACAACAAAAACAGTAAGTGCACCACACCTCCCCATGTGGAACACATTGCACCACAACCAATATTATCAAGGGAAACCTCCCACCATCAGGCTCTGCTGGCTTCTTTTTTGGCTAGTCATTCTGTCACAAACTCAAAAGGTGAAGTGCAGAGAAACGCAAAGTGTAAATCAACCTTAGTGGTTCTTTTAATAAAAAAAATACAACAAACTGCAAAAAATAAACACTTTAATGAAAATAAAGCTGCGCAACTTACTACAACATCAAATTCAGCGACACCAAACACTCACCTACAACATGAAACGTGACATTGAAATAATCACAAGCAAAGTGCAACCTAGCCTATAATGTTACATAGCCCCGGAGATTGCTAACAAGACTCAGCTGAGCAAAAATCAAAACAATCACCAGAAAGAAGAAGTGCAGCCTACTAAACTCCCCATGTGGAACACAACTGACCACAACCGTGACATACATGCTCTGTGTGGAGTAGTGTACGAAAGACATCAACCTTGTCTTTTCAGATTCAATTCACATCATAACACAGATAAAAACTAGATTACAGTTTCCCCAAGTCAAATCCATTGCACAGTTTAATACATATTGCCCATCTTCCCAGACAACAGTCCACATTTTAAAAGGCACTTTGTTTTCATCAAGGGGACCTCCAGAAATCAGGTCAGTCGGAATTCTTCCAGTAAACCACAACCGCAATGAAAGCCACCGCAAGTGACACAGTACGCCAACGTGACACAGGTCTGCGGCCCACCTGCAGGTTAAAACACAAGAGAAGCACAACGTTACATTTCACGGTTGGACCCTCAATGTTCATGTTCATAGTCGTCAGCTCTGTCAATGGATGGGGCCGAGCTACTTGACGTTGTGCAGAAACATCAGCTTGAACTGAGTCATCGCCGTGGCTTGACTGCACTCAATGTGCCATGTGACATGTGGCTGTTTAAAGCCACCTTCTGTACACCCCAAACGACACCCGGATGCAGATTAATGAAAATGACTTCAAATACCACCACAGATTTTCGTATATGGTTAACTATGCTACCAGCTATGAATGGACATGAGCATTTTTTATCAGCTTGAACAAGAACAGTAACATTCTACTGGGCAAGGAAATAATTAGCAGCAAAAACAGTCTGATGTTTTTAACTGACAACAGATAATTGGAATCTGCATAAAACATCTATACAGGTTAGTGAAAACCAAGATAACGACATCTTTATTTGCATCTACCGACTGTCCCAATATCTCTGCTCTTTATGTATTTTTTTATGCATATGAGTCTGTGGGTCTGTATCTTGACATATTCCACCACAGTACTCACCCATCCTCCTTGCTGTCGGCTTGTGACCTCCGTAACTTCTAAATTGTTCTGTGTCAGTGCCTAGATGAGGATGAAAACCTATTGTTATGGAACATTCCTTCTACTATCTGTTTAAATAATTTAATATATGGGACATTCCTTCTACTATACGTTTCAATACTTTAATATTCAGTGATATGTAGTACATTCCAGGTGTTACCATGTAAATAAGCCTGTAGGTGAGGTAAAACAGTGCTACCACACGTCCCCCAGTGATCCCATCTGCAAGGATATCACCGGCCACTGAATTGAAGACATCCTGTGCACAGTTGGCGTGAACTGCGTTCAATAGGCTATCGGGTTAAGATAAAAAATATTAGACTCTAGAAAAGAGTAATATAATTTTCTCTTTTGATCTAAAAGTGTAAAAAAAGAAGAACCTCTTAAATTGACTATCAGATCACTAAAATTGGATTCGAGAATTAGGTTATTTTTGTTCACGTTTCGGCATATTTACCAAATGTATTCCCCTCAATGTCAGGATGTCCAGTTTACTTGAAAGCATCGAGTGGACTACATTAAAATGAAAATGCAATACCAAATAGTATCTAATTCTTTAAAGAATAGACTAAGTTGTCGGACATTCTCTCCATCAGCTCTCTTATATTTGTAAACACCACCTCGTCCACGCCCGTGTTATAAATGGCAGAGTGATCTGCAACAATATCAGCTAACTGCTCAGGCTTCGGTTAGCGAGATGAGTTCTCTTTCAGAAGTTTTAGCTTCCCTTACCAGCCAAGCCACTGCCATCATTGCCCCGGCGACAGACTTAATGCAATTAAAGTTAAGAAAGGAAAAATAAACTAATCTTTCAGTGCCCGTCATTGATCGACAACTATTTATTTCAAAATGCCAGATAGACATGCTTATTTAGAAGAAAATATTGTCCTACTGTTGTAGCTCAAGGTTTTGATTCATGTTTTCAGTCGTTATCAGCAGCTGGTTGACTAAGTTTTTAATTTGGTCATCCTCCTGTTCGTTGGAGACACCGCCAAGGTCTTCTGGAGACAAACATCTCTGTGGATCTTCTGAACTAATCCTTCTGATAACATACCTTTACAGAGGCAAGAATAAATATTACACATTTTTCTGGAGATGAAAAGGCTAATTAGTGTTTAAAGTATTTGAAAAGAGTATTTAGAGCAATTAAAGTGAAAATCAGGATGCAAAGTGTTATTTTTAATTTACCATCGTAAAACAGCCGCTCCTAGCTCCACAATTCTGTTGTCGCCGACATCCATTAGAAACATGTTGTCACTAATGCTTCTATAGTCAACCTTAATATTATCCATCTAAACACTGACAAAAGTCGGTTATCTAGCTCAAGAGAAAAGGCAATTGATGTATGTGTCACTAACAATGAAGGTGAAAGACTAAGTAGGTAAACTTTCACTGCCAAAAACATTTTTGGACCGCCCTTCCTGAACAATTCCAAAGACAAACATAAGTAATGCGGAAATTGGCACAAGAAACTTGTCACAGAACCAGTCGTGATTTACTGTATTGGATTCCTAGCGTCTCCTAGTAATGATTTCAAAATGTTCATTGAAAGTTACGAAATAAATTAAAAATTTCAATTGTTGAAAATATATGGAATGTTGCTCAATTATAATAGTTGATCAAAAGAACACTAAACATACAGTACATATTGACCTTTCCTAGATATGTTCCCTGACATTGTCAGGCTCGAACTACACCATTTTGCAGATGCCAGCGCTACAGGATACGGCGCATGTTCCTACCTAAGGTACACAAACAACAAAGCGGAGATCTATTGCAGTCTCATAATGGCAAAGTCCACAGGGGCTCCATCAAAGATCCTAAGTATTCCGAGATTGGAATTCTCAGCTGCTGTCACCGCAGCCAGAATGAGCGTCATGTTAAAGACGGAACTTCGGATGAAGATTTATGAATAATTTTTTTGGACTGACTCTCAGGTAGTGCTATCATACATCTGCAATGAAGCACAAAGGTTCCACGTGTTTGTGGCTAACCGCATTCAACTGATGAGGGAGCACAGATCCCAACCAATGGCACCACGTTGATACAACACAAAACCCGGCTGACCATGCGTCAAGAGGTGTGTATACTGTGTGTATGGATGCGACGAAAACAAACTCATCTTTTAGTGCCCGCTATAGATGGACAACATTTTATTTAAAAATGCCAGTTTATGTTATATTGGCTGGTCTAAGAGGAGGAGAGGAGACACTATAACACTAAACATACAGTACATTTGACCTTTCCTAGATATGTTCCCTGACACTATCCTGTTTCTGAGCTCTGTGGACAATTCGTTTAACCTCTTTGTTCAGAAGAGCATTGTCAATTGTAGGACCTTAGTTGGACTGGTTTGTAGCTTTCCAATGTACAATCAATTGAATATACCACAAGTGTATTATAATCAAATTGTAGAAACATCTCTAAGACAACATAATAATGGTAGCAGGATTGACCTTAGGTTAATCTATATGCAGATGATACCATCCTGTACACGCCAGGCCCTTCGTTAGATACTGTGCTCTTAAATCTCCCAAGAGAGTTCTAATGCTATTCGGCATTCTTTCCGAAACCTACAGTTATTACTAAACTCTGGTAAAACTAAGTGCATGCTTTTCACCCGATTACTGTCCACACCTGCCCGCAAACAAGCATTGCCATGCTAGATGGGAACTAGAAAATGTTGATACATATACAAATATCTACTTGTTAGACAGCTCTCTCACCTTTCAGCCAAACATAAACAAAGTCAAGTTTATTTGTATAGCACATTTCATATGATTTACATAGACTCAATGTGCTTTAAGACAAAACCGGCAATGCAACAAGAAATACATACATCATACACAATAAAAACATACAAAATAATACTGTCTGTATAAAATATGTATCTAACTAAAAGCTTGTGAAAAAAGATGAGTCTTAAGTCTACTGTTGTGATAGACCTCAATTCCACTGTTAAAGCATTCCAGAGCAGAGGACCATAGTGACTGAAAGAACCATAAGCTAATTTGGAATTGATTTTGGGTATAGTGAGAAGAGCTTTGTTACATGATCTAAGGGATCTCACCGGAGTATATTTAGTCAGCATGTCAACAACGTAAGTCTAAAAATATGTCCAGAATCGGTTTCCTTTCCGCAACAGGGCCTCCTTCACTCATGCTGACAAACTTGTCTTGGTGTAGATGACTATTTTACCAATGTTTGACTTTGGCAATGTCATTTACAGAACTGCCTCAATCTCTCTGTTGAAAAAATTGGATGTGGTTTGGATGTGGCTCTCTAGTTACCATTGCTCTACCCACCCGCTGTCTACGCTCAAGCAGGTAACATTCGGCCACCACTCCTTCCAGTTATCAGTCGTTGGAACGAATTACAAAAAAAACTTGAACTTAAAACCCTTATCTCACCAGTTGCCTTTAAACTACTCCTGTCTGATCTCTGTACGTGATAACTGACTTTAACTTCTTATCATTTATGACATGCCCTTTTTTGCATAATGGATCACTTGCACTGCTGTCATACCTGTTTACATTCTTGAATCACTCTCTTGCTCAGGTATGCTCAATTGCTCTTCCCCCCAATAACCTCAGTCACATAATCCATGCAATCAAATGACCTACCTGCTAGACACATTTTTGATATTTGTACAAATTAAATTACGAACATTTGAAGGATCTATTGACGTTTGCATTATTTTGAACATCGATACGGTCAACTACATTAAATGTCCCAGCCAGAGTTTCTAATGACACGCCCACGTCGCATCTGCAATGTCACCAGTTAACATGATCACCAGTTAAAACGTAAACCCGAAACTTGTTAGCTGGATGTTGGTTGGAGTTGAGACAGAATTTATTAATTTTGCTAGAATCTGGTGAGACAGATTTTCTTCCATATAAGACACTTCGAAATAAATTGCGTACTAGGCAATTTATAAACAACATCAAAGACAGAGGCCTATACTGCAAAGCAAGATTTGTGGTTAGCGAGGTAACTTCATGTTCAACCCTGGATTTTCGGTATCACGACGTTGGTTAACCTCTTACCATGGCAACCTAACCTGCAGAGCAGGTTTTAGTCAAGATAACAGACGAACGCGAATAAAAGCACCGCCTACTGACCAATCAATTCTCGATTGAATATGTCGTCACCATTCTTAGAAGATCCCGTTCGGTGCACGAATAGTGGGAGGTTCACATAAAGGAGCAAGGATATTCAGGGAGTGACAAAATCTGTTTGCTTTTGCAGATGACTATATTTATAAAATATATAGGTTCTCAGCGAAGGGACTGACGTATCTTAGTCAGCTACTTGAGCAGTATGTTGCCAGTACGAATGTAAATTAAATGCAGCATTTTGTTTGAATTGGTTTTAATGATTTCCTTAAGTTTATTCTTTATTTGTCTGCAATTAGAGGAATCGCACAAACCCCGCCCATTTTGTGAACGCTGGGAAATCCTGGGTTGATTGAACAAATTCATGACCACCGTCCCGTCGTGACATCTCTTAACTAGATCCAAGTGTCAGGTTAGATGAAGCCAGATAGTGGAAAGTAATCCAGGACATGTTGTACTTGCTTTGTTGTATAGGCTTCAGAATGGCCTCAAGTCATTCTGTACACATGACAATAAAATACTTTGACTCTATCCATAAACCAAACACTCACCAGTAACACAGTGAGACTTGAAACAATGCAAAACAAAGTGTAACCACACCCAGTGACTTACATATACCTGCTAATTACCTAATTCAAACCAGGTGTGCATAATCAACTCAACTCCCTCTGCTAAGTTTAAAGGGATTTCTTTGAACGACTACTTACAGGTCCTGACTTGATCAACGCACTGGTGGGAGTTCTTCTACGATTTATAAGAGAAGACGTTGCAGTGATCTGAGACATCGAGAAGATGTTTCACCAGTTCAGTCTTCCCCGAATGTCGTAATTACCTGAAGTTTCTTTGGTGGGATGGGGGGTAATTAGAAGCAAAACCTCAAGAATATAGGATGATATTACACCTTCGGCGCTGCCTCCTGCCCTGGGTGTGCCAATTTCGGACTCAGGTACTTAGCACAGACACATAAGGTCGAGCATCCCCTAGAGGTAACCTTCATAGAGAATCATTTCTATGTGGATGATGGGCTAATCAGTGTATCAACGGAGGAAGAGGCAAAAGAGCTAATAATTGACGAGCAGCAAATGTGCGGACTTGCGCGTGCATAAATTTAACTCAAACCGAAGAGAGGTCCTTACCTGTGTAGCTCCATCGGAAAGAGTTCCAACCACTGACACGCTCAATCTCAATCCAGACACTTTACCAGAAGGACACATACTTGGCATTCAGTGGTCCATGGAAACTGACACCTTCGCCTTCAATATCAATACCAATGATCACCCATCAACTCGCCGTGGTATCCTATCAGTTGTTGCCTCTCTATGATCCACTTGGGTTCGTGGCGCCATTCACCCCGAGAGGGAAATGCATCCTACAGGAGCTATGTCGCAGAGGAGTTGGATGGGATGATCCCATTCCTTTAAGCCGTCAGCCAAGGTGGGAGGAGTGGAAAAATGGTCTCAAAAAGTTAAAGGAGATCACCATACCCCGATGTAATGTCCCTCACAACTTCGTTACCATTGTCAGGCTCGAACTACACCATTTTGCAGATGCCAGCGCTACACAAACAACAAAGCGGAGATCTATTGCAGTCTCATAATGGCAAAGTCCAGAGTGGCTCCATCAAAGATCCTAAGTATTCCGAGATTGGAATTCTCAGCTGCTGTCACCGCAGCCAGAATGAGCGTCATGTTAAAGACGGAACTTCAGATGAAGATTTATGAATAATTTTTTTGGACTGACTCTCAGGTAGTGCTATCATACATCTGCAATGAAGCACAAAGGTTCCACGTGTTTGTGGCTAACCGCATTCAACTGATGAGGAGCACAGATCCCAACCAATGGCACCACGTTGATACAACACAAAACCCGGCTGACCATGCGTCAAGAGGTGTGTATACTGTGTATGGATGCGACGAAAACAAACTCATCTTTTAGTGCCCGCTATAGATGGACAACATTTTATTTAAAAATGCCAGTTTGTTATATTGGCTGGTCTAAGAGGAGAGGAGACACTATAACATAGACATGCTGATTCAGAAGAAAATAATGTCCTACTTTTAATTTGGTCATCCTCCAGTTCGTTGAAGAATTTCTGGAACGCCATTCCTGAACAATTCCAAAGACAAACATAAGTAATGCGGAAATTTGCACAGAAGAAACTTGTCACAGAACCAGTCGTGATTTACCGTAGCAGATTCCTAGCGTCTCTTAGTTATGATTTCAAAATAAAGGTGCACACTTTTCATTGAAAGTAACAAAATAAATGTAAGATTTTCATTGTTGAATATATATATATATATGGAATGTTGCTCAATTACAATAGTTAATCAGATAAAAACTTAAGTGCATGCTTTTGAATCGATCACTGCCCACACCTGCCCGTCAAACTAGCATTGCCACGCTAGATGGGAACTACAAAATTTTGATACATACAAACATCTAGGTGTCTTGTTAGAAAGCTCTCTTACCTTCCAGCCGCACATTAACAAACTCAATTCTAAAACTAAGTCCAGAATCGGCTTACTTTTCCGCAACAGGGCCTTTTTCACTCATGCTGACAAACTTGCCTTGGTGAAGATGACTATTATACCAAAGTTCGACTTTGGCATTTATAGAACTGCCTCAAACTCTCTCTTGAAATTTTTTTATGTAGTTTGGATGTGGCTCTCTAGTCAATCAATCAATCAAATTTATTTATAAAGCCCTTTTTACAACAAAAGTTGTCACAAAGTGCTTTTACAATCACCAGCCTGAATCCGACAGAGCAAACATCAACAAGTTGAACAAGTTGACA